>BTHU01000012.1:4722802-5213726 GCA_036184795.1 Tokudaia tokunoshimensis | reverse complement strand
AAAAGTATGCCATATTGACATATAAGTTTTGTGCTAGAGGTTCTAAAGGACTATTTTTATTTTTACATTTCTCTTTAGTTTTGTATTTGTGTGTATACATTTTTGTGAGGAAGTCAGAGGACAATCTGCAAGAATCCCTTCTCTCCTACCATGTGGGACCTAGGGGCTTGGCAACAGGTGCCACTGCCCACTGAGCTATCTTACTTACCCTTGTTTTATGCCACAGCTACTGTATTAATAGCTACAACCCTCTTTAATGTGACTAGGGGTACCTTGATAACTTTGAAAACAATTATAAGTCTTGAAAAAAAAAAGCTTGCTACCACAGAGTAATAAACAGGGTCTTAATTAGGTTTCAGTACAAGCACTGGCAAGTGTACCACCCCTTGCGGGCTTTACTGGGAGGAGGTTGTAGGGCACTGAAAACTGACCCCAGGGCTGTGAGTGATGGCAAATGCTCTAACACTGAGCTACACCCTAAACTCTCACTTTGTGTCTAGATAGGTCACTTGTCTCCTTTAATGTCATGCTGGGAAGGCATATTATCCTTGGGAAGGCACTTCTAGAAAACTAGTATTTAAACAGGCAAAGATTAAGGCAGTAGATTAAGGCATTTCACCTTTTCATGTATAGACAAACTTCTCACTTAAATCATCATCTTAGGTTTGAAGACCCGTATCTGTATCTTTCCATAATCTTTCCCAGCTTGGCCTTGATAGTAGATAGAAACAGGTCTACGCCTAACTGCACAGACACAGGAGAGCTGGATGTCTATCTGGTTTTATCGAAGTCTGACCTACCATACTTACTCCTATTATAGACCCAGACTTCAGAGGAACTTGTACCTCTAAATCATCTTTCTGGGATTCTTTGACAGATTTGGCTTGTTCCTTGTAGCTTCCATACAGGCTTACTTTCATCTTTACTGGGCACACTAAATTTGTTACACCTTACTTATTGATTTCCAAAGTGATTTTTTGTGTGTACATGCATAATATTTTCCCTTTCTGCTTTTGAGTTCAGACATGTACAAAATTGTTTTAATATAGTAAGGCAGGTAGGGGTGTGTGTGTGTGTGCGCGCGCACATGTGCTCTAGGAGGAAACAAAGATATACACTCTGGAACTGGAATTACAGAGAGTTGTGAATCATGCGGTGCTGGGAACTGAACAACTTGCAATTTGTATTTTTTATAAAGGACCCTTTCTGGAACTCTTAAATACATACTGCTAGTCCACTAATTGTGACTGACCACACTTCTACTACCTTTTAGTACAACTGGTTAACTTCCTACTGTTCCCCTTCCTGCTGTTCCTTATACTTATGCCTCAGAATATCATTTACTACCTACCTGTGTGCAAATGAACCTCCTCAGGGAAAGTTTTCTATCATTTTATAGAAAAATAACAAAATTTTGAATTTTTCTCCCTTTTATCTTTTATCTGAAACAAGATCTCAACTCTGTAGCCCAGACTGGCCTCAAACTCAGTCTAGCTGCCTGTCCTCACCATGCTTGACTGTAAGAAAATTAGTAGGAAGGATTTAAACACAGTAAGTCTCTTGTGCTAAGTAAAGCTTTTCACATAAACATAAAAAGTGAAAGAATGCCTTTTCTATGTTTTTATAAAAAATGTGTTTTATGCTTTTTTGTTTTATGTTACAAATATTTCTGAATGACTAACTAGATTACTTTTATTCTTAGAAACATATCGAATGGAGTGGGTGTGGTGGTGCAAGCCTTTAATTCTAGAATTTAATTCCAGATCTGAGTTCATAGTGAGACTGTCTCAAAAAAAAAAAAGGTACATTCATTCATCAGAAAAATCTTGTCCACTGATGAGTTCTCTTGAGAAAATTCATATATAATATCAAGACTTATGAACCAGGCACAGTAGCATGTACCTTTAGTCCCAGCACTCCGGAGGCAAGGACAGGGGGATCTGAGTCTGAGGCCAGCCTGGTCCAGAACAGCCAAGCTATAAAGAAACCCTATCTCAAAAAAAAAAAAAAGACTTCTGGGCTGGAGAGAGGCTCAGCGGTTAAGAGCGCTGACTGCTCTTCCAGAGGTCCCGAGTTCAAATCCCAGCCACCACATGGTGGCTCACAACCATCTGTAATGGGATCCGATGTGTGTATGAAAACAGCTAAAATGTACTCATATAAATAAAATCAATAAATCTTTAAAAAAACAAAGACTTCTAGCCTGTAGGCGGATAGGAATGTGAGGTTCCTAGGGAGAGTGGGAAGAAGTTCAGGATTCCTGAGACGTACTGTCAAGAATGTATTGGATGTACAAATGATCAACATGCACTGTTTGCATATATGAAAACTAGAAAGAAAGAAAGAGAGAGAGAGAGAGAAAGAAGGAAAGAAAGCCTGAGTAATATATGAGAGCGTTATGGGATGAGTTGGAGGGTACGTATTTGATTAAAGCACATTAATCATGTATGTTGTGATCTAATATACATTGTATACACATATATTTTCAAATAAAAGAATTTGCAAAAAAATTTCCAAAAGAATGCCCAAAATATACTTTATGTATGAAATTCTCAAACAAGTTTTTTAAAAACCAGAATTATAGGCTGAGATTTCTCTTACACAACTGATCTTACTATTATCAACATCAGAGTATAGACTAGCAGTATCCAATAAAATTTGATATGAGGATTGCATATTCAACTAGGTTACGACGGTAAAATGCTCACTTAGCAAGCATGAAGCCCTGTGTGATGCCCAATAATATCGCATATACTAGGCACCGTGGGACACACCTGCAATCCCAGAACTAGAAAGGAAGGAAGATCTGGAGTTCAAGTTCATCTTTAACTACACAGCAAGTGAAGGCTGGTCTGACCTATATCTGATACCTCAGATAAAAAGCAGAAAGAGCTTTCTACAATGAAAACCTTCCCTATCTGTGCAGCTGAACCACCCCAAATGCAGTCAACCAGCACAGCTGAGAAATACAACTTTAAACTTACTAATTTTAACTGATTTAAATATAAAGTCACATGTGACAAATGGCTACCAAAACCTCAGGCCTAGAGTGCTATTTCTTTTGTTGCATTTAACTGACTTGTATGTTCCTCAACTTTTTTATCTTTGGAAGGATGACGCAATATTTGAACAATGCAATGAAAACATTAAAATTACTGTTTTACTATTGGATATTACTTATCAGATTTTCTTTTTAGAAGATTCTAATCATTCTTAGTTTCTTATATTGATCATTTTCCAGCATAGTATGAATAATGGCCAAGTTTCTATAATTAAATAGCAAGGCATTTCGACATATAACAAAAAATAAGATCAATAAAATTCACAGTATACCTTAGCATTTATAAAACTTTTTTTTTCTTTTGAAGACAGGCTTAGTGTGTAACCCTGGTCTGGCCTCATGATCCCTCTACCTCTTGCCTCCAGGAGACTGGGACTATAAGTCAAAGATGTTCATATGGGACTGTGAGATTAAAACTCTAAGCGTTAAAAAAAAAAGGAAAACCACATAACTTCAGATAGTGTGTTAGAGGCTGAGCTCTCGGTGCTACAGACAGCTGTCCTAACTTCAGATAGTGTGTTAGAGGCTGAGCTCTCGGTGCTACAGACAGCTGTCAAAAGTACTGGCTGCTCTTGCAGTAGACCCCAGTTCATTTCCCAGCACCCATACGGTGGCTCATAACCAACTGTAGCTCCACTCCCTTTTCTGATGCCATTTCTGACCTCAATAGGTGGTATATACATGGTACAGACACATTCAGAGAAAACTCTCATATACAGAAAATAAATAAAATAAAAACATTTTTTAAAAGATTAAGCTTTCTTTATTCTTTTAAATTGGTTATTTTGGCCAAGAAGATAACAATTTTCATGATTTCTATTCTTTTTTGTGGATATTATTTAAGAAAAGTACCAGCAATGCCCCAGTACTTACAGAGGGAATCATAATTCCACTTACACATGTAGGAAGGTGAAGCAATTAGTAAGGGACAAACAAGCCAGGGCAATCCACACTCCCCACCCCCACCCCCCTTTTTTGACTATGTTGGCCTTGACCTGGTGACTCTACGGGCTCTAAGCTACAATTCACTCAGGCAGCTTGGGTGTAGAGCCACAGGATATTTCTTCAAGAAGGCTTAAAGACCGATAGTATGTCATAGTTAGAAGTGCAGTTGATATACTTGTAAACAAGGAAAACTGCATTCTTAAGCTGGACCCAGTAGCTTATGCCTATAACTCTAGCATCCAGGAGTGGAGAGACAGGGTATTACAAGTTTGAGACTAGCCTGGGCAATAGAGCAAAACAAAATAGCATTTTTGACATAACAAACTCCTCTCTCTTCCATGTTTGTTGCAGTCTGAAACTTATTTTTAAAATATGGGGTATGTATGTGGGGGGGGGGAGGGAGAGAAAGAGATAACAACTGGATCTATCAATATATTTAACAATTTTGTGCTCATCACTATATTGCTTATACCTTTCCATCTGGTTTATATTCTGCAGAAATACATCCTTTGCTTCTTGCATCAAGCTTTCCTAAGTAACTGATTGCTAACAGTTTAAGGAGTTATAGAAGTTGATGTAAACAACCACACTATATTTCAAAGAGCACCCTATTATCTTCTGAAAGTAAGGATGGTGTCTATTGCTATTTTGTTTTTTGTTTTTCATTTTCATTATTTGAACTTCTAGAAGTAAAATTTGGATTTTATTTTTCTATTAGAGAAGCAATTGTTCCACAATCTACAATTTCAATTTGAAACTCAGTTAAATCAAAACTTTACTTCTGGGGGGAAAACACTTTAAAAAATATTTATGTAAGTATTTTGCCTGCATGTGTATATGTGTACCATGTACATGGCCTGGTACCTGAGGGGGCCAGAAGAGGGCATCAGATTCCTTGGAACTGACGTTTGAGACAGTTGTGAGTTATGGAAATAGAACCTGGGTTCTCTATAAGACCAGCAGTGTTCTTAATCACTGACCTGTATCTCCACTCTGGAATAAAAGAACTTTCAATCATCATCTCATTAGATTCTGTTACTCTACTAATCTTTAAAAATATTAGGACACAGGATTTATATTCTCATTCAAGAGATAGTGTTTCAATACCAATCAATAAAGGTGTTAATGTCTTAAGGTTAGTGTTTCCTGTGTATCTTTTAACTGGTTTGCAAATTAACTACAACAAAGTTTCTGAGAGGTAGAAGGTGTGTTTACCCCATTCTAGCAACTTCTGCTGCTCCCCACTAAACTCAAACTTTCCATCCCAGAAATGAGGTCTTTAATTACTATAGGTTAACTCCTCCTTATCACCAGCAGGTTAGCACAACTTATATTCAGAAGATTTTAGCTACTTTTCTAACTACCATGACATGTAACTTATAGATGCCACGTCCCTAAGAGTATCCTCTTTTAAATTCTTCTTTGACTCTACACTCTAGTTTCTTGGGTGGTAAACACTAATTATGTACCCTCCCAAATGTCCATGAATACAGTTTGGGTTTCTACTATATAGGAAAATACCCTTAGCCACATCTTATTTCCAAGTCATAATCCAGTAGACTCCTCAATTTACTAAGCACACGAGTAGCTAATACATTGGCTTTTGTTCTTTTTTAAAGCCCAAAATGATGGCTTACACCTTTGATTTGTTCTTTCAAGTTTTGAGCAAACAAGTTTCTTAGAATTATCTCCTAATAATAGGGCACTTGGGGGTGTTTCTAACTTTCTACTACTACAAACCATACTACAAAATAATCTTGTTATATATGTCATGTGGCAGGTAGGTAAGTTAAGTTTTAAGAAAGGTTATCTGCTGGGTCCAATACTGAATATATTCTTACTGGTAGAAAGTATTGCTCAATGACGTCCATAGGCACTACTGCAAGTTATATATCACAGGAATATATCACGGTCTCACTGCAGCGTGAAGCTCAGCAGGATTTGCCTTTTTATGAGTGGCTTGTTTCACTTAGCAAAACATCTTCTAGCTTTATTCATGGTGTGTGACATGCTTTTTTTTTTCTGTACACACCACATTGTGTACACACCAGCAGAACACATCATCCAATCTTTATGTTTCTAATAAGTAAACTATACCACTGTAACTTTAATTTCCTCTTCTGTGAATAAGGCTGGCAACTTCTCATAGAAAATTACATCTAGGGGGCTGTAGGATGGCTCAGTGGTTAAGAGCACCGACAACTTTTCTGAATGTCCTGAGTTCAAATCCCAGCAACTACATGGTGGCTCACAACCATCCCTAACAAGATCTGACACCCTTTTCTGGAGTGTCTTAAGACAGCTACAGTGTACTTAGATATAATGATAAATAATTTTTTTAATAAATAAATCTTTTAAAAAATTACATCTAAGTGGTTTTTAAGTCTAAGAACTACCTATTTGAATTATTACCCACTTCTGGAGAGGTGCTGTGCTAGAAAGACTATGATATATAATTTACTTATGTTTTATTCATTTTTAATTCTAGTTTTAGAATGCAAATAAATATTTGCTTCAAATCCAAACATACTGGGCTGGAGAGATGGCTCAGTGGGTAAGAGCACCGACTGCTCTTTCGAAGGTCCTGAGTTCAAATCCCAGCAACTGCATGGTGGCTCACAACCTTCCGTATAGAGATCTGACTCCTCCCTCTTCTGGAGTGTCTGAAGACAGCTACAGTGTACTTACATATAATAAATAAATAAATCTTTTTAAAAAAATCCAAACATACTGAACACCCCATATACTGAACAATCCAACAATAACCATTCTGCTTTTTACAAATATAATTGAGATTATACAAATTGAGAATGTACAAATGCATTTATACACCAACTGCATCCATTAGGCAAGCCTTCTATAACTGAGCTAAATAAACATCTGCCCAATAATTGGGGTTTGTTTTTGTTTTTAAATGTGAAGATAGTGCCTTGCTTTGTAACCTAGGCTGTCCTGGAACTCACAGCAGTTGTGAGCTGTCCTCACTATACCATGATGCTCAACTGTACCTGCCCTTTTATGAGCATAAGTTCTTCAAGCTTTATTTACAATGCATCACATACTTCTTAAAGGCTGGAAGGCTCAATATCCATCATATACACACCACATTTTCCTTATCCATTCAGATAGGCATTTATCTGACTTTGGTTTTTGTTTTTTTTTTTTAAAGATTTATTTATTTTATGCGTATGAATACACCACCATTGCTCTTCAGACAAACCAGATTGGGGGGGGGGGGGGATCAGACCCGTGAGCCACCATGTGGTTGCTGGAAATTGAACTCAGAACCTCTGGCAGAGCAGTCAGTGCTCTTAACCACTGAACCATCTCTCCAGCCCTGGTTTTTGTTCATTTGACAAGACTCTTACCCACCCTGGCCCTGTAGTTTTTCAATGCTCCCAAGTACTGAGATAGCATCTGTTTTTAAAATAGTGCTTTTTAATTTTATTATCAAGTTACAAGGTTTGCATAGCAAGCACCTTTACATGTGAAGTCATCTAATCAGCTGCAAGAATATTTTTTAATGTAGTAAACTATATCAAATAATCTATTACTTCTTATTTGAGTTGGTTTGTTTATTGGTCCTGGGAAAATCACCCAGAGTCAGGTGCACGCTAAAGAGGTACTCTACCACTAAGCTATATATACCTAGCCCAAATCATTTAAATACTTCCCCTATACTACTAAGATTATAAAAAGACATTTTCTATATTAATTTTTTAAAATTTATTTTATACACAAGTATTTAGCCTGCTAAATTCATACTTTAGTATTCATTGATCCATGTAGATCATGTTAAAAACATTTTTTTCTTTACACTTGGAACTGGCATGTCTATTATTCAAATTAATTTATAACATTTCCTCATTGAGAACTGCTATTGTCAATGTTACTTTGCCATATCAAAAAATAAAACCAAAAAAAACAGTATGTTTTTTCATTTGTTCAAGCACCAAATTGCCTAACACATTTCTTAGAAAAAAAATTCTAGTGAGGTGATTCAGAATGTAAAGGGAACTTTTAATTTTTATTATTAGAACAAAAATATATGCTTTCAGAACAAAAAATATATTTTCTTTAATATTGCAAGAACTAAAACACATTAAAATCTAGTGAAAGAAAAATTTGCATGCAATGGTACCCTAGAGCAAAACAGAGATCAAGCAGAATGCCTCAAGCACTAAGAAGGAAACAATCAAGGGCCTGATCCGAGGCCCGTACACTGGAAGACCACTTGCCTTACCATGCTGGAAGGCCTGAATCCAGTCTCCTTGCTGAGAAACTGAAACAGGACAAACAGTGGCCTTAATTCACCTTAAGAGAAATATTCTGAGGCTATTTTTTCCAAGCAAAACTAGTTCTGCACATATAGCATAGAAATCAGTTAGTCATGTGCAATATCACTAGGTTACAATCTTATATGGCACATGATTGACTATAATTTCCATAATTTACCTATTTCTTTCTTCGTCAATTATTTTACAAGAACAATGTTAAAAATAGAATGTTCCCCATCCTCCCACTGGTTTTAACAGCATTTAATTGTGGTATCTTTAAAGTTTCTTTTATATGTTTATTCATTTGCTGACCCAAATATATTACTTGACTTGTGTCTTTATCCTTTTGGGTTGTTATTCTGATGAGGCAGTAAGAATATTCTGCATTCTTTCTCTGTGGTGTAGGCAGGCCTTGTAACTTGTGAACCTCTTACTCTAGACTCCACAAAAGGGCTGGGCCTGTGTTTTACTACTTTTACCATTTCTGTGTTACTGAGTTACATTCATCAACAAGTTCTGACAAGATTAGGCACCTACGGGATACAAGGCTATGTATGAATAACCACTTTCTACACATAATAGCCTTTGTATTTCTTTGAATCCGTAGCAGTGTATCTACATTCAATACTCACCAGCAAAGATCTCTCCAGATGTCTGCCGGTTGGTTTGTCTTGCACTTCCTCAGAACGGTTCATACAGTGTTCCATGGGGTGATTTTCAAGAATAGTGGGGCTGGACATGAGAAATCTATAGCTCCTACACTACTTCTGTAATAAATGTAGCTCCTACTATGCAGTCTAATTTCAATACCTTATAAATTAAGTGGATAGATTGTTGGGACGTAGTTGTTGACCTGTCATATGATGATCAGTTTTTCTTTGTACAGACAGTCTTTATGTATACATTTCAGTCAGTCAGCTTCTCTTACCAGTCATGTGCTGTACTGTCTTGTTTTTATCTATAGAATCTATTATAAGAACTTGATCTACTGCAGTTCCAATCACTTCTGTTTTCTGTTTTGTTTTGCTTTTTGAGACAGGGTTGCATGTAGCCCAAGCTGGCCTCAGATCCTGCCTCCCGTGTGCTGGGATCACAGGGAGCACTACTCCATGCAGAGCTTCTGATTCATCTCTCACAACTGGAACATCTCTTTTTCTATACTGTTTTGTCTCACAGCCAATGCTGTCCTGGAATTCACTTAACAGCCCAGACTGGCCTCAACTTTACAACCTTCCTTCTTTATAACCTATAGAGAAAACAGGCAATACTGAGATTATAGGCAAGGACCATCATCCATCTCATCTTCCTTCTATTAACTCTCCCTCCCTCCCCTCTGAGACACGGTCTCTCAGAGCTCAAGCTGGCCTTAAACTCACTATGAAACTAAGAATGGTGTTGAACTCACAATCCTCCTGGCCTCCACCCCTCAAAATCCTAGAATTACAGGTATGTGTCACCAAAGCCTGGCTTCTCATTTCTTATCTATTCTTACATCTATCCTCCTTCTAATTTCATGTGGATGTCTGAATTTTTGCCTTTTCAAGTTCTTTTCTGATTTTCTCAATTCATATTCCATCTCCTGCTAGTTTACAACATTTTTCCTGAGTTCTTATATTCCTAATTTTGGGATCATCTTTTACAGAAACTCTTACAGCTTTTCCAACTCCCGATACAGCTGTGTATACCTATAATCCTAGCTCTTCTAAGACAAAGGACCTGAGGACCACTTCAAGTTTGAGGATATTCTGGTTTACATTAAGTGAGTTCTAAGACATCTAGGGTATACAGTGAGGGGACTCTGTCTTAAAACTCAAATGGGGTCAGGAGTGGTGGTAGTGGATAGAGAAATCACACATGGTAGGGAACTTACACATCTAATCCTAATTTGAGAGGCCAAGGCATGAGGACCACCACAAATTCTAGGCTAACCTGAGCTATAAAGTGAGACCTTCAATGGAACATTCTCATTTATATTCATTCTCCCTCTCTCCTTCTCTCTCTCTCTCTCTCTCTCTCTCTCTCCCTCCCTCCCTCCCCTTTTCTAATGTGTGCTTTTGTGCTTTGGTTAAGTTTTTGCTGCCATGACTGCTTTTTTTTTTTTTTAACCAGAATACACTGTTTCCAAGTGACTGGGCAGGGCAGGTCAGGGCAGGGCAGGTGTCACAGTGCTAAGACCTCCAATCGCCAGAGAACCAGCTGTTTCTGAGCACGTGACTGTGTGTGCTTTGGCATCGCTCTAATCTTTCTCTTCCTTCTTAGGTCAAACTAGATACTGTTGCCATGGACTCTCACTGCAAATGACTGCACCATGAGCCCTTCCCTCCCTCCCTCCCTCCAGGAAGCACATGCTGTCTGTCCTTCTCCGATGCTTCTGATAGCCTTAACTAATCATAGTCTTTCATTTTACTGAAAAATGAACGTTAAGGTTTTTTTTCCCCTTATTCTCCTTTCTTTTTTATAGTTTCTATAGGAAAAAAGACACAGGCAAAGGCAGCTGCTATTTGTTCCAAAAGACTGTTAACTGTCTGTTTGTGTTTCATTTATTCAATGCTGGTTTTGGAGAGACAGAGAGAGACTCCTAATACTGAAATTCACAGGCACCTTTCTTTTGGTTTTTTCTCTATGGCACAACTTTAAAACACAGGAAAAGTAACGGTGACTCACATGTCTAGCAGTAATTAAGTAAACTTCAATATACATATAAAGTATATATGCACCCATTAAGAACATTTTCAGCCAGGCAGTGGAGGTGCATGCCTTTAGTTGCAGCACTTGGGAGGCAGAGGCAGGCAGATTTCTAAGTTCGAGGCCAGCTGGTCTACAGAGTGAGTTCCAGGACAGCCAGGGCTACACAGAGAACCCTGCTCATAAAAAAGAGAAAGAATAAAAAAAAAGAAAAAAATAAAGGGACTGGGAAGCGTGCAGGCCTTCCTCACCAGGGCCTTGATTTGCAATACTGTTCCAGGGTCGTGGAGAACACCGGTGGCAATCCTCCACCCTCCACTGAGTCCCTACAATGCCCATTTCTCTACTGCAGTCAACAGCAAACATGTTTACACCCAGAGGGGCTGAGCCTGAAGATTTAGATTACAGACTTCTTTAAAAAAGAGACAGTGACAGCTAGGAGCTCCTAAAACTCTAAGCTCATAAATAAATAAATAAATGAATAAATAAATAAACAGAACCATTTTCAAAGAAAGATACCTATGTTGTATATTTCTAGTGGATAAATAACAATAAAAAAGTAAACATTACAATATAATGTCTAATAGACACATTTTACAAATTCTATGTTTTAGATATTTACTTTCACCAAATGAAAAGAAAGTTTTCTTAAGTTTGTTAAACTGTTGCTATTTTTACCTTTTAAACATCCTGAATTTAAAAAAAAATAATGTAAGACTGTAATTTATTTCTTTTTTACTTTCTCTTTTCAGAAAAAGGCAGGTAACTGAAGCACAATTAGTGATCAAACTTATACACAAAAAGGCTATGCTTCTTAGGAATATTTTAAAATCTTTTATATTAGAGACAATCATTACTGGTATATAGTATAATATAGTTAATTAAAACTTCATCCAGGCTGTTTATCAGAAAGAAATGGTGTTCTAATCTACTACATTTCCTAAACTTCTGTTCTGTTGTATCAAACTATATAAATTAATCTGTTTAATGAGGGCTATTACTAAGGGCATTAAGACTAAAGGGGCATTTAATGCTTCCCTAGAAGAGTGACCAATAAGTAACAATTATTATTATTGCTATAAATTGGTATTTGTTACCATCATTAGAAATATTCTACATTGTTTCCCATGTGTCAAGTAAAATAACTGGAAAATAAATGCTTCCAAAAAAATTCTTGTCTCACTTAAATTATAGTTTCTATTATGGTATTACAAGTCCATGGATTGATATTATACACTTTTAAACAAGAAAAATATGCTCCAGTTAAGTATTAGCAAATTTAACTGTCAAACCGCATATATTGCTTGGAAATCTTTGTCTGAAATGCTCGCATAGACTGTGGCTCCTCCCATCTCAATTTTTTTTTTGAGACAATGGTCTCAAATTCACTAGAGGTAGAGGGCTGGTCTATAGGATGGTTCTGAATGCCAGCTTCTCTGGCCTTCATGTACCAAGGTCTGGGATTAACAAATCGTGCCCCACTACAATCACCAGGTACATCTGACTTCTATCTGCCTGGATTAACCTACTCAGTACTGCTAAATCAAAACCCACAACTCGAAATGTTCAGAATCTGAAAATCATGAGCACCAACATAAGCTGTATCAAAAAGTTTGAGTTTAGAGCAATCCAGACTTTTAGCATTTAGGATCAGTAAACAAAGTGTAAACAAACTGTAAATAATTTATCACTCTTATGGATCCATAAATTGGCCTTTCCAGTAACAGTGGAACAGTAAGTACCTGAGGGTTGTAATATGGGTAGCTACTAAGGGCAGCATAAGAGCCAGGTGCGGTGCGCGCGCGCGCGCGCACGCACGCACACACGCGCACACACACACACACACACACACACACACACCTTTAATCCAGCCACTCAGGGATGTAGAGGCAGAAGGATCTCTGTGAGTTCAAGGCCACCCTGCTCTATACAGAGTAAGTTTCCAGGACAGGGCAGGCTACATAGAGAAACACTCTTGGAAAACAAAATAAAACAAAAAAAAATTACTTGACAGAAGTGGTGGCCTATAACCCCAGGCATTTGGAAGTAGAGACCAAGGATCATCCTAAGCCCAATGTCCAGCCAAAATAAACCAACCTACAACAAACAAATCTATCTACATTCTCTGAGCATCTCTGGAAATCATTTCAACCCCCAGTTGCCTTCATAGGTATTTCATGTACTCAGTCATTCAATAACATTTCAGCTTTCCATTAATGGGAATTATAAATTGCACAATAAACAAATCTGGCAATTTTTTAACCAAACCTTTAAAAATGCAAATCTCTCCAAACTCATCCAAAACACAGTAATCAAGTATATACTTTTGGTATATCAACTACACCTCACGAAAAACCTATAAATGGAGTGCAAAAAAAAAAATTATCCTTTTGACTCAATGACATGAGTTTATGAATCTATTTCCTGAAACTGTGATATAAACATGCGAAAATACTAGCATAAGGTTAATTGCAACAGTTCAATAAAGGAAAAAATTAAAACCCTAACTATCATCAATAGAAAAATACTCCAATAAATAAAGTGTATTTACATAGCAACTATAAAAAAATCATGAGTGATGGATATAGACAAATATTCGGGTATCTTAACTAAAATACAAAACTTAAATCACAAACTAATTCCTGTATATGCTGTACCATTCTTTTTAATTAAGAAGGTGATTATATACATTCAAATCAAAAGTGGACTCTTCCATTGAAGCCTCTTGATTGCTGAGAGCAGAAGGCATGTACTGCACCCAACTGACACATTTTATTTTTTATTATTTGTTTGTTGAGGCAGGTGTCCTTGAGCTCAGTATGCAGCTGAGGGGTGACTTGAGTTTTGGGTTCTCTTGCTCTCCAGACGTTTAAGGTGTGTATCACCATGCCTACTTATGTGATCTGGATAGCTACTGCACGTCTGAGTAAGTGCTAGGCAAGCAGATACTCTGTAAACAGAGCTTCATACTCAACCCAAGACATGTAAATAACCCTGCAAGCTGACGTTATGTGTGGGCTTGCTTGCTGGTTGGAGCTGGAGCCTTACTATAACCCATATACCTGTTTAGCTCAGTTCTCTCTAAGAGTGTAAGTTTTCTAAGAGTCTACTTTCTTTGCTTGTACATATCAAAGAAATATCTAAACAAAACCAAACTGGGCTGGAGAGATGGCTCAAGGGGTTAAGAGTACTGGCTACTCTTCCAAAGAACCCAAGTTCAATTCCCAGACACCCATATGGCAACTCACATTCTATTCCAGGGGAATTCCATACCCCTCATAACAGACATACATGCAAGCAAAACACTAATGTACATATAATAAAAATAATTAAAAAAAACAAGTTACTTTGATTTCTTATTTTTTCAAATTTATTATCTATAAACCTACTAAAAATGTTTAGTAGTGTAAAATCAGTAATTATACCAACAAAGCTGGGTTCAGAGAAAAATAGAAGAAATAAAATCTAAGTATCTACTGCAAAATGGCTGCATTATTTTTGTAAGCTTACAACATTCCTAAGACTACTTTTAGAAGTTTCCCACAACTGATGAAACACAAAATATAAGCTCTTCCATAAAAACTTTATTTAAATTTGTTTTTATTACTCTCCTTTGTCTATGGAAGGAAGGAAGAAAAGAAGCGCTGCCCAATTCTTTTTTTTCCCTAAAGATTTATTTATTTATATGAGTACATTGTAGCTGTCTTCATACCAAAGAGATCCTACTATAGATGGTTGTGAGCCACCATGTGGTTGCTGGGAATTGAACTCTGAACCTTCAGAAGAGCAGTCAGTACTCTTAACTATTGAGCCATCTCTCCAGCCCAAGCCTACCCAATTCTTAAAACAATTAGTAGCCTTTTTTTTTCTTTCTTTTTGACAGGGTACAATGTAGACCTGGGTAGCCTGGAACTCATAGAGATGAGGCCTCATGTGTGTTCCACTATGTCTAGCTACTTAAGGCGTGTGGTTTTTTATTTAACTTAATTATTTGGAAATTTCACATATGGCAAGTCCAATCACATTCACCTCCCAGTCTTGCCATACACTTAAACATAACACGTATACTTTTTTTTTTTTTAAAGACAGGTTTTCTCTGTGTATCCCTGGCTGTCCTGGAACTTGTTTGAGACCAGCCTGGCCTTGAACTCAAGAGATCCAAATGCCTCTGTCTGGTGTTAGCCACCATGTCCTATTACTTAAGTTTTTAAATGGTATTAATTATCAAATTTAGTACTTGAGCATGCTAAGAAGTCTATCCACTAAGAGCTATATGCCAGTTTGTTAACCTTTAAGACAAACATCTTTCTCTTCTTCTGATAGGTGCCTAGCGTAAACAGGTAAGTTTTCTCTTGGTCTAGGTTTATATAAGAATCCTATAAGAAGGTCAGATAATTGAGTAGAGAAATCAATTTAAAAATCTAGTGACTAACTGCATTTCAAAGTCTGACTTCTACTATTTTGAAAACAGTTTTCTCCCAAACATATTAGGTCTCACAAACCAAAAGTAAGAGGGTAGGGGTGGAGACAACTCTACAGGTAGATGTGCTTTCTATGCGACAAGAATGAGGACCTCTGGTTTCGTTATTTCCAAAACCTACATAAAACACCTAGGCCTAGTCCTGGGAAGCTTCTAGTCTCCATATAATCCAATCTAGGCCTATAACGTTCCAGCCTCTGACACTTGCTGCTAATAAGATCATCCTTTGTTGTTTTCTGAGCTGACAGGCTGCTTTAACTCACCTGTTCTGGTTCAAGACCTCTCTTCAAGCTGACTGATTCAATCTGGCTTTCTCTGGGCCTCTCCTGAAATCTGTCTTAATCTTCTGGCTCCTTCTCATTCTCTGGCTTGTTCAGTCTTAACCGGTTGTCTAGTTTTGTTCTCTCTTCAACCTGTCTCTGTACAACTGTCTGGTAAACTGTCCTCCCTCTCTCTTACCACTCAAGTAGCTTCCCTTTCCTCTCCTCATGAGAGTTGGGTGTATTCTATTCTGTCAAATCTTTCTCTGATTTTTCACTTTGCCTGACACTCAATCAGACATCACTTTCAAATATGGGTGCTTCCTTCTACAAACTAACTTTACCTTCATTGTTAGGGATTAAAGGTGTGTACTAAGGGCTGAACATCAGAATTTTGTTCAGTTAAATAACAATCTCAGGGTTCGGTGTGATCCAATACCCTGCAAAAGATGAACAAAAAACCCTGACTCAAATGAGGTGGAGGGAAGCAAGAAGCAATATCCAAGACTGTTCTCTAACCACCTCACACATTCCTGACTTCATGCACACATCATATATACAAATCATTATAAAACTGATGATGGAACAATTCCTTTTATCAATTTCTTTCAACACCTTCATGAACCAGTCAGTAGTCATTATTTTCTCTAGGGCCAAACCTAATTTTATGAAAAGCACCAAACAGCCTTCAATCTGTACCACAGGTATTTAAGAGAGAGCCAATTATTGTAACAAAAACAAATTTTCCTTTCAAACCATTCAGTTTGCTTGGACACTAAGTGTCTACCTATTTGCTATCATAATCTAATTGATACATGAAGATTCTTATGCTAGATTTT
Organism: Tokudaia tokunoshimensis; assembly: GCA_036184795.1. Taxonomy (NCBI): domain Eukaryota; kingdom Metazoa; phylum Chordata; class Mammalia; order Rodentia; family Muridae; genus Tokudaia; species Tokudaia tokunoshimensis. The sequence continues at coordinate 5,197,179 of BTHU01000012.1, read as the reverse complement.
AATCTTTAAATTCTGAACTAGGTTCTATTCAGTTCCTAATCACAATAACTTTAGCCGATTGTCACTGTAAAGTTACTGTGGTTATACCAAACCTGTTGACAATTAATAAATATTTGAGTGTACTGAAGAATAAAGTTTTAAACTTTTATCTAATTTAAAAAGAATTACATTGAGGATTACATCATTAACCAAGTAGTATAACTTCATTTTATAATCAAAAACACTGGCCAGGTGCGATGGTACACACCTTTAATTTCAGCACTCAAAAGGCATAAAGGCGGGGGCTGGAGAGATGGCTCAGCAGTTAAGCGCACTGACTGCTCTTCTGAAGGTCCTGAGTTCAAATCCCAGCAACCACATGGTGGCTCACAACCATCCGTAACAAGATCTGACTCCCTCTTCTGGAGTGTCTGAAGACAGCTACAGCGTACTTACATATAATAAATAAATCTATATATTAAAAAAAAAAAGTTGTCTTCTGACCTCCATCTGCTTGCTGTGGCATGCATGCACACATACAGACGCACACACACAGACAGGCAGAGAGGCACGAATGCACACACAAATAACGCTGGGAAGATAATTCTCCGGCATTTGAGAAGCTGAGGCCGCCAGGTTGGGAGACCACTTTTGAGTGTGAGCTATGTAGGAAGACACTGCCAAAAAAAAAAAAAAAAGGCAGAAGAATCTTTTTGAGTTCTAGACCAGCCTGGTCCACAAAGGGAGTTTCACAGTCAGACTCAGCTATGTAGAGGGAGCCCATCTCAAAAACAAAACAAAACCTAAAAGCCACAACTTTCTAACCAGTTCCTTTTATTTGGTCAGGATCACTCAAGGTGGGCTTTGTTCTTGTCTGACCTGTGCTGAGGATTCACAGATCTCCATGAAACTTCATCTGCAAGCCCATCCAAGACTCTGAATCTGGGAAAATATTTTAGATACTTAATATAAAAGAAATTAGACAATACTTATCTTTCAATGACTGACTTATTTTATTTACATAATGTTCTCACAGTATATCAATGTCATTGCATACTGTAATATCCTTTTTAAAGGTTGAATAACATTTCTGTGTAAGTGTGTGGGCACTGTTTATCCATCCACTTATCAATAAAAGGTGGGCTCTTTTTATGCCTTACTATGATAGTTATAGCTATGAACATGAGAAGGTCAGCATCTTTTCAAGACACAGACTTCTGTGTCTAAGAACATAGCGCAGTTGGAGAGGGCTGACTGCTATGCAAGAGGCTTTAGGTTTGACTTCCAGTAGGAGGGAAAGTATTGATTCAACTCTCTTTTTTGATCAATAACTGGAAGTAGAATTTCTGGGTAATATACTGTTCTACTTTTTAGAAACCTCCAGTCTGTTTTCTACAGGAATTCTACTATTTTACATTCTAAGAAAAGTAGTTACAAAGGCTCCAATCCCCCATTACCCCTGTTGTCTTTCAGGGAGTGAGGTGCTAAGGACTGAATGCAGGATCCTGCACAGGCTAGCAAGCGCTCTACCACTGAGCTACATTTCCTAGCCTTGTCTTGTTTGTCTTTTTTAAGGTTTAAGGTATACAAGTATAAGCTTGAATGAGTTTATGTGCACACATGCATGCTGGAGTCCCCAGGGACCAGAAGAGCATCAGGTGAGCTGGGACTGGAGTGCAGGCTGACAGCTGCCATGTGAGGTGAAGGAAAGTCGCCGGGCTGGGTCCCTTCGCAGGAGTAAGCACTCTTAGCCATGGTGCCACTGCTCCAGCTCCCCATCATTTTTTGCTGCTGTTGTTTTAAATAGTATATCCTATAGGGGAGGTGATCTTAAGTTTCTCTTGAATTTCCCTGATGGTATGAGATACCAAGTCTTTTTTTCACAAATTTGCTTGCTAATTTGTCTTCTCTGGAGAAATCTCTTAAATTCCTTGTCCATTTTAAATAATGTTATTAGTTTTTCTGCTATTGAGTTGTAGGAATACTTTATATACTTTGGAAATTAACTGCCTATAAGATAAATGGTAAGCAGCTATGTTTGCCCCATTCCATAGGCTACCCCCCTCCTTTCAGTGTCCTGCTGTGTAGTTAAGTCTGATGCAGTCCTACATGTCCACGGTCCTTGCTGTCGTTATCTGATGGCAAGCCCACTGTCAGATGTACACACAATACTTGAAAAATAAATAAAAAGAATAATCGCCAGGCAGTGGTGGCACACGCCTTTAATCCCAGCACTTGGGAGGCAGAGGCTAGCCTGGTCTACAGAGTGAGTTCCAGGGACAGCCAAGGGGTACACAGACAAACCCTGTCTCAAAAAAACAAAAACAAACAATCAAAAAAAGAAAGAAAGAAAAACAAAAAATCATTTCACCTCTACCATCCTAACTTCTTACCTAGTTTCTCATCCTAAACCTTTCAGACAGTTGTCAACTCAGGAAGGCATGCTTCCAGTTCCTGTTTGTTAAAACATGCATACAATAGGTATGTCAATTTTTTCTAGCCACCTAAAATCAGACTTTTAATGTAGTAAGTTTCACTAATGCTCCTGACATCCAGTTTTTCCCAGCTTAGTTTTTCAGAGATTCCAGATAAGGTTTCAAATCAATAACTCAGAAAAAGAGTATAGGTTTCTTATGAAATCAGAAAGCACCCTGGGCCCTAACTACCACACTGCACCTATGAGAGGCACCCCTGGGCCTTAACTACCACTGCACCTATGAGAGGCACCTGGTACTAACTACCACTGCACCTATGAGAGGCACCCTGGGCCCTAACTACCACTGCACCTATGAGAGGCACCTGGTACTAACTACCACTGCACCTGTGAGAGGCACCCCGGGCCCTAACTACCACTGCACCTATGAGAGGCACCCTGGTGCTAACTACCACTGCACCTATGAGAAACCTTCTAGTGTTGTTTTCTCTCTGCATTTGAGAGATATTTAGACTCTTGCAACATACAATTTAATTTAAACTCATCTTCCTACCTTTAATTCCTAGATAAGGACAAAAAAGGTGCAATAAAAAAGGACACCACCATGACAATGAAATGAGTGCCCTAACTAGCTGTGGTTGTGTCCTTAGGGTAATAACTTTTAAAAACAATGTACATACAAAAAGACCCTGAAATGTAATCGTTAGGTTTCATAGTGGTGGTGGTGGTGATGAACACCTTTGATCCCAGCACTCCTGAGGCAGAGGCAGAGGCAGAGGCAGAGGCAGGTAGATCTCTGAGATCGTGGCTAGCTTAGTCTACAGATCGAGTTCCAGGATAAACACAGAAATCTTGTCTCAAAAATCAAACAAGACAGATGATAAGACAAGGAAGGTAGCTGTTTTCTCTATGCTGCTTTTGGGGACAGGAAAGACAACCTCAGCAGAGACTGGCAATAATAAGAGCAGACAAAATAACAAACTCCTCCTCCTTCTTCAGTGTCTAAGGCTACCATATCATCCTTAAAAGAGCCTGGTCTGTCATTCTCAGGGGACATCTGTATCCTAGGGGACACAAGCTTAGAAGTTACTTTAGCATAAGCTTTTACTTGAGAACTTACCAAGGAGGCTGATTTTTCAACTTTTTCTATGTCAGGAATGATACATACAGTCAAGGACAAGAAAACAAATAGTAAAATATGCCTCGTTCTTTGTCAAAGTTTACAATTCTTTAAAAGATGTTTTCTAAACATTTATCTATTTTCATGTATATAGGTCCTTTGCTTGCATGTATGTCTTTGCACACTGTGCATGTCTGGTGCCCAGAGGCCAGAGTAGGTATCTGAGCCTAGAATTGGAGATACAGATATTTCGAGCCACAGTGTGAGTGCTGGGAATCAAACCCAGGATACTTCTGGAGAAACAGCCAGTGTCCTAGCCCTGAGCCATTACTCCAGCTCCAAGTTTTTATAATTAGTATATGCTGACTATAAGACAATAAAGAACAATTAAGAATGAGCAGAAAACCAGAGAATAGGAGAATTGTTTTTTGCTAGGTGTTGACGGAGCATACCTTTAATCTCAGCACTAACTAGGAAAGAATTTGTTTGTGTGTTTGTTTGTTTGTTTTTTAAAAAAGAAGGATATGTTCTCACTATATAGTCCATGTTGGTCTGGAACTCAATTCTTCTGTGCCCAAGTTGGTCTTGAACTCATAATCCTCCTGCCTCTACATGTGGCACCTGTCCAGTGTAAGGTACTTTAAAGCCATTAAAAAGGATACGCTTAAAAGGACTCAGAAGCTTAAAGGTAGAAAGAAAAACACTTAGGACCACTTCAGTAGCATTAGTTCTTGAATACTCAAAGATCACATGTCCAGGTCTGAAATATTTAAAAATTCCTAAATATCAAAAGATGTCCTCCTCCTTGAAATCAGTTAAACTGTAATTGATGAGGGGATCATGAAGTGTATTTATTTTCATGGGTAAAATTGAACTCAAGACTAATAAGATACATTTCCAATTCTCTTTTCAAATTTTATTTTTAGACAGAAACTCCCTAAATTGCCCCGGCTGACCTTAAATTTATAATCCTCCTGTCTCAGTCTCCTAAGTAGATGAGATTTCAGGCACTGATAGGTAAACTTTGAAGTACTGAAAATATTACGTCTTATGGACTAGAACGATAGCTTAGTGGGTAAAAGCATTTGCTACACCAGTGTGAAGGTCTAGTTCCAATTCCCAGAATCCATGTGAAAACTGGACAAGTGCCCAGAGCATCTGTAATCCCAGCATTCCTGCAGGAAAATGGAGGTGGAGACAAGCCAGCCCTCAAAGCTTGCAGGCCACCTAGTGTGGACAAATGGGAAAAGAACAAAAGTAGAAAGACACTGCTCAAGGTGGGAGGTGAGGACTGACACCCAGGCATGTCCTCTGACCTCCACACATATAGCATGCAAGCACCCATACTCACACACAAAAGTGCACATGCATGGAGACTTAGAAAGCAGACACAGTGGTGCACATGCTAAATCCCAGCTACTTAAGTAGGACTGCTTGAGCCCAATAGGTCATGGTTAAACCAGGTTCGTAGTGATCCCTGACCCTTGATGATGGTGATGATGGAGGAGGAAGAGGAGACGGAGGAGGGGGAGGAGAAAAGGGTGGTGGGGAACAAGCACAAATGTTTTATAAAATGTCTATGGCATAACCCAGGCATAATTATGTGTATGGCATAAAACCCTATTTAACAGTAATATGATTATCTGCAAAAATGAAAACAGAGAATGTGGTAGTTTCTTCCACTGTTTTTTTGGGGATTGTTAGCCCCAAATTGAAATGTCAAAGTAATAGTGACATAATCATGAGAAACCAGGTTCACGTGTCTTCAAACTGTCCTATCTTCCATTTCTTATAAATTTCTTTGGGTAAATACTATATGTTTGATATAAAACTCAAAAAGATTGTGGACATGTGTGCACTAAATTATACACATATAGTGCTCAATGACATCTAAACATAAAAAACAATTTCTATGTATGTCTCAAGGTTCAACTGTAAAACTTATGGATAAGTTGTAGCACATTTAAACAATGTAATATTGTACAAGAATGAACAAGCTCATGCTACAAGCCACTAACATGAATGAAGGCCGCAAATACTAAAGGCAAGTAGAAAGGAACATAGGAGAGCACACGGGTGATTTTATTTACATAAAGTTGAAACATGTGCAACTAATCCAAGTGATGGAAGGAAAAGCGCTGGGAGCAGTAACCAGAGGTCTTCGAGGGACTTCCAGGTTGCCAACAATGTATCTTGATCTATGTGTTGGTTACACAGTTCCATGTATACTTTGATTGCAAACTTTATCTAGCAAAAATCACTTCTGTAATGTATACACACACTTGTGTGTGTAAAACAGACTATGATCCAAATGCCCTTTACAGATTCCAAGGACTCATACATACGTACTACACGTCAACCTTTTTCAAATCTACTTCAATCCTAATCCTCAAATCAAAATCAGAGTGGGAAACCCTGAGAAAACCGAAGTACATTAGGAAGAGCCGTGTGTAGGAATGTGCTGCTTGCAAAAAACTTTTTCTGTTTTCCCTGCCCAAAATCACCAGATTTCACTTTCTGCTTTAACCTGGGACTAAGATATTAAAGTACCCAGTAAATGCCAGCCGGGCGGTGGTGGCGCACGCCTTTAATCCCAGCACTCGGGAGGTGGAGGCAGGTGGATTTCTGAGTTCGAGGCCAAGCCTGGTCTACAGAGTGAGTTCCAGGACAGCCAGGGCTACACAGAGAAACCCTGTCTCGAAATACCAAAAAAAAAAAAGGAAATGCCTTCAGAGCATTATCAGTCATCCATACACAACCGTGAATTGTAATTTAGTGGCTATGTTAACATAGACCTAATCTTGTAAAAAGAAGACACATAAACGTTTACAGAATTTCTTATACTATAAATCACTTTGTTAAAACATTTCAAAAAAAGTCGTTTATTTCCACCTCATTTCATCTTTCTTAGCTGGGACAAGCTAGTAAGACTCCTATTCCTCATTCATAAGAGAGACTGACCTCATCTTTCCTCTCTTTTTTCCCATTTTTGGAGACGGGGTTTCTCTGTGTAGCCCTGGCTGTCCTAGAACTCACTCTGTAGACAGGCTGGCCTCAAACTCAAGAGCTCCGTGTGCTCCTGCCTGCTGAGCCCCTGGGCTCCTGCGCCACCACAGGAGGCTTGACCGCATCTTTAAAGTGGGTCTTATGTTTTGTTTTCTTTCTTTTTCAAAAGGTGTATGACCAGTTATGTGGGAAGAAATAAAATTACTAGTGACACAGATATACTAATTCTGTCCACCACATAGCAAGTGAGGGGCTAGGGAGATGTTTCAGGTGTTACGAGCACGTGTTGCTCTTTTAAATGATCAGAGTTCGGTTCCCAGTAGTACCACATGACAGCTGGAAATTCCAGTTTCAGGTGATCCAAGTCCCTCTTCTGTCCTCCTTGGAAAACATGTATGCAGCTGGTACACACGGATACAAGCAGGTAAAACCTCATACACATAAAATAAAAATAAGCTTTAAAAAAGTTAATAAAAGGGTTTTATATTTCTTCCTTTTCTCCAGTTACTTCCTTTTAAGAATAAATCTTTTATTATTTTTTTATGTGTATTGGTGTTTCGCCTGCATGTATGTTCTATACCACAAGCATTCATCACGGCCTCAAAGACCGGAAGAAGGTACTGGATACCCTGAAAAATGAGTTACAGACAGTTGTGAACCACTGTGTATGTGTCTCTGTGTGTGCACACTGGGAACTGAACTCAGGTCCTCTGGAGGAACAGCTAGTGCTCTTAAACCGCTGAGCCATCTCTCCAGTTCCAGATTAGAGATTCTAAAAACAACATGCTCCTTATGTATGCAATGTTATATATTATGGGTACAAGATGTAAGATCAATTTTTAGGCATAAAAAATACATTTTCATAACTTCTGAACATCAAGCAAGAAAACGTCTACACCCAAGTAGAGTGGGTGAACTAGCAAAGACGAATACAATTGAAATCAGATAGTTGTTTTAAGATGCTGAAGAAGTAACACCAAGGGGTGGAACCCAATTGGTGGCCAGTTAATTCCAGACCAAAGAAAAACCTTCAACATAGATTCTGCCACAATCCAAATCCATCTGGAAGATAGTGTTGGTTCAATCAGGAGAAAGTGAAACTAAGATTAATACTATTATTGAAGAATAATTTAAAGCACAAGTTCTTAACTTTAGTTCTACTCCTCAAATGTTTACACTTGAGAAAAAACAACTGGAGTCTGGGCTAGAGAGGGCTCCGTAGTTAAGATAACTTGCTATTCTTACAGAGGACCTGAGTTAGATTCCCCAAGCTCAAAAGCATTCATAAGTATACACAAAGTGCAAATACATGCATGCGTAAACTTTGAAACACATTAAAAAGAAAAAACTGTAATATTTGCTATAAAACCAAAGAAATTAAATATGTAATTATTGTTTCCCACCTACAACCGTGAACTCAAACGGCTTACCATCCTTTACTCTTAAGTTATGAGTAATTCAGAGCAAATCTACCCTTTCTTTGTACAATAGTTGCTAGTGTTGTTATCAACATTCTAGGAAAAAACAAAACCACTGTGGTGGTCAATCAGAGCAGAGCCTTCCTAACAAGTTACAAGTGAGGTGAAACTATGATCAGGTTATTTGGAAAATGTGAAGCCACATGACTCATTAATGGTACCTACCAAACTAATGTACCCATCTCCAAAAGCAGATTAGCTAGGATAAAGGTCAAATCTTTATCAATCATATGCACGGGCTAGGATAATCTCAACTCTTTCAACCAAACATGTTCTAGCACCTCCCTTTATATGGAGTCAGTGACATAAATCAATTTAGATATTCTTTTTTTTGCTACTTTTTATGCATAGAAACTGTGATCCTTGGTTGTTTTGTTGAAAATGAATAATAAAACGTACTTTTCCAGACTTGCTGAGTGATTAAATTATGAAAGTGACTGCCATAGGTTAGTACACAGCAGAGAGTTAATGTCTGTTGATCAATACCTGTTTCTTGTTTCCTACTAAAAAACAATAAACAACAAAACAAAGCCAACCAAAACCTGGAGAGACAACTCAAGTTCAATTTCCAGCACCCATATCAGGAGGTTTACAACTGGCTGTTAAATCCACCTCAAAGGGACCTGAACCTCTGGGTTCTGTGAGAATTTGCAGTCATGTGCACACACGTACATGCAGATGCACATCTAAAAGTGGTGGTGGTGGTGGTAGTAGTAGTAGTAGTAGTAGTAGTAGTAATAGCAGCTTAAAAACTAATTCGATTCACTATTTAAGATTACTTATTTACAATTAAAAATCAGTGTTACTGGGGCTGAACAGATGGCTCAGTGGTTAAGAGCACTTCCTGCTTTTGCAGAGGACCCAGGTTCAATTCCCAGCACCCACACTATGATCCACAACCATCTTTAACTTCAATTCCAGGAGATCCAATGCCCTCTTTTGACCTTCATGGGCATGAAGCATGCACATACATACATGTAGGCAAAACATGTGTAAAAGAAATCTATTTTCTTTAAAAGACAAAACAGGAAACAAACCCAGAATAGCTTTAAAAAAAAAAAAAGAGTAGCGTTGTTCTACTGAGACCAAGCCATCTATACCGAAACATTCGGATATCCTAAAGTCTTTCAGGTCTCACAGACACTCACTTTTCCAGGTTTAATTTTGGGCACAACTGCTCTGAACCTCCTCTCTTTTTTCCCTTTTATCTTTTTTTTTTTAATTTCCAAGAGCTGTCATTATTGAACAATTATCAGATGCTAGGTAGTCTGCATCTTTTTATTCTTACACTTCTGCATCGCTTAAGCCCTCATCTCTCTTCAAAGACTTTAAGACTTTATTAAAGTACAGCATCACACTGCGCTGCTTGCCTTGTAACAGCTAGGTTCTTTGCATTATACTGCCTATCTGCCTTATATTTGTGTATCCATGATTTTATTTCTAGTGGACAACAAATTCAATTTGGGGAGGACCACCTTTGCCACCAATCTCACATCTGCATTATTTAGAAGAATATATTCAAGCTAAACAAATAAGTGAAAATCAGAATGCTTCAGAGAAAGGTACAACAGGATCTATACAAAATAAGAGTTCCTTATTAGTAACAGAGAAACAGGAAGTCAAGACTCTTACTCTGAAATACCCCCAAAGGCTGGTTATTTTCATTCTTTCTTTTTTTATTTTTAAAGACACAGTCTCACTATAACCCTGGCTAGCCTGGAACCCGGAGATCACTCTGCCTCTGATTCCTGAACATTAAAGGCATACACTACTATGCAAGGACTTAAGTAAGATATTTCCAGCATTAAGAAAAAAAAAAAATTAAGGGGCTGGAGAGTTGGCTCAGTAGTTAAGAGCACTGACCCCTCTACCAGAGGTCCTGAGTTCAATTCCCAGCAACCACATAGTGGCTCACAACCATCTGTAATGGGATATGATGCACTCTTCTGGTGTGTATGAAGACAGCTACAATGTACTCACATACATAAAATAAATAAATCTTTTTTTTAAAAAAAGTTCCCAAGTGACTAGCCTACATAGTAAGTTTCGTGTTAGCCAGAGCTATATAATAGAAACCCTATTTCAAAACAGGACAGACAGAACTGTTTAGAGAAACTGCATCTAGACTGAAAACCTGTCATGTATGATCCGTACTACTCCCGTCAGACAGTGTTACAAGTGGCACAGCACTTGCATTATTAAGAGTAATCTAGAGACCATTTACTGTCTGTGGCAGGATATACACAATTTGCATGCCAATTCTGTGCAAGGATGTTAGGACTCAGATTTTGGTACAAAGGTCTTAGAGGTAGCCCCCCTCCCCCAGGACACTCCAGGATGAGACCTGAATTCTGCCAAATCTAAGGTATGGAAGGCAGACTCTCACTATTAAGAGAGCATCTGATGGTGGTTCTTTCCTTGGCTTTCCCACAATTTCAAGGAGTATGGAAGGAAGGAAGGAAGGAAGGGAGGAAGGAAGGAAGGAAGGAAGGAAGGAAGGAAGGAAAAAAGAAAGAGGGAGAGAGGGGAAAGGGAAAGGAAAAGGGAAGGAAACAGTACCACAGTAACAGTTTTGAGGCATTACTAGCAGAACTTACTACTACATAATAGAGCCTGTACTATCAGAGACATGTTAGGTAACACTGTATGCACTAAATTATTCCAACAAATTAAAATTTTAAAATGCCTAAAGTCCACAGTTATATGGACTTTTCATTCTACAAGTATGAGAATAAAGACTAAATTTTTGTACTATGAAATAATTTCAAATCATAAATAGCAACCTCTATTAGTATATGGCATTAGAGCATTTGAATACTTTATAGTTAAAATTTCAGCGCCTAGGAGGAGTAGTGGTTTATCCAGCACTCTGGAGGTAGAAGCAGGCAGAACTCTTGAGTTTGAGGCCAGCCTGGTCTGCAGAGTGAGTTCCAGGCCAGGGCTACACAGTAGAAATCCTGCCTCGGAAAAACAAACAAACAAACAAACAAACAAATATAAAAAAAATTCAGCACCTAAAACAGTCATGTTCTTTTCCCACATATAAGAAATTCTCCAGCCAGGCGGTGGTGGGGCACGCCTTTAATCCCAGCACTTGGGAGGCAGAGGCAGGAGGATTTCTGAGTTCGAGGCCAGCCTGGTCTACAAAGTGAGTTCCAGGACAGCCAGGGCTACACAGAGAAACCCTGTCTCGAAAAAAAAAAAAGAAATTCTCCTTACTTTCAGAAACTTCTATGTAAATATTATTGACCTAACTCAAATTCTCTTATTACATCTCTTATTACAACATCGTGATGAAGAAGCTATGACGAGTGATAGATTCCAAGCAGAACTTAGTAAATGATAGCACATCCAAAAAAGAGACACCGAGGGCTGGTTGGATGACTCGTTGGCATGGCAAGAGCACATATTCTTCTTGTAGAAGACCTGAGATCAATCCCCAGCATCAGGCAGTTCACAACTGCCTGTTTTTCTAACTCCAGGTGACATGACACTCTTCTGGTCTCATACACCACAGACACATGAACACCCCAAATAAAAAAAAAATTTAATAAAAAAAATTTTTAGCTGTGCATATGTATTAATTATTTTTTGAGTCTTGCTTTGTAGTCCAGGCTAGCCTATAAATCATGACTGTGTTTGCCTCTCTACAGCTCCCTACAGCTGGGATTATAAGGGTCAAGGGTCAATCATATCCAGTTTACAAAAAAAGCATAACCAGGTATGTTTGCTTGAGTTAGAAAGCCTCCCATAGGCCCAAGTTTGAATGCTTGGTCCTTTGTTGGTGGAACTGTTTGTGAGATTAAGAGGTAGTGTCTTGTTGGAAGAAATACGTCATGGGTCCCAACTTTGAGGTTTGAATAGCCCACAGCATTCCAGTTGGCCCTCTCTGTCTGGTGTTTGTTGAACAAAATGTAAGCACTCAGCTACTTACTGTTCTAGCATCTGCCTGCCTGCCTCAGTGCTCCCCACCATGACTGTCATGAACTCCAACCCTTTGGAACTGTAAGCCCCAAATAAACCTTCTTTTATAAGTTGCCTTGGCCATCATGCCTTATCACAGCAACAGAGAAGTAACTAAGAAACGGGATGGTGGTACACACACTTGATCCCAGTGCGTGGGAACAGGGGCAGCAGACATCTGTGAGTTCCAGGCCTGCCAGGACTATGAAGTGGCACCATGTTTTTGTTTTTTTGTTTGTTTGTTTGTTTGTTTTTAAAATAAGGCCTAGGGAGATAGCTCAGCCCTTAAGAGAGCTTGCTACTCTTCAGGACCCAAGTTCTATTCCCAGCACCCATGTGAAGGGACTCATAACTACCTAAACCTACTCTAAGGATCTGACACCCTCTTGTGCACTCATACATGTACATAACCCATATATACATTCTCTCTCTCTCACACACACACACAGAGAGAGAGAGAGAGAGAGAGAGAGAGAGAGAGAGAGAGAGAGAGAGAGAGAGAGGAAAAAAGAAAGAAAAAAGAAAAAAAGCAGGGCAGTGGTGGAGCACGCCTTTAGTCCCAGGCCAGCCTGGTCTACAGAGTGAGTTCCAGGACAGTCAGAGCTACACAGAGAAACCCTGTCTCGGGGAGAGAGAGAGAGACAGACAGAGAGGTACTTAAAACAATCTTTAAAAAAAGAGAGAGAAAAAAACCCCTACTGGTTAGAATATCTATAGCACATCTGCAGATTTGTTTCTCCTATATTTCTAGAAAAAAAGATTAAAAACATGAGTTCTAAGAATAAAAAGACTGAATTCTGTGGGGCAGGTTACAAATGCTACATCCTTTTAAACTTAGGACAAATATCCATGTATAATCAAAGGAAATGAATTCAGTATGTTAAACCTACACTGCCTTGTTTACTGCTCTTAACAGTAGATGGAAAACAACTCAAAAACCTATGAATTAATGAAGAGAAGGGTAATACACACACACACACACACACATTTTAGGCAGAAAAATGAATGAATTCTGTCATTTTTATGATGTTAAGTGAAATAAGCCAAGCCCAGGAAGACAAATGGATATGTAGAACTTCAAAAGTTGATCTCACTGATGCTGGGAACACAATTAGTGATACCAGATGTTGAGCGAAGTTGGAGTGAAGGATGAGGAAAAGCGGGTCAGCATACTGTTAGTTTAAAGAAAAGAACTAAGCACTAGAATTCTGTTATAGTAGGGAGACTCCAGAAAACAGTAATGTATTACATATGTCAAAAAAGCTAGAAGAAAGGATTCTGCATGTTCTTAATCAAAAAGAAATTATATATATTCAAGGAGAGACATAACTTTTTGATACTTATCCTGATCTGAACTTTACACATGATATATCCATGTACTAAAACAAAGTACCCATAAATACGTAAATTAATATAAGATATAACCAGCATGGCAGTGCACGTCTTTAATCCCAACACTCCAGAGGCAGCAGCAAGCAGGTCTCTGTGAGTTCGAGGCCAGCCTGGTCTACAGAGTGAGTTCCACACTAGTCAGAGCTACACAACGAAACCCTGTCTCCAAATAAATAAATAAAACATATGAACAAAACAAAATCCAACTCCAAATATTTTCCAATTTCATTAAATCATGGATATATCATTCTTTTAGTTTTTGGTAGTATGTGAAATCTCAAAGTAAAAACTTTCAGACTAAATCAAAAATCCTGTGTTAGTGTGCAATTCTAAACCATCTCAAGACTGCATGGTAACTTCCCTAGAAGCACTTGGGCACCCTCTGCCAGTGTAGCCCAATAGAAACCCTCTTGGTAAGTGGCATAGAATTCTGCTAAGATCCCACCCACGTTTCTACTGTACTTCAAACCCTGGTTACTACATAGAAGAGAAAATGTAGGGCTAGTGAGATGGGTCAGCAGTTAGGAGCACTGACTACTCTTCTGAAGGTCCTGAGTTCAAATCCCAGCAACCCATGGTGGCTCACAACCATCCGTAATGAGATCTGACGTCCTCTTCTGGTGTGTCTGAAGACAGCTACAGTGTACTCACATATAACAATAAAGAAATCTTTGGGCTGGAGCAAGCGGGGGCCGGAGCAAGCAGTGGTCCCTGAGTTCAATTCCCAGCATCCCCATAATGGCTCACAACCATCTGTACAGCTAGTGTACTCATATACATAAAATAAAAAATAGATCTTTAAAAGAAAAAAAGGAAAATGTATGCATGTACAGAGAAATGCACATTACTTGTAGAAATATATTTAATAACATTGCCAAGCATTCTTTTATTCTAATTAACTTACAAAGAGATAACTAAAAAAAATAATCTGAAAGAATTTGTTTGAAAAGTCTTTATGTGCATTACAATTAAAAAGCTTAAAGCACATTTTCATAAGTCAATTTATACACAGATTGAACTAATTTGTCTAAAAATTGTGATTCTCACTTTGATATACTACCTGAATAGTTGGTCTAAACCACTATTATATAACTCTAACCAAGACTAATATAGGAATTACATATTCATCAAAACAAAGAAAAAACCACAAACACATTAGTTTTAGTTTATTAATTCCCTTACAAAATCATTTAAAAATGTATTATTCATTTATTTAATGTGTGTATATGTATGGTGGTGTATAAGAAGGTCAGAAAATCACCTAAGGGAGTTTGTTCTCTCCTTCCATCACATGAGTCTCAGGGACAGAACACTCAGAGACAGGTCATCGGGCTTGGTGACAAGTGTTTTTACCCACTGACCCAGCTTGCTGCCCCCTTATGAGATTACTGCAGTATACCCATAAAAAAAGTATTAATAAAAGAATTTTCTCAAACTAAAAATACTCTGTATACTCTCTAAAACTTTTGAGAGAAATGCTTTTAGGTGGCTCCAATCAATATATGAAATGTACATTAGTAATGTAGTAATAGTGCTAATCTTTTAAAGAATATTATTTTTCCACAAGCCTAGCAAAATCTTCATTATTTTAGTCTTAATTCATCTTAATGGTTATTCATTTTTAAGGCCATTAGTTGCCCTTGGAAAGACTCACACTATTCTCCCTAAAGGCTAATCAGCAAGTTCTTATCCCCTCTGTGCCAACACTGAACCTCCAGTTCCTACTAGCTACTATAGAGCAACAACCCTAGAGTGCACATTACTTACCACTGGCTAAGTACATAATGAAACCACAATTCAAGAACATCTTTGTCAGCTTTTGAACAACAATAAAAAGAAAACTGATACTCTGGCATGTGACTATCAATGACCAAGATGCAAGCAGAAATAGACTCTGCTAACTAATAATTTAGAATAAATGAAGAAAATGCCCAGGGTGTACTTCAAGTAGAGTGGGAATTATAGCAAGAGGTGAAACAGAAAAGCAGAATAAACATTTAAAAGTACACGATGGTAGTGAATTGACTTAGGCTGACACTTCTGTTTCTAACAGATCAGGACATCTTAAAAAGGCTTACTATGAGGACAGAATCCTTAACATTAACATTTCAATTTTGCTTCTTTTCCCTCGTGTCAATTCTACAAGACCTGGTAATCTGAACAGGTACATGTAAGTGAAAGGTAACATGAGAAAAAAATTTTAATTTGTCAAAAATTGGTAAATGTATCAAAGAATCATTAAAACATTTTTTACCAACCATGTTGCAAAAGACTCCTAGCCGGTTTGAAACATAGTCTTCCAAATAACAGCCAACTGCTTCTCAAAGACTATTTTAACAGTGATTAATGCAAACCTTTTAAACTGTTTTTCTAACAATTTCCTTCATCTGATAAATATTTTGATCAAATACAATGAAGCAGTTAAAGAAAGAATGTACAATTTTTAAATTATATTTTAACGCAGTCTCCTTAATCAAAGGAGGTGTGACAACCAACTCAACGCATGTAAAAATTAACCTTAATCCGCCAACCAAAACACGTAAAATGTCTCCTAACAATTCTCCTCCTTAAAACAACCATACACAAAATACCATGCTGACTTACATACACCCTGCTGCAAGCAGCTCATTAATAAAGAGACTAGTTATGTTTGGAGATAAATGTGCAAGACTCTCATCTCACAAACCTCTTCACATAACCACATCATCTAAGCAAAACCGAACATTATTTTTTGCTAAAGCAAGAATCCAAGCCCAGGGGAGCCTCAGCCCTTAGACAATGGTGGTTACCAGACAGCGCAGCACAGTTGGGTCCAAATGACACATTTCACTAGGCCTTGTCACAACACACGCGCGCGCGCGTCTACATACAGATACACATACGATCCCAAGGGGCCCGTTCTACGGCAGGGGTCCTCAAACCCACCCGGAGACAGAGGGGAGCACCTTGGCCTAGTGGGGGAGGAGAGGAAAGGGGGACGACACAGCGGACGGGTAACTGAACTGCACACGAGGGAGGGGGCTGGAAATGGCCGAGAGCTTCTATATTTATTTAAAGGGATTGGTTTAACGGGTTCTTCCCCCGGGGTTCTGTAACTAAAGGCAAACTGCGCAGCAAAGATCTTGAGATTGAGCGAGAAGCCGAGGCTCCCCGTGCCCCGTGCCCTGGAGGGGGGCACACAAGTTCCCTAGCCAGCGCGGCGGACCACTAGGGCGCTCCTCTCCCCCTCCTCCAGGGCAAGGGGGAGCCCACAGAGAAGGGGAAAACAAGTTCCCCCGGCCAGCCTCACCGACCTACGCTGCCAGCCGTCCCCCCACCTACCACGAGAAAGGGGGAGCCCAGACCGAGCCAGGCGGCAGGAAGGGGGGGAAGTCCCACCCTATGCCCGCCCCCGGTCGCGAACAGACTCCAGTGGGGTGGGTGAGCCAGCCGGGAAGCCCCAAGAAGGGATGGGGACGGAGGGTGCCTGCCCCGAAACCAAACAAAGCGCGGCCTGAGCCGCAGCCCGGGCGGATCGCGCAGCCGCGGCTTTTCCTGCCGGCCAGGCCGGGCTGGGCCCGGCCCAGGCGAACACTGCGGCACGGCGGGATCCGCCTCCGCTCGGCCTCCGTCTCCCACCCCGGGCGCGCCGCCGCCGCCCCCGCCCGGCCTCCCGCTTGCCCGCCCGGCCGGCCGGGCCCGGAGCGCGGCCTTACCCCTCTCGCCGGCGTTGTTCCGATCCTGAGGCGGCGGCGGAGGCGGCGGTGGCGGCGGCGGGGGCTGCTGCTGCGGTGGCGGCGGGGGCTGCTGCTGCTGCTGCTGCTGGGGCGGCTGCTGCTGCTGCTGGGGCGGCTGCGGCGGCGGCTGCTGCGGGGGCTGCTGCTGCTGTTGCACCGGGCGCGGCCGCGACACTCGCCTGGGTCTCCGGTTGGCGGCTCGGACGGAGTTCATTTGCCGGGCTGAGGTGGCGGCGTTGGCGGAGGGACACACACACTCACGCGCACACGCACCGCGAGCTCCGGGGCCGGGGAAGGGGGTGGGGAGCGGGAAGGAGCGGAGCGGCCGGGGACACGGGGACGGGGGCCTGGGCGTGAGCCCCCGGGTCCGCGGGGAGGCTGGGGCACAACCGGAGCTCGAGCGAGGCCCGCCGGCCAGGCCTGGCGCACGGGCAAGGCCGAGGCCGCCGGGCGGGGCGGCCGCGAGGGACGCAGACAGAAAGACGGGCCGGGCAAGAGAAAGAAAGAAAGGGCGTCCGTCCGCCTGGGGAGCCCGAGGCGAAGCGCGGCGGCGGCGGCCGAGCAGACGAGCCGGGCCCGCCGACTCCCGAGCGGCGTCTCCGGCGGCGGGGGGAGTGGGCGGGCGGGCGATCTCGGAGAGGGCGAGCGGGGCGGGAGCGCGCGGGGGGCGCCCGGCTCCTCCGTTCCTCTTCCTCCCCCCACACCCCCTGAAAGAGCGCCCTGCGAGGAATTTTCTCTTTCTTCGGCCTCTACTCTCTCCTCCGCCCCCCCCCCCTCGGCGAAGGGGAAAATGAGTGTAAAGGAGGAGATAGGGGGCAAAAAGAGGCGTCGTCGTTCCTCCTCCTTAAAGGAACCCTTCCTCCTCAGCCCCAGCGCCGCCGCCGCCGCTGCTGCTGCTCCGTGGCAGGAGGAGCCATTGACACCGTCGGAGCCTCCACTCGAGCCCAGTCGGTCCCTCCCCGCCGTGGGCCTGGCCGGGGGGCGCGGGGGAGGGCCGCGGGGCGGCGGGGGAGGGGAGGGGGCGGGGACAGAGGGGGCGTGGATTCCGGCCGTACTTGACCAATGGGAAGCGCCCGTACAGTCTCGTAGCCAATGGAGCCTCCTTTCTTATCGCGAAGCCCCTTCCTCCAACGCCCTGTTTCCTCTCTCGGGTTTCCTCCTTCCCTGGCGGAGGAGGAGGAGGAGGAGGGAAGAGGAAAGGGGGAGTGTGGCGGGGAGGCTGATAATGGGGAGGTATCAGGGCTTATAATGGAGCTGGGGGTAGGTGAAGGAGCGGCTGTACGTAGCGAAGATTCAAGGAGGGGAGGTGCTCGGAAGAAAGGGTGGGGGCTGCTGATGTAATTGGGAGAAGTGATTAATCCTGCATTTTGCCGTTTCAGCCTCCCTCCACCCCAACCTTCACCTGGTTTTCTTAAACGGAACAAGGAGTGAGGGACTCAATCTTTGGTTAACTCCGGATTTCTGTGTTCGGTGGGTTCAAACTTTCAGCTGTAGGGAGCGCTACAGCTGAGGATATTTACAAACCTTAAGAAATCGGCTTTGGCTCAGCTTAGAACTTGAGAGGCTGGAGTCGGTTCCAGCTTTTGTCACCCAAACTTTCAGAATGTTTTAGATCTTTAACCAGTTAGTTCGCTTTAGTTTTTGGAAAAGTGATTTACATAATGTTCCAGAAGAAATAAAATAAAATGGGTGGAGATTGTGATTGACTATTTTTTTTTAGGTCCCCCGAAGTCAAGTAAGATAAACTCCCAAGAGGAACTATCTTTTGTATCTGTATCTGGTCCCCTTAGCATAATCTCTCCCCAAGGAAAATGTGTTTGTATTCCCTGGCCGCCGTTATGAAGACTGAAAATGTACTCTGCTCACTATTCATTATTGCATAGCTAGTAATTTACCTATGGATTCCCTCATTTTCGGAACTTTCAGTGATTTTCTACTTGAATTTCATTGATTGCGTTCTAGGCTTAAGATAGATAAAACATTACAAAGCTTCGGAAAGGGAGGGAGAAAAGTGAATTCTGAGGAGCACAAGGAGAGGTAAGCCGATATTGTGCTGTGTGAACCACAGATTTCTTATGTGACTCCAGGCAAATCACCTTCTGGATTTCAGACATCTCCTGCCATTTAAATAAAACTTTATTTTATGATGTACAATTGCTGTTTGTTTTTTCTTTTTTGGTCATGTGATTTTTGAGATGCTTTATTTTTGGTCAGGAAAATAGAGACTGGGTAATTTTTTTCTTCAAAGACTCATAATATTTCCCAAAACCTGCATGTGAAGACAGCTATTTGAAAAACATCTTGAGGGGCTAGATAGATGGCTCATCCTTTAAGAGCACTGGCTGTCCTCCCAGAGGTCTCACTTCAATCCCAGCAACCACATAGTAGCTCAGCTGTCTGCGACTCCAATCCCAGGGCATCCGTCACCCTCTTCTGGCCTCAGCAAGCACCAGGCATGCACTCAGTGTACAAACTTTCATGAAGGCAAAACTCACACACCAACCTTTAAAAAAGTATGTTATTAAAACAACAATAAGAGCAACTTGAGTCGTGCATGAGTAGCTCATGCCTATAGTCACAGAATTCTGAAAGTGGAAGCAGAAAACTGGCAAGTTCTAGGCTACCCTGGACTGCATAACCAGACCCCATCTCCAAATAACTACTTAAATAATATTAAAAAATGTTGTGGTTGTTAACTGGGTGAAAATAAATATTTATGGTTGGGTTAAATAAACATTAAGGGAAGAGTTTTAAAAGTCTGAAAAATAGCATAATTGTGTCCATAATTCTAATTACATTAAACATTTGTAGCTGGGTAGTAGTGGCGTATGCCTTTAATTCCAGCACACAGGAGGCAGAGGACGATGGATCTCTCTGAGTTCGAGGCCAGCCTGGTATACAGAGCTAGTTCTAGGACAGCCAAGGTTACACAAAGGAACCATATCTCGAAAAGCAAAAAAACAAAACAAAATTTCTACTCAACAAATACATATTGGTTCTTTTGATGTAGCCATGATTTTTAATTTTGTTGTGGTAGAATTGAAGATTTATTCATATTAATTCAAATGTAAAAAAACTGTAGCTTATTTTTCCCTAATTTTTTATTACATTTTTACTTCTTTTGTGTGTGTACCTGTGTATTGTGTGGACACGTGTGCTGTGGTATAGTCTGGAGGTCAAAGGACAACTTACAGGAAGAGTGGGTTCTTTCCTGCCTTGAGAGTTCTGGAGGCCAACTCTATTTTCCATAGTTTTTTAGCCCCAGGACCACATACCTCAATCTTCTACATAGCTACCGTTTTTCAAATTTGTTTCACAATTTGCTTATTCCAAATTTGTTTGGGGTAAGAGATTTATGTAAGTTCTAGAGAATGCCTTTTGCATTTCCTAGATTTCTGAACCAACTATAACATTTATCTGGCCAATGAGGGTAACATGCCCTATTTTTAACATAGCATTTCTTGCTTTATAACATTTTCCCAATACATAAAAATAAGTGTTTTAAGAAACAAAACACCCCTCCTTCTTTCTAGACAGGGTCTACTATGTGGTCTTGGATGACCTGGACCTCACTGTATAGACCAGACTGCTCTTGAACTCACAAAAATCCACCTACTTTTGTCTCCCAAATATTAAAGGCATCTGCCAGCCCGGAAACTGTCTTTTCCAGTAAACACAGTGACTGAGAAATAGGGGAATCTACATGTCAGGACAAAAGGAGTCCAAGCCACAAATGCCTTCCCTTGTGGTGGTCTCTAGTATAGCCCTTTATATGCTCAGGAGTGCTAACCCCAAAGGTAAAACTAGTCATTTCTATCTTTTTGAGATATACTATGTAATTTCCTTTCTTGTAATTCATTTTGAGGTATTTGTCACCTTCCTCTCCTCCCCCACAGTACAATGTCTTTGTACTGAACTCAAGTCTCCATGCGTCATACCATCTCCCATGGCAGATACTTTGTCTTCTCACTGAAATGCACCATCACTTCTGAATTTCCTGAATACCCCATGGAGGCCTTGATGGGACAGGGGCCTGGCTTTGCCCTCACCAGACCACCATCTGCCAGTCCCTGTGTCACGTGGAATAAGCTTTGAGGCTGAAAACCCTCGGTCTTTCACAGGCATGCCCAGAAAAACAGTCCTCGTTCCTTGAACCTCTCTTTATAGTATGTGTATCTGTCAGCTTTTCCTCCCACCAGGATGGTGCATGGAAAGAAAGTCAGGTCTTCCCGGACCCCTTTCTTCTTCCCCTCTACTTCCTAGGCTACAAAGGATGGATTTTTTTTTTCTTTTTTTGAAACATTCCTTATGTACTACATTTTTCTTTTCTTTTCCTTTCTTTTCTTTTTTAAGATAGAATCTATGTTGTAGTTCAGGCTGGCCTTGAACTTGTGTCCTTCCTACCTTCATGCCTGCAGTACTGAGGGCACAGGCTCTTCCTTCTCGAGATGCATTTGCACTGCTCTGTTCCTTAGATGAAATTTGAAAGAGAAATTAGTTTAATAATAATGGATCTTTCGGGATTTTTTTTATATCCTATGTCACTGGTTTAGACATAGTTTAGTTCACGGAATTAAGTCTTGTTTGTATGACAATTTTCAGAGACATCTTAAAATTGTGGAGTTTTTGTGATGGACTTTGGAAACCATTTAATCTTCTATCTGTATTTAGCAAACTACAAAATGAGATGAGAGATGACAAAACCATACCCCATTAACTACTCAGTAACAAAGCCTGCCAGGCCAACAGCCTTTCCATTCACAGGTAGTACGGACATGGAACGTTTCTGGGAAAAACCCAAACATTCCAGAGGGTTTCATCCACCACCAGACCCACATAGATTAGCAAGGGATCCTGATGGCTGCCATAGAAGTTGTAAATTGTATGATGGCTCAAAACTGTAATTCCAATACTCAAGGAGCTGAGGTAGGAGGATTGCTATGAGTTTAAAACCATCATGAGCTACATATTGATTTCCAGGACAGTCTAAACTACAGAGAAATAGAAATATCTGTTTTGGGTTTGTATGTGGGGGTGGGAGGGTGGGAGTCAGGGTAGTGTGTGCACAAAAACCTGAGGAAGACTTCATGGGGACAGCCTTCATCTGTGCCTTACTCCTTTGAGGTAGGGTCTCTCAGCACCTGGAGTTAGGCTGCAGGCCAGCCAGCCCTAGTGTTCTGACTGCTGTGCCTGCCTCCGATAGCACTTGAGTTGCATGTGGGTGCAAACCCAGCTATTTATATGGATACTGGGATTCTAACTCTGGTTCTTATTTTGTTCAGCAAACACTCTTTCCTACTGAACAAACCCCTTGGGATTTGTTTGTTTGTTTACTTGGTTGGTTGGTTGATTTGTCTTTTGTTTTCCAGAAGTTGTTAGGTGATATAAAGTGGAAGGAAAGGTAAAGAAGGTTTTCATTTGGGGTAGCAGTCTTCAGAAGTACTTCAGTGACACAGGATAATTTCAGAGGACTTAATTCCCTCAGGGTTTGCTCTGTCTTTAAGAACATTCGTGTTTGTTTTTCTCAACTAATTACTAGTGCTTAATAGGTTAGAGTACTTAAAATTATTTGCTTATGAAATCTATCACAATAGGAGTGTAGAAAATAAGCTCTTTAATCATTTAATACCTGGTAGGTGATATTTATTGTAATTTTTAAAATTATAATTTCTGCCATTTTAAAGATTGAGCTTCCTTTTCCTGTCAGCCACCATCCTGTCCCAAGTCATCAGCACTTAGCCAGTTACATAAGCCGCCCCAAAGCCTCTCATTCCTTTTATGTCACTTAAGAAATTAGTTTGATCTGAATATAGTTCCCCTACAGGAATAACCAGCTCTGTTTAAAATACCCGTGTTAGAGTATGAATGGCTTATCTCACTAAGCTACACAAAGTCATTCCTTAGTACATGCTCTGATAACACTATATCAAGTAGTGAAAATTAACTCGAAAACCAAGGATTTAAATGTATGTCTACATGGGAAGGCCTGGTAACCACAATCCAGCGATTCTAACACAAGAGGTCATTTTTGAAGAATTGCAGAGTAACTTTAATAGAATAATACAGACAGCACAGTAGAAGAAATTAATTATGCTCAAGATTTAGGGTGCATTATAGTTGATAACTATACAGCTTTATATTTTGCTTTTAAAGGGAGAATCCAGTTGCTAGATGTTGAGAAGATTAGACCAAAGTCCTTGAGTATGTTGTTCCATGGAGGCCCGGGCAACGTCAGAAGCAGGGGTAGCTGGGAGGGAGAATGACACAAGGAAGTATAATCACTGGCTGGATGACCTTGGACAAATTCCTTGGCCTTTGTGGACTAGTTTTACGTCTGCAAAATGGATGTGGGGTGTTGATAATGTTTTCATTTTGAAAGACTGTCAGAGGACTAAATAAGTGTGTATAAAATGCTTAAAGCAGTGACCACTGCAGACGCTTGGCCTATGTTGACCTCCATACCACACCATACTCCAGTCCATGGCTGGCCACTGTTGTCCCTGCTGCTGGTGAGGTTATGTCACACATTATCTGGTTAATGTTAAGACTACTTATACATGGGGAGGGAGGAACAGGTGTGTTCTTGTAAGGAAATGTGCCTAGCAAACAAATGCTATGAGAATTTTTTTTTCAAGACGGTATTTCTCTGTATAGCCTTGGCTGTCCTGGAACTCACTCTGTAGACCAGGCTGGCATCAAACTCAGAAATCCGCCTGCCTCTGCCTCCCAAGTGCTGAGATTAAAGGAGTGCGCCACCACTGCCTGACTGAGAATTTTTTTTTTAAGATATAAGGAGAACACAAAAGAGGCAGGACAACTATAGGCATAAGTCAGACACCACTAGATGCTGGTGGTGGAGGCTCCTGGCAAGGGTCTGTCCAATCAAGCTGTGCCTGATCTTGTAGATGAAGGAAGAGCTGCTAAGGACAAGTGGGAACAGAAAGGACTAAGGAACTGACTCCATGCTACTTCCTGATTTCTGCTAGAGGAGAGAGAATTGCTCTCAGACCAGTCAGAATAATCCGCTCTGGATCTGCAGATGGAGTGAAATGGATGAAGAGATATAGATCTTTAGAAGAAAAACTAAAAGGTTTTTTGTTGGTTTGTTTTTATTTTTATTATATATCTATACACACATATAACCCCCCCCCTCTCTCTCTGTGTGTGTGTGTGTGTAATTTTAAAGCTTTTTCGGGCATTTTGTCATAGCTGTGAAAAGTAGCCAATATAGAATAGTATCAGGAGTGGGGTGCTTATTGAACTAAACCGGACTACTGCTCTTAGACCTTTGCTACTGTTTTGCAGGAGGAACAGGGAAGACTTTGGAGCTGTGGTCTAGGGAGGAGAAGAATGAGGATATTGTTTTAAAAGTGTTATGGTTGAGTGTGAAACATTTTAAACACTTGGTCTCCAACTGGAGCTGCTGTTGTAGAAGATTAGTGGACCTTTAAGAGGGGATCTGGATGGAAGAAGTAGGTCAGTAGGTGTGGGTCTTAAAGATTTATAGTCTGGCCCTACTGCCTGTCTGCCAGGTTCTTTCTGAGTGCAGAATCATGTGCCCAGCTGTGTCGTGCTTCACCCACCATGCCTTACCCACCGTGGTGGACGAGCCAAACAAGCCATACATAAGGCCCAGCAGTACACAGCCAATTCAAAAGGAACTCAGTATTTTTGGAGAATTTTCATTTCATAACGCTTTGCCTGGGCACTATTTCCTTTACTGGTCTTTGACTTATATTATGGCCTCCATTTGTGTTTTTTTGGGTTTATATGTGCTTCTGTTTCTGTGTGTACTTCTTGCCCTTTTTCTTCGGTTCTTCTTTTTCCTCTGTTTTGCTTTATTCTTGTCTTTTTGTTTGTTTTCTTTTTTTTTAAATAATTTTTTGAGATTATTATTATTTTTTTTTATGGTTTTGGTTTTTCGAGACAGGGTTTCTCTGTGTAGCCCTGGCTGTCCTGGAACTCACTCTGTAGACCAGGCTGGCCTCGAACTCAGAAATCCGCCTGCCTCTGCCTCCCAAGTGCTGGGATTAAAGGCGTGCGCCACCACCGCCCAGCTTTTGTTTGTTTTCTAAAAAGAGAGAAGGCATGTAGTCAGAAGGGCAGAGAGGTATGGAGGATCTGGGAGGAGATGAGAATGTGGAAGTTGGGGTTAGAATGTAATACATAAATAAACAGATAAATAATTCTTCCTTACATTGCTTATTTTTAAGGGAATGGGGGTTGGGACAAGGTAACTCTACCTGGCTTGGAACTCACTATGTAGACCAGACCAGCCTTGAATTCTCAGATACCTGCTTGATTCACAGATAATTGCCTGCCTCTGCCTCCTCGGTGCTGAGATTAAAGGTATGTACCCCCACACCTGGCTTGTTTTTCTACTTCAAAAATATTTTTGTCATATTTTTATTTATGTGTCTATACAGTGCGGATGCTTGTGGAGGCAAGAAGAGGGTGCTGGGTCCTCAGGACCTGATGTTACAGGCAGTTTCGAACTGCTCAGTGTGGGTACTGGGAACCAAACTCTATTCACCTGAAAGAGAAACAAGCATACCTTAACTGCTGAGCCATCTCTGCAGACCCCTCCGTTGTGTCCTTCCTTCCTTCCTTCTTTTTTTTTTCCCTACAATGTTGAACAGTTGAACACTGATCTTTGTGCATACCACTGAGATATGTCCTCAACTTTTCTTAAACTGTGTTTGTTGGGTATTTTGCCCCAGCAATGAGGAAAGTAGCTAACAGACAGGTGGTACCAGGACGGAGTTACGGTGTTACATAAAGCTCCCTATGTATTTTAAGCCTTTGCAACTGTTTTAAGGAAGGAGTGTAGAAGATTTGGAGTTGTGGTCTGTGGAAGTCCTAGAAGGCTGAAAGCAGAGCTTACTGGGTCCTTCAGGTAGGGATTTGGAAGGCAGAATGCGGAGGGAAATGAAAGCTATGGAGGGCTCAGTGAACATGCTGTCTCAGAGGGGAATAAGGACTCTCCTGGGTTAGAAGTCATCACATATCATCTGACAAAGAATCTTCCTGGTTTCTGCCCATGTTCTGAAATTTTGAGTGAGGCTGGATTCAAAAGTAATAGACTAAAGCCAGGTATAGTGTGGCACCCCCTTTAATCCCAGCACTTAGGAAGCAGAGGCAGGAGAATCTCTGTGAGTTCAAGGCCAGCCTGGTCTACAAAGTGAGTTCTAGGACTTTTAGGGCTATCTAGAAAGGCCCGTTCTTGAAATGAAAACAAAAGCAACAAAAAACCAAAACAGAAATGTAATGGATTAATTTACTTGGCAGAGAAAAAATTAAGGCAGGGGAGCATTCAGGCTGTGTCATGATTACTGCTCCTGCTTGTATCCAGGTCTACACAGAAAAGCAGAGCAGAAAGATGAATTGTGCAATTTGGCAAGGAAGGAGAGTGAGAAGATTTAAAGTTGCAGACAAGGGCCCACGAGATAGCACTGTGGGCAAGACCTTTGATGCCAAGCCCTGAATTTAATCCCCAGAACCTACATGGTAAACAGGAGACATGACTTCTGTGAATTGTCCTCTGACCTCCACGAATAGTTTAGAGTTTCCACTGCCAAGACAAAACACCATGACCAGGGGTTGAAAGATGGCTTAGCAGTGAAGAGCATTGGCCATTCTTCAATAGTACCTGGGTTCAATTCCCATCAACCACATAGCAGCTCACAACTATCTCTAACTTTAGTTCTAGGGCATCTGACACCCTCACACAGATATATATGCAGGTGAAACACCAGTGCATATAAAAAAAAGTTATATTTTAAAAAACTACTGTAGCTGACACTTCCACATTATAGTCTATTATCAGGGGAAGTAGGGGCAGGAACTTGGCAGGAACCTGAAGGCAGGGATTGAGTGATACAGAAGCCATGGAGGAGTGCTGTCACTGGCTTGCTCTTCAGGGCTTGCTCAGCCTGCTTCCTTATACCATCCAGGACCACCTACCCAGGGGTGTCACCACCCACAATGGCTGGGACCTCCCACATCAATCATTAATCAAGACAATACTCCATAGACTTGTCTACAGGCCAGTCTTATGGAGGCATTTTTTCAACTAAGATTTCCTCTTCCCAGATATGTCTTGCTTTGGGTCAAGTTGACAAGTTTGGATCAAGTTGACAAAATAGAAACACAATGTGTGTGTGTGTGTGTGTGTGTGTGTGTGTGTATGTTTGTGTAAACAATAAAAATAAAGTTGCAGACAAGACAGATGCAAACACAGGCTTATTTATTGAAAAGGTAACACTATCATAGAGAAAGCTAGTGCTCTACACTGGGACAGGGAGATGGGTACCCTGTGGGCAAGACTCCACCCGTACAGAAAAGTTTGTAGAAACACAAGTGTAAGCTGGTGCATGCCTGTAATCCCAGCACTTGGGAGGCAGAGGCAGGAGGTTTTCTGAGTTTGAGGCCAGCCTGGTCTACAGAGTGAGTTCCAGGACAGCCAGGGCTACACAGAGAAACCCTGTCTCGAAAACAAACAAACAAACAAACAAACAAAAAAACCAAAGCAAAAAAACCCCAGAAATACAAGTGTATTAGTTTGGGTTTTACTGCTGTGAACAGACACCAATGACCAATGCAAGTTTAATAAAAGACATTTACTTGGGGCTGGCTTACAGGTTCAGAGGTTTAGTCCATTGTCATCAAGGCAGAAGCATGGCAACATCCAGGCAGGCATGGTGCAGGAGGAGCTGAGGGTTCTACACCTTTATCTAAAGGAAACCAGGAACAGACTGGGCATCTTCAGGCATCTAAGAGGAAGATCTCTAAGCCCAACCCTACAGTGACACACTTCCTCCAACAAGGCCACACCTTCTAATAGTGCCGCTTCCTGGGACAAGCATATACAAACCATCACAACAAGCATATGTGAAAAGTGGGGGTTGAACTGAGAATACTGCTGAAAGTATTCCCAAGTATGGATGTTTGCTTGGATTCAGACACTAAGGTACAAAGCAGCCACTATAGCTGTGCCCCAGGGGGTTAGGCTGCATCTCAAGCGGGCAGCAGAACTCAGCCCATCGTTTACATGGTTCTGGTTTTTCATGCATTAAATATGCACAAGTGAGGGGTCATGGAGACTCATGCCAATATTTCAGAAAGCCAGTGAGGCCAGACAATACACACATTGCAGGGTTTAAAGTTTCTGAAAGGTCCTGACAGGCCAGTCCACAGAGCTGGGAAGGTGAAGTGTAACTTTCAATTGTGATCCTAGGATACTGAGATGCCAGGACTGTGGGGCATCTGCCAAGGAAAGCGTGAGGCAGAGCTGAGCAGCCTTGAATGGCCACATGTGCAAAGGCAGCAGATCTGGAGAGGCGGGATGTCCAAATCCACTGGGGCCCTGGGGACTCCATGCTAGACGCAGACACCGAGCCATAGGATTTGTGTTTTCCTTGCTTGATTTCAGTCTTTCTTTGCTCTGATCTTAACTTGCTGTGTTCCTGTTCCTCCCTCTTGGAATGGAAATGATTATACCATGCCATGTGTCTTAAAAGTTTGTAACTGTATTTTTCTGTTTTGTTTTAAAGGGGCACACACTTAAGAGATTACCTTGAATGTGGGAAGAGACTTGAATTTTGGATTGTTAAGAGGCATGGGACCAAACTGTTTGTTCTCTCTCTTCTCTCTCTCTCTCTCTCTCTCTCTCCCTCTCCTCTCTCTCTCTCATATACACACGATAAAGAAATAAATAAAATGTAATTAAAATTTTAAAAAGATTATGCAGGAATTTAAACATTGGAACAAATGCATTTGCATTATGAGATGGCTTAAGCCTGTGGGGGAGGGGAGGGGAATGTATCTCCCAGGCTCAGGTGCCTAACCATTTGTTTCTCAAATAGTGGTGCTGTTTTGAAAGGTTATACAACTGTTAGGAGATGGAGCCCCTTTGTAGGAAATGGATTAATGGGTTTGGACTTGGAGTTTTATATCGCTGTCTCTCTTTCTGTCCCTTTTCTACTTCCTGCCTGCAGACTGCAGTGAGCAATTGTGACTTTTCGTTCCTTCCACCTAGCAGGCGTCCACTGGCTGTTTGGCTGTTTCCCTGTCTTAGTTAGGGTTTCTGTTTCTGTGGTGAAACACCGTGTCCAAGAGCAACTCGGGAAGGAAAGAGTTTATTTGGTTTATACTTCCATATTGCTGTTTGTTATTGAAAGAAGTCAGAGCAGAAACTCAAATAGAGTAAGAATCCTGAGGCAGGAGCTGAAGCAGGCCAAGGAGAGTGCTTCTCCTGGGCTTGCTCTTCAAGCCTTGCTCAGCCCAGGGATGGCACCACCCACAATGGGCTGGGCCCATCCACATTGATCACTAATTAAGGACTGCCCTACAGGCTTACCAACAGGCTTGATCTTACAGAGCATTTTCTTAGCCGAGGCTCCTCCTTCTCTGATGAGGCCGAGTTGACACAAACCTAGCCAGCCCGAGCTTCTTCTTAAACCGTAAGTCAAAATAAAATCTTCCTCAAGGTTGCTTTTGTCAGGCAGTTAGTTTGTCACAGTGAGAAAAATAACTCACAAAGGAAGTCAGCTAGGTCGTGACTGAAAACTCAGCATCACAGTTAACCCTGTGAGGAGAAATGCAAACTGAATTTAAAATCACAAATAACAGCTGGACAACAGTCGTGTTCTGATAGACATCCTGCTAGGGAGGATGGAGAAAGATGTCTTCTTCTTCTGTTCCCTGCCTTACTCCTTTCCCCATGGAATGCTAAGGTTGGCTATCATCTTTGATGGGTAACAGTACAAGTCTCTTATATGGGTTCTAGAACAGCATTCTGCAATCATTGTAAAAATCATTCCTACTTCTACATCTATGAGACATGAGACCTGGGTAGATTAACTGTGAAAGTAATGAAAATGCTGTGTCTGTCATGATGGAAGAAGATTCGCCGGCCCCTGCAGGACTACACACCCACGGGCAGTGGGCGGCGAGCCGTCACAAGACCGGAAAAATAAGCAAGGACAGGTAGTGTCGAGCCCTCAGAGTTCAGCTTACAATAGCAAGAGGAATTCATTTTGGATTGAGTTTTTCTTGAATTTACCAATGGGAAAGGCTGTTACATTGTTCAATTCTTAACCATTTTTTGTTGTTGTTTAATTTGGACTTTTGAAAGTATTTTTCTCTGCTGACTGATTTTGGATACTATGATTAGATGTAATTTCAAATGGAAAATAGACTCAGAAAGGGAAGCTTTGTCCCAGGGTGCCTTGAAGTTAAGTTGATTAACAATGAGTTAGGATCTGTAATGATCCATTATAGAATATCTTCAGAGGGCCGACTTAACTTCATATATTTTTGGTCCTGGGAAGTTATAGTGAGAACCAATAGTTATAATCGAGAGGGCTGTTAATCTTTCTTAGTTGGACAATTCTCTCTGACAAGAACTTGGTCAACTCAGTGGTTAAAACTAATGGAGACCAGAGCGGTGAATGTGAACTCTCATCTCTGCCAGAACTCATAAAGCACAAAACATTCACCCAAGCCTCAGGGCCTCCCTCCTCTGTGCTCTCACTGGGTCTTCCCCGTGGAAACGAGGGAGTCATCGCTATTCTACTTAGGCTCTGTGATAAAGGGACCATGACCAAAAACTACTCGGGAAAAGGGTTTATTTCGCTTACACAACCCACTCACTGCCCATCACTGAGGGAAGTTGGGACAGGAACTCAGGCAGGAACTGAAGCCGAGGCCGTGGCGGCATGCTGCTTACAGGCTTCCTCCTGCGGCATGCACAGTTTGCTTTCTTACACAACTCGGGACCACCTGCCTAGGTGGGCACCACTCACAGTGGGCTGGGCCCCCTCACAAGAAAATGCCCCACAGGCTTTCCAACAGCTAATCAGACGTAGGAATCGTCTTAATTAAGGTTCCCTCTTCCCAGAATACCCTAGAATGTATCAAGTTGACCAAAGCTAGCAACACACATGGTCAGAGACATTGCGGACAATTTCTTAGAGAGAGTAGGATATTGAAAGGTATCTCTTATTTTCTGCAAGCCTAATGTTGGTGCTTTTATTTTCTGCCATTAGGATCAACAAGCTGGTTTACACACACACACACACACACACACACACACACACACACACACACACACACACACAGAGAGAGAGAGAGAGAGAGAGAGAGAGAGAGAGAGAGAGAGAGAGAGTCATGCTCAAATAGTAAGCAAATCTAGAGATAGGACCTTGGGAGACAAAATGGCTTCCTCTCCCCCTCTCCCTGCTTTCAGCCTTATGACTCTGGCTAGGCAGCGCCATTCCTATACGGAGAAGACAGAAGTTTAGCACGGCCTTTGGTACCACTCCCCTTGAATCTTGGCCTTATCTTAAGTCTCTTCCGGCATATCTGAGAAGAGTCTCTAGGGTTTGTTTTAGAGTAGGAGACTCTTACTGGAAGATTCAGTCTAAACGCAGTCATTTGTCAGCTAGCATCAATAAAATGGTGCTATGGTTCTCTCTGATAGGACTTGGGTGTGTATGCTCCCTTGGGGAAGTCAGATCAGATGGGAGAAAAGGTGGTGGCAGGATCTGGGTTTGGAAGTTTACTGCAAATTTCAAACAGTTTTGGTGGAGAGACGGCTATTTTCTGCCATCTTTTTTTGCATTTTATTTATTTATTTAATGTATTTATTATTTGTTCTCTCTCTCTCTCTTTCTCTCTCTCTCTCTCTCTCTCTCTCTCTCTCTCTCTCTCTCTCTCTCTGTGTGTGTGTGTGTGTGTGTGTGTGTGTGTGTGTGTGTGTGTGTGTGTGTGAAGTAGTTGAGGAATATTTTTGGGATTTGCTTCTCTGTCTACTGTTACTCTGTGATGGGGAGACTGAACTTAGCTGTCAGGTTTGCAAAGCAAACACTTTACTAGCTGTGGTGATTTGAATAAGAAAAGCCTCTCCTTTCCCTCCCCATGTGCTCAGAGAGTTGAGTTGACTGCTTAGTTGATGAAACTCTTTGATAGTCTTATAAACATTAGGAGGTGTAACCTAGTTGGAGTAGATGTAGCCTTGTGAGAGGAAGTGTGTCACTACTGGGGGTGAGCTTTGACAATTCAAAAGCCCAAACCAGGTCCCCAGAACCCTCCCCCCTTCTCTCTGGATGTAACTCTCAGCTACCGCCTTAATGCCTGCTTTCATGCTCCCCAGTGACAGTGAGAAAGGACTAAACCTCCAAACCTGTAAGCAAGTACCCAGTTAAATGCTTTCTTTCATAAGAGTTGCCTTGGTTGTGGTAACTCTTCACAGCAATACCTCAGTGTCCAAGACACTGGCTGAGTATTTTTCTGGCTCCATCTGTCTATCTTTGGGGACAGGGTCTTATATAGCCTGGACTGGTCTTGAACTCCTGATTTTCCTGCCCCCAACCCCAAGTGCTGGAATTGCATGTGTGTATAGGTTATTTTCTGCATTTGAAACGACTTACAAGAGGTTATCTAGCTCACAGATTCCCCAAAGAAAAATTGAGAAAGAACAAGAACTTTGAAAAAGATAGAACTGTTTTTTTTTTTTTTTTGTTTTTTCGAGACAGGGTTTCTCTGTGTAGCCCTGGCTGTCCAGGAGCTCACTCTGTAGACCAGGCTGGCCTCGAACTCAGAAATCCGCCTGCCTCTGCCTCCCAAGTGCTGGGATTAAAGGCGTGCGCCACCACCGCCCAGCGATAGAACTGTTTTTAAGGCATGAAAACTAGCAAAACACATGTGGATGCGTGTTTTACTTGCACGTATGTTTGTGTACCATGCACATGCCCGGTACCTGAAGATGTCAGAAGAGGGTATCCAGTTCCTTGGAACTTGAGTTACAACTGGTTGTAAGCAGCCATGGGGATTCTGGGAATCAAACCTGGGTCCTCCACAAGAGCAACTAGTGATTTTAACCATGCATTTTGCAACTGTGAGTGACCTCCCTGCTTGGTGAGTAACTGTTGCTATTCCAGGGATAGAAAGTGTAAAATGAAAGATTATTCCAAAGCAGTGACAATATTACTATATTCAGTGAGTGTAAAAATTCATTATTTTAACTAAAAAGAACTTTATACTTTCTATCAACAAAAAATGAATTTCTCTGTGTCTGCAGGTATTTAAAGGTTATTGGCTTGAAGGGTATCTGTGTATTCCGTCCCTCAAATCTCCCTGCCCGTGACTTGAGCCAATTTTCTCTGTCACCCTATAGTCTCCTACTGCTGCTCACTTTGTGTGACTGGCTAGTCAGTGTGGCACAGCTCTTGTCTTCCAAGGCTCCTTTTGAAAATTCAGATTATTGCAAGGAGGGGTGGGCGCAGAGAAAAGGATGAGGGTAAAAACTAAAACAACAACAACAAAAAGGCAGCAGCCAGGGTGCCGCGGGTCTCTGAGGATCTCTGAGTTCGAGGCCAGCCTGGTCTACAGTGAGTTCCAGGACAGCCAGGGTGCCGCGGGTCTCTGAGGATCTCTGAGTTCGAGACCAGCCTGGTCTACAGTGAGTTCCAGGACAGCCAGGGTGCCGCGGGTCTCTGAGGATCTCTGAGTTCGAGGCCAGCCCGGTCTACAGTGAGTTCCAGGACAGCCAGGGTGCCGCGGGTCTCTGAGGATCTCTGAGTTCGAGACCAGCCCGGTCTACAGTGAGTTCCAGGACAGCCAGGGTGCCGCGGGTCTCTGAGGGTCTCTGAGTTCGAGGCCAGCCCGGTCTACAGTGAGTTCCAGGACAGCCAGGGTGCCGCGGGTCTCTGAGGGTCTCTGAGTTCGAGGCCAGCCCGGTCTACAGTGAGTTCCAGGACAGCCAGGGTGCCGCGGGTCTCTGAGGGTCTCTGAGTTCGAGGCCAGCCCGGTCTACAGTGAGTTCCAGGACAGCCAGGGTGCCGCGGGTCTCTGAGGGTCTCTGAGTTCGAGGCCAGCCCGGTCTACAGTGAGTTCCAGGACAGCCAGGGTGCCGCGGGTCTCTGAGGATCTCTGAGTTCGAGGCCAGCCCGGTCTACAGTGAGTTCCAGGACAGCCAGGGTGCCGCGGGTCTCTGAGGATCTCTGAGTTCGAGACCAGCCCGGTCTACAGTGAGTTCCAGGACAGCCAGGGTGCCGCGGGTCTCTGAGGATCTCTGAGTTCGAGGCCAGCCCGGTCTACAGTGAGTTCCAGGACAGCCAGGGTGCCGCGGGTCTCTGAGGATCTCTGAGTTCGAGGCCAGCCCGGTCTACAGTGAGTTCCAGGACAGCCAGGGTGCCGCGGGTCTCTGAGGATCTCTGAGTTCGAGGCCAGCCCGGTCTACAGTGAGTTCCAGGACAGCCAGGGTGCCGCGGGTCTCTGAGGATCTCTGAGTTCGAGGCCAGCCCGGTCTACAGTGAGTTCCAGGACAGCCAGGGTGCCGCGGGTCTCTGAGGATCTCTGAGTTCGAGACCAGCCTGGTCTACAGTGAGTTCCAGGACAGCCAGGGTGCCGCGGGTCTCTGAGGATCTCTGAGTTCGAGGCCAGCCCGGTCTACAGTGAGTTCCAGGACAGCCAGGGTGCCGCGGGTCTCTGAGGATCTCTGAGTTCGAGGCCAGCCCGGTCTACAGTGAGTTCCAGGACAGCCAGGGTGCCGCGGGTCTCTGAGGATCTCTGAGTTCGAGGCCAGCCCGGTCTACAGTGAGTTCCAGGACAGCCAGGGTGCCGCGGGTCTCTGAGGATCTCTGAGTTCGAGGCCAGCCTGGTCTACAGTGAGTTCCAGGACAGCCAGGGTGCCGCGGGTCTCTGAGGATCTCTGAGTTCGAGGCCAGCCTGGTCTACAGTGAGTTCCAGGACAGCCAGGGTGCCGCGGGTCTCTGAGGATTTCTGAGTTCGAGGCCAGCCTGGTCTACAGTGAGTTCCAGGACAGCCAGGGCTACACAGAGAAACCCTGTCTCAGAAAGGAAAAAAAGAAAAAGAAAGAAAGAAAGAAATCTTTCTTTTGCTGCAATCATCAGGGAGTTTCACTGCATCCAGATTCTGTCCCCTCATCCCCCAATTTCAGGACAGCCTCTGACGCTCGGAACATATGGAAATTGGCAATTAGGAAACTGATCTTTTGTATGTAAGGAAACCCTTCAAGCTACTACTTACCTAGGATCACAAATGAAAGGAGTCAGACTTCTGAAAACAGATGAACAGATTAAACACCTCCCTATGCTCTAACTGCCTGAGTTAAAACCCCTTAGTTAAAAAGTAAACAGAGATACTCATCAAGGTAGACAGCTTTTAGTGCAGAAGCTTGTGATTTGGGAGCTGGGAGTGGAGCACTACCCAGAAACCATCTTGTCCTAACAAGAGGGAACTAGAGCTTGACAGTTGTTACAAACTTCATTTACATGGCCGAGCTTCATCCCAGGATGTGTTTCTCTCCTGATAAAGATCAACTTTCTTCTTGACTTATTTTAATGAATGCCTAACATGAAATTGAGGGTATCTTTGTTTTAAAATGTAGTTTATTATTAGTCTTTAGACAGGATCCTCTGGAGAAGTGGGTAGGGCAAGGATGACTCTTATGTATATCAGATGAGGGTGAGCAGAACAGCCAGATGTTCCTGGTGCCCTGACTAAAGAACTTTTTTTAATCTGTTCTAGAACCAATGGGTGTGTCTCCACTTGGACACCCAGCGTCTTCTCTTTGATGTCTTGTAGTTGGATCACCTTGTTTCCCCCAAGACAGGGTTTCTCTGTGTAGCCTTGGCTGTCCTGGGACGTGCTCTATATAGACTAAGCTGGCCTGGAACTCAGAGATCCACTTGCCTCTGCCTCCCAAGTGCTGGGACCAAAGGCATGTGCCACGACCACCTGGCAGGATGACCTTTCCTTAAGCATCTTGTTTTGTGTTTGTGCCCTTTCGCCCTAAGCTCCTTGTCTATATGGCATGGACACTGAGCACTTTGAAGTATGAATATTTCTTTGTGATACAAATTACTTGGACAGTAAAATGAAGTAGGGAGAGATGAGTCTTGAAGTCAAGCCGACCTGAATTTAACTGTTGCCTGTGTCATTTGGTTATGTCACTAATAGTGGTCTGATCTGGTAAAGCATTTCTCTGAGGAAGTTTCCTTTTTAGTAAAAAGAAGATGTTAATACTCATCTCAGAGTAAAGTTCTGGTTGGGAATTGTGGGGATGGTTCAGCAATGCTGGGATTGCACCTCTTCTTTCCCTCCTTTTCTTCTTCCTTTCTTTTCTGGGGAGGAGATGGGGTTTCACGTAGCCCAGACTGCCTTTGAGCTCACTTTGCAGCAATGACCTCTAATTGCCATCATCTTGCTGTCAGCTTCCAAGAGCTAGGATTACAGATGTGTTCCAGAGTGGCCAGTTTGGGTGGTGTTTGAGACCAAATGCAGGGACACCTACCTTCTGAACCATATCCCCAGTCCAATTTTAGCTATTATTGTATATAAAACAAAGAGTTTTTATTTGCTTTCTTGCTTTTGGGGGTCGAGGGCAGGTCTCACCATGTAACTCTGGTTGGCCTAGAACTTGAAATATAGACTAAGCTGGCCTTGAACTCACAGAGATCCTCCTGTTTCTGCCTCTGATGTGCTAGGCTTAAGAACATGTGCTACCATGCCCAGATTTAAAATCAAGTTTAATGTAGGATAACAACAGAACAGAACAGAACAAAACAAAACAAAACCCCCAGGAAGACAGAGACTTGCCAAACCCTGAAGTACCTATTGTTTATTAGCCAAGTCAGCCACTGTGACAGGAAAAAGAATGGAAAGGAATAAGGCTGCGGAGACAACTCGGTAAGCAGGTAAGAACACTTACTACTCTTGCAAAGGACCTATGCTGGAGTCCGAGCACCCACAGAACTTACAATTACCTGCTGTTCTGGTTCCAGAGCATCTGATGCCCTCTTCTGGCTTTCAGGGGCTCTGGCATACATGTGGTACGCAAAACCATATTTGGTGCACGTGTGTGTCTGTGTGTGTGTGCACGCGTGCACACACACACACACACACACACATATACACATGCAAATATAATAAATAAACCTTTAAATGCATTCTTAGAAAGTGAAAGGGTTTATCCCTCACATTCTAAAACTGAACAAATAGTGCATCTGATTGAAAACTGATTGTGACTGCTCTGCGCCCCGCCCCCACCCCGTTGGCTGCTCCCCTCGCCCCCCCCCCCCCATTGGCTCCTCACTCCTCCTGGAGTAGATCCCTCTTTCTCAGGCCACTCTGATGACTCACCGATTTCTGCCAAGCTTATTTTCCCTCTGCTAAGACTTTTCTAGGTAGGGCTTAATTCCTATTCATTGTGGCTAATGGATTAATGGATTTCTTTTTCATCTCTCTATCTATCTATCTATCTATCTATCTATCTATCTATCTATCTATCATTCTATCTATCTATCTATATTTATTTTATTTTTTATTGAAAAAGGAAGTAAAAACATTTTATGATAAAAAGAAAGATGGAAAATGTTTCTGACAAAATTGAAGAAGCATATAGAAAAACACATTAAGATTGACAATTTTTGCTGGGCAGTGGTGGCGCACGCCTTTAATCCCAGCACTTGGGAGGCAGAGGCAGGAGGATTTCTGAGTTCGAGGCCAGCCTGGTCTACAAAGTGAGTTCCAGGACAGCCAGGGCTACAGAGAGAAACCCTGTCTCGAAAAACCAAAATAAAAAAATAAAAAAATAAAAATAAAAAAAGATTGACAATTTTCATGGAAAGTTAAAGAGTAAAATGTTAGACATCAAAAACATTGCTAAATTAATTGAAAAAGGAAGTAGAAACATTTTCTGATAAAATTGAAGATCTACAAGGAAAATATTTCTGATAAAATTCAAGAAATATATAGAAAAACACATTAAAATTGATTATTTCATGGAAAATTATACAGATAAAATGGTAGGCATAAAAATATTCCTAAGTTGATTGAAAGTAGAATTATAAATATTTTCTAATAAAATTGAAGATTTACATGAGAAATATTTCTGATAAAATTGAAGAAATACATAGAAAAAATGTTAAAATTAAAGATTATCATGGAAAATAATACAGTTAAAATGGTAGACATAAAAAAATAACTAAATTAATTATGAAAGAGGAATTACAAACATTTTCTGATAAAATTGAAGATTTACATGAAAAATATTTCTGTTAGTTTATGTTTTTTGTTGGGAAATTGAGTCCATTGATGTTATAAGATATTAAGGAATAGTGATTGTTGCTTCCTATTATTTTTGAAGTTATTTTTATGTTACTTTCTTTTAGGGTTTTTGGAAGAAGATTACTTTCTTGCTTTTTCTAGGATGTAGTTTCCCTCCTTGTGTTGGCGTTTTCCATCTATTATCCTTTGTACGGCTGGATTTGTGGAGAGATATTGTGTAAATTTGGTTTTATCATGGAATATCTTGGTTTCTCCATCTATGGTGATTGAGAGTTTTGCTGGGTATAGTAATTTGGGCTGGCATTTGTGTTCTTTTAGGGTCTGTATGAGATCTGCCCAGAATCTTCTAGCTTTCATCGTCTCAGGTGAGAAGTCTGGTGTAATTCTGATAGGCCTGTCTTTATAGATTACTTGACCCTTTTCTCTTACTGCTTTTAATATTCTTTCTTTGTTTAGTGCATTTGGTGTTTTGATTATTATGTACCGGGAGGACTTTCTGGTCTGGTCCAGTCTGTTTGGGGTTCTGTAGACTTCTTGTATGTTCATGGACATCTCTTTCTTTTGGTTAGGGAAGTTTTCTTCTATAATTTTGTTGAAGATATTTACTGGCCCTTTAAGTTGGAAATCTTCGCTCTCTTCTATACTTTTAATCCTTAGATTTGGTCTTCTCATTGTGTACTGGATTTTCTGGATGTTTTGGGTTACAAGCCTTTTTCATTTTGCATTTTCTTTGACTGTAGAGTCAATGCTTTCTATGGTATCTTCAGCACCTGAGATTCTTTCTTCTATTTCTTGTATTCTGTTGTATTCTATGACTCACTCCCGAGTTCTTTCCAAGATTTTCTATCTCCAGAGATGTCTCACTTTGTGATTTCTTTATTGTTTCTACTTCCATTTTTAGATCCTGGATGGTTTTGTTCAGTTCCTTCACTTGTTTGTGTTTTCCTGTAATTCTTTAAGGGATTTTTGTGTTTCCTCTTTAAGGGCCTCTACCTGTTCACCCATGCTCTCCTGTATTTCTTTAAGGGATTTTTGAGTTTCCTTTTTAAGGGCTTTTACCTTTTGACCAATGTTTTCCTGTATTTCTTTAAGGGAGTTATTTACGTCCTTCTTGACGTCTTCTATCATTATCGTGAGATGAGACTTTAAATCCAACTCTTGCTTTTTTGGTGTGTTGGGGTATCTGGGACTTGCTGTGGTGGGAGAACTGGACTCTGATGTTGCCAAGTAGCCTTGGTTTCTGTTGGTAGGGTTCTTGTGCTTGCCTTTCGCCATCTGGTTATCTCTGGTGTTAGTTGGTCTTGCTGTCTCTGGCTGGAGCTTTTCCCTCCTATGGGCCTGTAAGCCTGTGTCTGTACTCCTGGGAGACCAACACTCTTCTGGCAGGGTCTGTGCACAGAAGGCTGTGGAGCTGCCAGGTTCCCTGCTGCAAATGGCGGCAGGAAGACTCCTCTATCTATCTATATTTTTAACAAGACTTTAATATGTATCCTTTTTTATAAAAAAGAATTATTCATTTATTTTATGTATATGAGTACACTGTAGCTGTCTTCAGACACACCAGAAGACAGCATCAGGTCACATTACAAATGGTTGTGAGCTGCCATGTCGTTGCTGGGAATTGAACTCAGGACCTTTGGAAGAGCAGTCAGTGCTTTTAACCACTGAGCCATCTCTCCAGTCTTCAATACATATTCTTAACCCTTCAACCTCTCCCTCCTAAATTCTGGGATTACAGAGCAGCCTGGCAGACATTTTGGTTGAACATTAAGGCCTAGAATTCTCTTTGCTGGATGGGTCTCTCCTCCTCATACCCTAAGGGCACAGCTCTGGGGTTGTTTGATCAGTCCTTCTCGGTGCTTTGACTATCATCAGAATACTGCTTATGAACATGTTTATTCAGCTGAGTCCGCTTTTCTCTCTCCCTGCTATACTCCAGCATATGAAATAAAGGAGGAATTCTACCCTAGTTTCTTTGGTTCTGTGATGTCTTGCATAGGGCCTGGTCCAACTCTGTAAAGGAAACAGGGAATTCCTATGTATCTGATACCTTCTTAATGGGAGCTAAGACATAGAATAATACATATAAATGGAAGTGTTCTTCAGCCCAAGGGCTCCGTGTTCACCTAGAGAACAGTTGGATTGAGGTCACAGAGACATGTGGAAGAGCTTTTGTATTAGTTTTATCTCTCCAGCTCCTAAGGCCCATAGTATATAGGTGACACTGTGTTCCTATCCCCATGCTGCAAAATACTCATTGTTCATGGTTTTCAAATATATATATATATATATATATATATATATATATATATATATATATTTGAAATTAACAGATATAATTACATTGTTTTCCCCTTGACTTTCTTCCCTTCAACCCTTCCTATGCACCCCCACCAACCCTGCTCTCTCTCAAGTTCACAGCCTCTATTTCTTTACTTGTTACACACACACACACACACACACACACACACACACACATACACACACACTATCTATCTATCTATCTATCTATCTATCTATCTATCTATCTATCTATCTATCTATCTATGGGATCAATAAATGCAACCTTCTTGGTCTGTTAACAATTACCTGTGTGTATGGTTTCAGTGGGGCTCTTCCCGGGAAAGCACTATTTCTCTGACTCCCAGTATTCCCTAGGTGACTGTATTTGTTTGAGACCCCAAGAGATCCCCCTTTAACCTAGCATGTCCGTAGGCACCATCCTTGTCCAGCTCTTGGTTAGGCAGATGTGGAAATGAGAGTCTTACACCTTTAGTGCTGTGTATTCTTTATAGAATAAGCATACAATTATTACATAAATGTGTCTGTACAATAAATTGTCCAGACTTACAAGTGCTCCTAATTGGATTTACAGAGTGAAGGAAAACACCTTCACTATACCAGGTGCCCAGCACACTTACTGTAAAACCTCACTCCTGGTTAAAAGGACTCATATGACCTTCATTCAGAGGCTGTGCTTTCTGTTTAATTTATTTTTTCTACTCTGAAGCAGAGGTTTATGCATTCCAGAATAGGAGTCAATTATTAGGTAAACATAGTAATATCCAATGACTATATGCTATGGGACTTAGTTTTCAAGTGATTTGCATTTCTGAACACAAAGAATTCTAAATATTAAACATATTTTAGGTATATATTTGATGAATATGATTGTTTTGCCTACAAATATATATGTGCTCCATGTGCTTGCCACGTGAAGAGAAGTGAGAGAGGGGGCTGGAGAGATGGCTCAGTGGTTAAGAGCGCTGACTGCTCTTCCAGAGGTCCTGAGTTCAAATCCCAGCAACCACATGGTGGCTCACAACCATCAATAATAGGATCTAACGCTCTCTTCTGATATGTTGGTGTACACGCAAATGTAGGACTTATATACATAAAATAAATCTTAAAAAGAGAGAAAGAGAAGCAAGAGAGAATAAAGTGGTGTGGTAGGTGGTGTGTGCACGACAAGTTTAATAGGACAGTTTTACAGACAGGTTAGAGGGAAAGCAAGCTGGACACAGATGAAGACAAAGGAGCCACAAAATGAGAGGGAGCCAGAAGATTAGAACAGAGTCCAAGGTTAGTATGCGACTAGACAGAGCAATTCAGTCAGAAGCTGAGAAAAGCCAGATTGGATCAGTCAGCTTGGAAGATTAGATTGTAAGGAGTCTAGAAGCTTCCAGGCCTAAGCCCAGGGATAGTCAGAACAGAGAAAGAAATGCTTTGGGCTTGTGTGTGGCTCTCATTTCATCACTTTATGTGAGGAAATAAAAGTGACATTTATAGCTCAGTTTCCCAAGCAGGCCAACCAGAAGGTCTGCTTTGCCTGTTGGTGAGGTTTTGAAAATATATTTAGGGAAGAAGTTTTCAACGTGAGAATCCACCTATGTAACTTCTACCAAGTTTCTGTTTCTATGGGATTATTTCAAATCTGAGACAGTAATGTAAACAGGTGGTGGTGTAACACATCTTTGTGTTCCTTCCCTGTATGATCTATGGCTGCACTGAAGATTATTGCCATCCATATTTTCACATAATGTGTGCTGTGTGTTGAGAATAATAACAAAATAGACATCTCTAGAACCAGTCTACTTGTGTACTGGAAGGGGATCAGACTATACCACTTTAAAACATTGTATGCATATAGTTTTAAGGCTGACTACTTATTATTGGGTAACCATTTAGGCGGTTTATCTCTGGGGAAGACTAACTCTCCCTCTCAGGAGTCCTTAATTGACTGTAACCCTTCCTCTCAGAGGCTGGGCTCCTGAGATTTACTCATTCAAGTTGGCATGCCAACTGGCGCTGTCACTGTGCAAGTCTTATTAAAGCAGCTACATTATTGACATTTCATGGGTGTAGCTTCCCTGTCATATCTAGAAGACATAATCTTGCAGCTGACTTCCTGATCATCCATCTGGCTCTTAGGACTTTTTCCTCCCCCTCTTAAGGTCTTAGGTTTGATGTGACATGTGTTTATACATGCACGTGTGTGCACACACATACACATTCACATATGCACATGCACATACACACTTATGCATATGCATGCACACACAACTCCCCCTCCAAACCAAACCAAAATAAAAAGGTAAAAAACACCAAAACAAAACCACAGTACAGAAAGTCTCGTTGTCATCCTCGAGAATCCACACAAACCAGCACACTAAGTAACCCTTGTCTTTCACTAGTTTCCCTCACATTTTTTACAATTTTCTAGAATTCTAATCCCTTTCTCTTTTTCTTGTCACATGACAACTTACCATCCATCTTTCTTCTGTGGTGTATATATAAGGCTCAGGTTCTAACTGCCTAGTGCCTTTGTTTCTTTTCTGGAATTTTCCACATTCCTATGAGTACAAATTGGTGCCAAAGAGATGTCTCAGTGGTTAAGAGCACAGGCTGTACTTCTACACAACCTGGTTTTCGCTCCCAGCACCCACATGGCAGACTACAACCATCTGTAATTCCAGTCCAGGGGATTTGTAACCCCTACGCATAAACTAAAGGAAAAAAAAGCAAAAAGAAAGACATTACTTTCAAATAAAACTTTTATGTCTTTTCTCCTGTTAATCTCTCTTTCCTCAGTTCAGTTTTCAGGCCCCAGTGAAAGAACCTCTAAGTGTGTGAAAAAGAATTTTCCTTCTCTCTGCACTTTTTAGAGTTTTGGTTATGTTTTTATTGTGGAAAATTTCAAACATTTCCAAATATCTGGGCAGAACAGGGCTGTGGCATCACACGCCTTTAATCCCAGCCTACCTTCTGGGCCGAGACTGAGATGATGCTTACTATGTGAACATGAAGACCTGAGTTCCGAGTCTTAGCAGGCATAAAAGCTAGGCTTGGAGTCAGATGTCCTTTAATCTCATCACTTGGGAGGCAGAAGTAGGCAGATTTCTGTGAGTTCTTGGCCATCCTGATCTACATAGTTGCAGGCTGCCCAATGCTACATAGAGAAACACTGTCTCAATAAAACC
This sequence comes from Tokudaia tokunoshimensis, assembly GCA_036184795.1. NCBI lineage: Eukaryota > Metazoa > Chordata > Mammalia > Rodentia > Muridae > Tokudaia > Tokudaia tokunoshimensis. Next base: position 5,153,518 of record BTHU01000012.1, on the reverse strand, counting down.
AAACCAAACCAAAACCCTGGTATCGTGCTTCTGTAAATCCAGTTCTGCAGGGGAGCAAAGCCTGGTAGCTCCAGCCAGCTTTACCCATTGTGAATCCACGGTCAGGGAGAGAGTCTCTGGAGAGAGATAGAGGAAGATGTGTAACTTGGCCACAAGAATATGAGTACACACCACACACACACACACTCTTAAATATTTTTTAAAATTTATTTTCTCCAGTTTTATTTTTTTAATGTTTTATTTATTTTTATTTTATGTATATTGGTGTTGTTCTGTCTGCTTGTATGTGTGCGCAAGGGTGCCAGATTCCCCTGGAACTGGAGCTGTGAGCTGCCATGTGGGTGCCTGGAATTGAACCCAGGTCCTTCAGAAGGACAACTAGCACTTTTTTTTTAAAGACTTATTTATTTATTTATTAAATGTAAGTGCACTGTAGCTGTCATCAGACACCCCAGAAGAGGGCATCAGATCTCATCACAGATGGTTGTAAGCCACCATGAGGTTGCTGGGATTTGAACTCAGGACCTTTGGAAGAGCAGTCAGTGCTCTTAACTGCTGAGCCATCTCTCCAGCCCCCGGCCAGCACTCTTAAACACTGAGCCATCTCTCCAGCCCACTTTTAAATATCTTTAAAGGTCTTCCATGTTTCATTTTACCTCAATAGCAACAAACTTTTGATCAGTCTTTTTATTTGTATGTCCAGGTTCTATCCAATTATTTTAAAGTAAATTCTAGATATCATATAATTCTGTTCATGAGTATATTAATATGCATATTGAACAAAAAGGATCTCAACTTCAATGGTATTTTCATATCAAACAATAATTCTCAAACATTAGATGCTAATTTAAAATTAATTTCAATGAAATTGGAAGAATTTTATTCTGCTGAGGCAGTAGCACCTGGCAATGTCAAAACAATTTCTAGATCAATACCTATACTTGAAAATGAACCATAAATTTCACATATAATGTTCATACATTTTAAAGAAGTTGAAATAGTAACAATTATCATAGAAAATATTGTGAATATTTATCATACATACGAATTCTATTACTTTCATTGATATTTTGCCAGCCCCTAAAGCAATAGCTATGCATGAAATATTACATTTTTTCAACTTTTTTGATGATAGTAAATCTTAATGAAAAACAAAAAGAACAATATATGATTCAGCTCATTCAGATCTCATTTGAAGGGAGCCAGACCATTGCCTGGAATGTATAGAAAATAGGAATATTTACATATAGATACAGATTTGCATATGAACTTCCTTTTAATCATGCTAAATTTTTGTCTCCTGGGTCCAATTTTCTCTCACTAGAATCTCATTTTTGTTGCACATTCCACAGTTGTGTTTTTCTCTAAGAAAAATGTTTTAGAATTTCAGACATATTCAACATTATTTAAAGAGTAAACTAGTCAAACTTGTATCTGTGTGTTTTAACAAAGTTTGTTGTTTTGGTGTGAGAGAGGCTGGCTTGGAGATCTGCTTTAGCTTCTGGTGAGCTGTGAGAACAGGTATGCTGTTGCATCTAGCCTTTTATAAGCATTTTCTAACATTAGCAATAGCAAGTGAAAGACCCTACCAAGTACCCACAGTTGACATAATATCAGCAGTATTTTCTAAGGGCAGGAGAGATGGCTCAGTGGTTAAGCATGTGCGGTGCTCCTCCAGAGGGCCTGACTTTGGTTCGCAGTCAGGTGACTCACAATAGCAGTCTGTAACTACAGATCTAGGTGAATCCAGTGCCTCTAGTATCCAAGAGCACCTGCCCTCATGTGCACTTACAAACATACACAAAATTAAAAGTAACAAAAACGAAAAACACCCAAAGTAGCTACTTTTTAAAAAAATCTTTTACCATAGACCACAATTCTTCATTTATTTCAAGGTTCGCTGCTAGTTCATTTAGCTCTCCTAGTTTCTCTCATTATATTGTCCAAACTAAAGTTGACATTCAGGTGGCATTTGAAGTGGCATAGCAGATGTCAGTCAGGACTGATTTTGAGGTCATATTTGGTGTATATTTAATAAACATGGTCCAGATACGTTATGTAGAATCTTTTAATTCCTCCAAGAAGTACCTGTACCATTGTCAGCAGTGATACCCCATCTCCTAGGGACATGCTGATGGACACTTAATGGATTTATGTGCATGTTCACTTTGATGTGGAGGTGCCTGAGTGTAAGAGTGCATTGCACACCAATAATGTAAGTATTAGTAATACCTTATAATTTGCATATGCAAATTTTTGGTTTTTTCAAGACAGGGTTTCTCTGTATAGCCCTGGCTGTCCTGGAACTCACTCTGTAGACCAGGCTGGCCTCGAACTCAGAAATCCTCCTGCCTCTGCCTCCCAAGTGCTGGGATTAAAGGCGTGCACCACCACTGCCCGGCCTCATATGCTACATTTTTGAGGAACTTCCATCTGTACAAAATTTCTTTTGATCTTCCTAGCTAGGTATTCAATTGGGTAATTAGAGACAAAAACCAGAGGTATAGGGAGGTGAAGTGATTTATTTAACATTATGTATTTAATTGACAAGAGAACAGGGGCTGTAAGAGTGGGACCCAGGTTCTTCACGCATGTCTTCCTGTGTATCTGTGTTGTGTACTGTCTTATTTTTAGTTTGCCTGAGACAAAGTAACCCAACAGTTGGACAGGTCACAGCTTAACATTTTTCATCTCTTAAGACCCTTTGGATTTTAGTACAGAAAATAAATAAAGGCAAAGAATAAAAACAAGTCACATTCTCCTTCATGCCTGCTCAGCCCACGTGGGACCAGTATATTCATATTGACCAATGTTTCAGAAGCTAGAGATTTATCTTCTTTGAGGCAGAGTTTCACCTGAGTAACGCAGAATAAATCTTCCAGAAGGTGAGGATCACATTCTTTAGTCCATTCCTAATGTAGTAAGAATGACTTTGGAAGAAAAGCAGGATCTTGTAAGGATCAGGTCTTGTGGGAGTGGCTGTCTCTTAATTCAATAAATATATAATCAACATAAAATAAAAAAAATGGGTGTGACAATGAATATCTCTCCCTTTTAATTAGGCAGTCCGGTTTCTTGCTGGGACCCCTGTTCAGTGTGCCCAGGGTACCTTTTAATTATGCAGTCCGGGTTTCTTGCTGGGACCCCTGTTCAGTGTGCCCAGGGTACTTGGATGTCACTGTCCCCCACCCATACAGATCTGAGATAGCAAATGATCATTGAAATCCTTACTATATTTTGTTTATTTTTTAGTACCTTTCAATTTAGAGATGTCTTAGATGAAATAGACTATTGCAGACTGTTAGCAATAGCTACCTTGGGGGAGGTCTGTATGTACATTTTTTACAAGAATAATATAATACTTTTGTAATGAAATCAAAATAAAATAACTCTCTCTCTGTTTTACACACACACACACACACACACACACACACACACACACACTTCCAGGCACCTGCACCCTATCTCTTAGCACTGAAAGGGCACTCAGACTGTGATGACAGCAATCAACATTTCATAAGTTTTGTATTGGTGATAGGTTACACAAGCCCTTACATGTCAGCTGCTGGCTTAGTAGTTCTGAGGTATTCCTCACAGCAATTAGCTGTGACTTACCCAGATGGAATCGTTCCCCAGAGCTAGCTCTTTGCAGTCCTGTACTGTAATTGCCTCTTTCCCCCATCTGAGTGAGAGGTTTTTTGAAGGTAAGACTGGGCTCACTCCTTCCTGATTCTACTGTCCAATACAGAGTCAATCTATCAATTCCTAGAACAGAAAAACAAGTGAAAACCTTATATCCCTCCTTTCCTCTGCCCTCCCCTCCCCTCCACATTTTGGTTTTTCAAGACAGGGTTTTCCTGTGTAGCCCTGGTTGTCCTGGAATTTGCTCTGTAGACCAGGCTGGCCTCAAACTTACAAAGATCTGCCTGCTTCTGTCTCCCCAGTGCTGGAATCAAAGGCATGTACCACCACCAACCCCACCCACTCTACACATTTTCAACATTATTTCTTTCCATGAAGTTTAATAGTTGGCTTCTACAGAGGGCTAGGATATGGCTTATTGGCTTTTCCTCTGTGAATGGTAAAGCATAATCAAGATATGTTATTTTTTAAAAGAAAATTATTATATTTTCCCCACAGGCATCTATGGCTTTAGTTTTCTGTCATTAATTCTGTTAATCTATCTAATGCAAGTCAAGAAATATGCTTTCCAGTTTGCTAATAAACTAAGTATTGCTTAATGACAGGCATAAGCTCTGAGAAATGTGTTGCTAGGCAATGTCAACATTATGTCAAAATCATTGAATGCATTTACAGAAATTAAAATGGCTGTGATATCACTAGGTGATATGATCTTGTGGGACCACCATTGCATATGTGTTCTGTCATTAATCAAGTCTTCATCATGCATTGCGTGACTATCTTACTAAGACAAATTATGGACTGAGGAAGTAGGAACCTAAAGACAAAATTGCCAGTGAAAAAGTCTTGTGATTTCCAAAGATTGTGTGTGTGTGTGTGTGTGTGTGTGTGTGTGTGTGTGTGTGTGTGTTTTCATGGTGTATGTGGTGAGAGAGAGAAAGTGAGAGACAGACAAACAGACAGACAGAGATCCCTCTGCTGGATCATCGAGAAAAGCTGAGCCATCTCTCCAGCCTGTCAGAAGATTCTCATTTCCTAAATATTTAAGGTAAAGTTTAAACATATCTTTTAAATAGAATCTGATACATGAATAAAAATAAAAAATAATTGGTAACTCATGAAATGAGAGAAAAATACTTGCAAATCATACATTGTGGTGGTTTGAATATACTTGGCCCAGGGAGTAGCACTGTTAGGAGGTGTGGCCTTGTTGGAAGAAGTGTGTCACTATGGGAGTGGGCTTTGAGACCCTCTTCCTAGCTGCCTGGAAGCCAGTCTTCTCCTGTTTACCTTTGGAAAAAAGAAGTAGAAATCTCAGCTCCTTCTCCAGCGCCATGCCTGCCTGTGTGCTGCCATGCTTCCTGCCTTGATAATAATGGACTGAACCCCAGAACCTGTAAGCCAGCCCCAATTAAATGTTGTCCTTATAAGAGTTGCCTTGGTCATGGTGTCTCTTTACAGCATTGGAAACACTAAGTCACACATCAACAAAGGACTACTATCCAGAGCTGATAAAGAACATCTACAACACAACGGGAAAAAGCAACCCAATTTTAAAAAGAGCAAAAGCCTACGTAGATGTTTCTCTGAAGAGACAAATGGCCACAAGCACATGTAAAGATCCTCAATATCGCCAATCACCACTGAACACAAGTCCAACCACAGTGGAATGCAACCTTACTCATTACAGTAACTATCATGAAGACGAAAATAAAGATGGAAAGTGACAAGTTGGCAAGCCTGTGAAGAAATTAGGAACTTGCTGCTGCTGGTGGTGGTGGAGGTGGTGGAGGTGGTGGTGGAAGTGGAGGTGGAGGTGGTGGAGGTGGTGGAGGTGGTGGTGGTGGTGGTGGAGGTGGTGGTGGAGGTGGAGGTGGTGGTGGAGGTGGTGGAGGTGGTGGTGGAGGTGGTGGAGGTGGTGGTGGAGGTGGTGGTGGTATAGGTGGTGGTGGAGGTGGAGGTGGTGGAGGTGGTGGAGGTGGTGGTGGAGGAGGTGGTGGAGGTGGTGGAGGTGGTGGTGGAGGAGGTGGTGGAGGTGGTGGTGGTGGAGGTGGTGGTGGAAGTGGTGGAGATGGTGGAGGTGGAGGTGGTGGTGGTGGTGGTGGTGGAGGTGGAGGTGGTGGAGGTGGTGGTGGAGGTGGAGGTGGTGGAGGTGGTGGTGGAGGAGGTCGTGGAGGTGGTGGAAGTGGTGGAGATGGTGGAGGTGGAGGTGGTGGTGGTGGTGGTGGTGGTGGAGGTGGTAGTGGTGGTGGAGGTGGTGCTGCTGCTGCTGCTGCTGCTGTGGAAGATGGCATGGCAGCTCCTCAGAATGCTCAACATGGAGTTACCCAGCAACTGCACCACCAGATAAATACCCCAAAGAGTCGCTAGCAGCCAGTCAGCAGCCACCTGGACATCATCTTACCCAACAGTCATAACAAAAACATTACTCATTGTCACTTAAAGAGTAAAGCACCTCAAATGTCCATTGCCAGATGCATGGACACACAAATGTGGGCATCTGTGAAACTATTTGCAGCCTATAAGAAATGTCATTCACTTCCTGCCCAAGAGTTCTGGAGGGTGAGGCAGGAGAATTGCTTAAATCCAGGAGTTTGAGGCCATCTTGGACAACATAGCAAGACCCTGGCTCAAAAAGTTAAAAATGAAAAACAAATTTTTTTTTTTTTTTTTTTTGGTTTTTCGAGACAGGGTTTCTCTGTGTAGCCCTGGCTGTCCTGGAACTCACTTTGTAGACCAGGCTAGCCTCGAACTCAGAAATCCTCCTGCCTCTGCCTCCCAAGTGCTGGGATTAAAGGCGTGCGCCACCACCACCCAGCGAAAAACAAAATTTTAATGCGTCCTTCAACAAGGGAGTACTGTGAAGGTGTTATGATTTGTGAAATGGCGAAAAAGGCAAATATTGGCAGGTGGTGGTGCATGCCTTTAGTCTCAAAACTCTAAGCTCAAGGCAAGCCTGATCTACAGAGTGAGACAGGGCTACACAGAGAGACTCTGTCTCTAAGCAAATCAAGACAAGACAACAACAATAAAGGCAAATCGCATGTGATTCGACATATGAGGAGTACCTAACGTAGTCTAATCATGGATCTAGATGGTAGCATGGAGATGCAACATGGGGAACGAGGAATAGGGTGGGTTTGTTTAGTGAATGAAGAGCTTCAGTCTGGGACGATGGAGTTTCTGGGATGGTTGTGATACAGGGTGATGGTATTTACTACCACTACTCCTAAACATGTGAAAACAGATTTTTACGTCATATTTTGCCACAATAAAAATTGTTAATAGTTGCTCAGGAGTTTAGAGTTTCCAAATTACTTGTCTCTTGAGTTGTCTTGTTTGTTCCCCACAGTAACTAAGAGGGAGTTAGAGAAGTTATTACTTCTTTAAACAGATGAGCAATTGATAAGTCATTTAGTTTACGTGGACTGCCAAGAGACACAATACTACAAAGGAACATGGTTAAAATTAGAATTAGTACCCAGGACTCTTTCTCCTCCCTAGCGAGTCTGCTGTCCAGTCCAGGCAGGTCTCTGGCCTCAGCCTCCTGAGAGTTGAGATTATTAGTATGGGCATGTGTGTTCCTTTCTCTAGACAAACTACCCTTCCCAGAGTGTAAGCAGGTGCTGACAATGGACAGACATGGAATTGACTAGCGGATGCCTACCCTCTGCTTGGACTGCATGCGTAAAAGCAGGTTTCCATAGAAAACTCTTGAAAGGGCTTCCTGGAGAATGCAGCCAAAACAACAGGCATAGAAATCGTTAACTAGGATCCCTTTCCTTATGGTAATGCATGGCAGGCCAAAGGGAAACAGGAGAGTCAGGACAGCAGTTGGAAGCGCCGGTCACCCAACTTCTCATCACTGCTCTGGCCCTTTTAGACAACCTTTTAGACAAGTTTTAGGGGCACCATCTAGCTCAGTTGGCATTTTGCTTTTGTCAGATACTCTTCAGAATTCATTTGTAGGCTGTAAGATGATTCTTGACAATGTTTACGTTGTTGAGTTTTATGGTTGCCACATAATGTAATTTGATCAATATCTGATAGCTTCTTTGAAAAATAGTTACAATTTAAAAACATATAGCGATGGGAGGGATAACAAAGTGGACTTTTTTTTTTAAATCAGGGAGCACTGTTTGCATTATCATTTACCTTTCATGAAATCTTCCCAGTAAATTAATTACCCCTCATAGTGAGCCAGGGTTGTAAAGTGACAACAGCAGAGGACTTGGAGCCGGCTGTGCTTTGAGAACGGACACTGTCTTGCTTTCTGTGCATCTGGCAGTCCGAAGCATGTCCACGAGCCTCCTAATCATTGTTGATGGTCTATGGACTGAAGAAGGGAAGTGTCTGCTGTGGAATATTAATGATCCCAGTGTGTTATGGCAGCCTGAGAGCTGAAAGTTTTTGGTAACAAATTTTATTTATTATTTTACAAATTTAAAATGCAATAGCTACACAAAGACAAAAGAGGACTTTAAATTTTTCTTAGACTTTAAGAGAACTTTAAGGCAGAGGTAGTCAAATCTAAATGAATTTGGGGATAGCTTGGTTTAATTATGGAATTCCAGAATCACCAGTGCTATGTGGTGAGACTGTCTAAAACAAAACAAAACAAAACAAAAAAACAAAACAATAGCAACAAACAGACCGACAGACAGACAAAACCAAACCATATGACCCTGTCTTGAAAAGACTTTAAAGGGCTGGAGAGACTGCTCATCAGTTAAGAGCACTGACTGCTCTTCCAGAGGTCCTGAGTTCAAATCCCAGCAACCACAGGGTGGCTCACAGCCATCTGTAATGGGAACTGATGCCCTCTTCTGGTGTGTCTGAAGACAGGGACAGTATAGTCATATAAATAAAATAAATAAATCTTTAAAAAAAGACTTTAAAATATTTTTAGATTCTTTTAAAAAGTATATATTTTATTTTTTACTTGTGTGTATGTGTATGTCTGCATATGTGTCCACCACCCCACCCTACCCTACCTCAGGGCAGAAGAGGGTGTTGCAGAAGTCACAGGCAGAGTTGTGAGTTGTGTTGCTGAGTTGTGTTGCAGAGTTACAGGCAGTTGTGAGTTAACCTATAAGGGTGCTGGGAACTGAATTCCAATCCTCTGCTAAAGCAGGAAGTGCTCTAACCACTTAGCCATCTCTCCAGTTCCTCCTATATTTTTGAAATAAGCCTGTCTTTCATCTATCATGGAATAAAATAAATTTTATTTTAAAACATTGGTAGCTAAAGAACAGGGCTATAGATTCATGTTAGAGTGCTTGCCTAAATATACAAAGATTTGTTTCTGACCCTCCAACACTGTTAGGTAAAGAGATAAGTAAACAAATGGATAATAAAAGAACTGACAGTCAGAGAACACTGCGTGCCAGATGTGTCAGTCAGATTTTGCTACTGGAACAAATATCCAAGACAAATCAATTCACAGAGGAGAGGTTTATTTTGTTTCAGTCCATGGTTAGTTGGCTCATCTGCTCTGGGCCTGTGGCAGGCACTAATACATCATGGCACGGGCGAGAGGTAGAGGATGCCTGTTCCTAGCCCCTGTGGTGGGAAACAAAGGGCCGAGGCCAGGGCCTCCTGAGAGCATGCTATGCCCTAACTTCTCTCCAGAAGCCTAACCTGGTGGAAATTCTGCCATCTCCTAGTGGCAAATAAGCCTTTTAGGGCACAGAAGAGGATATGCGTTGCTTGATGTAACCTGCTTCTTTGACTAAACTGGGCTGGTTTCATTCTGTTTCTTCACATAGGTGTTGGGCTATGAAAAATACTCATTTAGTATGTATAAAGGAATAATTGGCTCAGCAATAAAAATTATTTTTTATCCAGCAATGTTTAAAAAATGTTGTTTTTTATGTTTTGTTTTGAGACGGGGCAGAGTCTCACTCAATAGCCCTGGCTGACTTAGAACTTGCTATAGAAACCAGGTTAGCCTAGATCCTTCTGAGGGCTGAACTTAAAATGAAGTCCAGCAACAGCAACAAGACAGTGTGGGTTGTTTTTGTTTTTTTTTTCAAGAAGATATTTCTCAGACAGTGAATAATATCTGAATTTGAATTTCATTAGAAACATAGCAAAAGAATTATTTAGGCCCATGCCACTTGAGACCATGAAACTATTGGAGATGGCACATTCCGTGTGCCGCAGAACAGGTTAGCATCTGTCCCGGGATCAAGGCTTATTACCTTGCCCCAGGAGATACTTAGGCTTTCTGATTGTTTATCCCATAAATTAAGACTATTGATATGTGAAGAAAATCTCAACTTTTATTTGTTGGTTTCCAACAAATACCTCTAAGACCAGTTGATTGGGGAAGTTGTTTTCAGTCTTTTGACTACAGATCTTTAATCACTGTTAGAATGATAAATGCCCTGATTGTTTTCCTGTTTCTAAATAACTTTTCCCCACCAATGCCAGTAAATTGCCACAAGCCAGCTAAACAAAAATCATCCAGTTGTTCTTGAAAGACCCAACAGTCCTCCACTACAGACTTGTGGCTGTGGCAAGGCCCATAGTGGTCTCTTGGATGGAGTGGAGGGACGTGGTAGTTATTCTAAAGTCACGGATTTGCAGGAAAGATTATACCGGAGGAGTATCCAGCAAAGACAGCCTGCTTTCTGGCTCTTTGGTATTCTAGTTGGGGATCACTGGTAAAATTAGGTGGTAGGGCTGGCAAGATGGCTCAGTAGATAAAGGTGCTTGCTGCTAAGCCTGACAACTTGAGAGTTTGATCACCGGGACCCACTTGGTGGAAGGAAGGAACAGACTTCCCTCCATGTGCATCCTATGACTCTCACACGTGCAAATGCAGGTACACACAATGAATAAGGTTGGCACTAAAAATTGTATGTGATCATTTCGAAGTGGTGTCTTGTCATTTTCTTATTTGCATCTCACTCAGGATATGTAGGGTAGCAAAGGGCACTCTCTACAATTGGGATACAGAGGTCACAAAATGGAAAGAAAAGGTGACTTGCCTAAACTCAGCAACAACTTGGGCAGCTGTTCTGTGCTCCATCCGGGACTCTTCCTCTCAGTTGTCTTCTTTTTGCTGCATGGGTCTTTGTTTTTTTTTGGGGGGGGGACACTGGGGGGGAAAAGGGGGGTTCAGCTTTTGGTTTTAATTGCTTATGCACAGGGGTAGACCAGAAACGTTTAGATGGAAGTGATAGTGTCTGCTTCATGCAGCTCTGAAGGTGGTTCAAAGAAGAGGTCAGAGAAAAAGATTGGGCATGGTGGCACTGGGACAGTGGAGGCTGGAGGGCCAGAAGCTCAAGGACACTCTGGTCACATGAGGTCAAGACCGGCCTAGGCCACATAGTCTTTATTCTCCAAATTATAAATAAAAACATTAAACAATATCACAATGAAGGATACCAGGCTATAGAGGTGCATGTGCTCCAAGCCAATGACTTGAGTTTGATCCCCAGGACCTGAATGGAAAGAGAGAATTAACTCCCAAAGTTTGAGACTTTTGTTGTTTTTCTGTAGCCTTGGCTGTCCTGGAACTTGCTCTATAGACTAGGCTGGACTTGAACTCACAGAGATCCTCCTATATCTCTGCCTCCCAAATTCTGGGATGAAGGGCATCACTACTGCCTGTCTCTCTCACAAATTTTTTTTCTATATTTTTTTTAATTTACATTCCCAATGATTTCCCCTTTCCTGGTTCCTCCCTCCCCGAAAGTTCCATAAGCCCTCTTCCCTCCCCCTGTTCCCCATTCAACCCCCTCTCGCTTCTCTGTCCTGGTATCCTCCTACATCCAGTCTTTCCAGGACCAGGGGTCTCTCCTTCCATCTTCTTGGAAATCTATTGATATGTGAACTATGTCTTGGGTATCTCGAGATTCTGGGTTAATATCCCCTTATCAGTGACTGCATACCATGTGTGTTCTTTTGTGATTGGGTTACCTCACTAAGGATGATATTTTCCAGTTCTGACCATTTGCCTAAGAATTTCGTGAATTCATTGTTTTTAATTGCAGAGTAGTATTCTATTGTGTAAATATACCACATCTTCTGTATCCATTCCTCCGTTGAGGGACATCTGGGTTCTTTCCAGCTTCTGGCTATTATAAATAAGGCTGCTATGAACATAGTGGAGCAATCTCACAAATTTTTATCAGTTCTCCGCATAAGTGCCATTGTATGCATTTGCACAAATTAATTAATTAATTAATGCAATTTAAAAAAGTGTATTGCTCAAAACATAACTTTTTCATTTTTTCTGTTTTGACAAAAATATGTTTTAGCTCTGGAGTGGAGAAAGACAATTCCCTGTGCGAGAGCAAAGGCATGTAGTGTCTGCACTGGCTAATCTCCTAACTTTCCAGTTAAGGTTAACTAGATTATTTATTGCAGATTAAATCATCTCTGTTGGTTCGATTTTTCTTTAAAATGGTCTCTTGAATAAACAGAGAGTCAGTGGCAAGTTCAGTTCCCTGACAAGGCTGTTTCTCCTTGAGATGGCTGCTGTGTTATCAGCACCAGGGCTGGGGGTCATGGCAGGCTGCTGGGTCCAGTATGTGTGCACTACATGTGTGTGTGCACTACGTGTGTGTGCACTACATGTGTGAGAGTGTGTGTGTGTGTACTACAGCATGTGTGCACTACATGTGTGTGTGCGCAATATAGTATGTGTGCACTATGTGTGTGTGCAACACAGTATGTGTGCAATACAGTATGTGTACACTACATGTGTGTGTGCACTACAGTATGTGTGTACTACATGTGTGTGTGCCATACACTATGTATGCACTACATGTGTGTGTGTGTGTGTGTGTGTGTGTGCGCGCGCAATACAGTATGTGTACTGAACACTAATTGCAATGACTGTCAAAACTCACATTTGGCTTTTGGATAGATTATTGTGGTAGGAGAGGAAGGAGAAAAGCAGTTAGGCTAAGCATTTAGTTGTCTTAGAACCTGAGGTTGATATTATGAAGCATGTTGGGAACCCAGCACAAGTGTCTTCTGAGGACTGGGATACTATACTTCTTTTTTTTTTTTTTTTTTTTGGTTTTTCGAGACAGGGTTTCTCTGTGTAGTCTTGGCTGTCCTGGAACTCACTTTGTAGACCAGGCTGGCCTCGAACTCAGAAATCCTCCTGCCTCTGCCTCCCAAGTGCTGGGATTAAAGGCGTGCGCCACCACCGCCTGGCTGATACTATACTTTCTTAGGTGAACACTGATAACATTGGACAAGTGAAATGTAACTATCTTCATTTTTTTAAACTACACCTTACTCTGTGTGTGTGTGTGTGTGTGTGTGTGTGTGTGTGTGTGTGTCCGTCTGGCATGTGTCAGGGCCTGCATATGAAGGTTGAAGGACAATTTGGGGTATTGGTTTTTTGGTTCTAGGGGTGAAAAGTGTTTAATTTTTTGTTTTCTATCATAGATAACTAGGTAGGGAGGGGCCAATATTCCACAAATCTTCTACCCTGTAAAGCTTTTATGGAAATCTCTTTATTTCTCACACCAGATACACTTTTAGTTTATGATCTCCTCCCAAACAACCCCGCCACCACCATTCCTGGAACTTCACCCTGGGGCAATAGACTCCTCCCCTTCATTTCCTTTGACCAACTCTTTGTAAACAGGCCTAACCCAAAAGATCTTAAAGTCACCGCAGCCAGAGGTGAGAAGACCCAGTCACGGCCCAATCCTCAGGGCCTGGGTTGGGTTCTGGCACACCCTTTGTGTAAAGGAAGTTGCTTTGCTTGGTTCTTTCTCTTTGTTCTTGTGTTGAATTGTAGGACACCAAGATTATCCTTTTCCAACAAGAAGGTCCAACCAAAGTTCTTGGCCTTGGTGGCAAGCACCTCTATCTGCTAAACCATCCTCTTGGCCTATGTATATCTTTTTAAGTCTTTGTTATTTCATCATATTTATTAGTACTCATAGATATTGGATATGCCTTCAAGTCAGAAATAAGACTAGGATCCTCAATCTTGAAGTTGTTTGTAAACTTACATTATAAATGACCATAAGATTACCTCTGTATCAGTATTCTATAGTCTTTTGTGGGTCATTGATGGGGTTATTTGAATTTCTAATCAGAGTTTTGACCCACAATGTCTTAGTCAGTTTGGTCTGCTATAACAAATTATGACAGACTAAATGACATTTTTCAAATTCTGGAGACTGGAAGTCCAAATTAAAGATAGCAACATGACTGGAGGATGGCTCAGCGGGTAAGAGCACTGACTGCTCTTCTGAAGGTCCTGAGTTCAAATCCCAGCAACCACATGGTGGCTCACAACCATCTGTAATGAGATCTGATACCCTCTTCTGGTGTGTCTGAAGACAGCTACAGTGTACTTAGGTATAATAATAAATAAATTAAAAAAAAAAGATAGCAACAAATTAAGTATCTGGTGAGGACCTCTTGGTGTGCCGACTGCTACCATCCTACAATATACTAAGATTTGGGGGTTGGGAGTGAAGAGAAACTATTTCCATAATTAGTGCCCAAGCCTAATGAACTCCTCCTCCAAATACCACCACACTGGGAGTTAGGACTTCCAACATAAGAATTTTGAGGGACACAAAAAGCCCACAACAACACAGTCCTCAGATTGAGAACCCTGTTTATAGCATACAAGAGTTTCAGGCCTAAATTCTCTTGTTCTGAGGGACTGTGTCTGAGAACACAGTCTCTGTCATCCAGATGAACCGAAGAGGAAGAGATACAAGCCCTTGTATCAGAAGGGTGAGGACTCGGAAGTTGCCCACTGCAGTCCAGCTATAAGATTGGCGGAGAATGTCTTCCCTCCTGTCAGATCTCACCTGAGAGCTCAGGAAGCTAAGAAAACTTTAGTCCCTTTGCAGAGACTGGAGAAGAGCCTTGAGGAGCAGTGTATGCCTCCAGCCAGAATCACAAACAAACTGAGTGTAGATCCAAGGTCAGGAAGAAGGAAGTCACACTCGCAGGAGTGAAGATGGAGACATCAGGAAGTCAGCTACTTGAGCAGCAGATCTTTCTCAATGGACAGTTCAAGTTTTTGGTTTTTGTTTTGTTTTTTTTTTAAAAATTCTCTTTCTACTCCCATAATCCAGAGAAGCTCTAGCCTGGTGTCTTAGTCAGGGTTTCTATTCCTGCACAAACATCATGACCAAGAAGCAAGTTGGGGAGGAGAGGGTTTATTCAGCTTACAGCTCCAAATCGCTGTTTATCACCAAAGGAAGTCAGGACTGGAACTCAAGCAGGTCAGGAAGCAGGAGCTGATGCAGAGGCCATGGAAGGGGTGTTTCTTACTGGCTTGCTTCCCTTGGCTTGCCCAGCCTGCTCTCTTATAGAACCCAAGACCACCAGCCCAGGGATGGCCCCACCCACAAGGGGCCCTCCCTCCTTGCTCACTCATTGAGAAAATGCCCCACAGCTGGAACTCATGGAGACACTTCCCTAACTGAAGCTCCTTTCTCTGTGACAACTCCAGCCAGTGTCAAGTTGACACAAAACCAGCCAGTACACCTGGTAATCTTTAAAGGACTGCGTAAATTAAGCATTCGTTTGTACTGTTTCAGAGAAGCAGGAATTTCATCAAACAGACAACCACAAAGGTAAGCTCTGTTTTCTTGGGGTTTGTTTGTCCTCCCTCTGGGAGCTGCCAGAGTCAAGTTAGAAGACCCCTTCTTCTTTTTACCGCTGAGATGAATACAGGATTTGTGGCTTTTGCAGGCGACTCAGGGCAGGACCCAGACTTTAGCGCCCTCATCCTGAATGCTGCGTGTAGACGGTACTGGAGAGCAAGGCATAGCAGCATAGGGAGCTAATGGGCTTTTGTGTCAAAAGGGGCTATTTTTAATATGTCAGTCATTATTTTTAGTATGAATAAATATAGTACCATACATCAATTTAAAAATCTCTCTTATTTTACTTTTAGAAGGATTGCCAGGAAAAGCTGTAATCTATATTTTGTTACTATGATGATATATTTTTTTCAGTGCTTGAAACTGAGGCTTTGTACATGCCAGGCAAGCTCTCTGCCACGCAGACTCATTTTCGTCCTCTGATGGTCACTCTTTAGTGTTCCTATGGCCTAATTCATCTCTCAGCAGTATCTGACAGTTTGCTGCCCATTTTTAAAGCAGGACCTTTCTATGTAACCCAGGCTGGTTTGACCTCTGGATTCTCCTGCCTCCACCTCAAGAATGCTAGGACTATTATGGTATGTACCACTAGCACTGCACTGGCTTTTTGCTAGTTTCTTGAAAAACAGTTATTACTAAATTATTTTGTATTTTGCTTTGGTGACTTCCTCATCTCCTATTTTTCTCTTACTTTATTTTTTTTTTAAGATTTTTCTTCTTCAAATTTTTTTCATACATTTTGCTTATATTTTCTCCAATTCTTCCCACATTTTCCACACCTCCCTATCCAACTAACTTTGTTCTTTTTCTCTCTCTTTAAAAGAAAGAAACAAAGACTGGAGAGATGGCTTAGCAGTTAAGAGCACTGACTGCTCTTCCAGAGGTCCTGAGTTCAATTCCCAGAGTCTACATGGTGACTTACAAGCACCTGTAATAGGAGCCGATGCCCTCTTCTGGTGTGTCTGAAGACAGCTACAGTGTACTCACATACATAAAATAAATAATTCTTAAAGAGGAAACAAATTCATAAACAGAAAAACTCCCACAAAAATAGAAATCAAAATAAATGATCAAAAGGCCAATGAAACAGACAGCCAAAGCAAAATGAAATGAGACAAAATATCACTGAGTTCATTTTGTGTTGGCCAAACTACTTCCAAGTGTGGGGCTTGCCTTGGAGTGTAGGCAATACACTTAGTGATTAATTATTAATTATTGTTAGTGTTTCTCATTAGAGAAACCTGATTTTCCCTTTGGTAGCAGGTATCAACTGAAGATAGCTTCTTGACTGGGTAGAACCTGTGTCCACAATTACAGTTATTTTCCTTTGTATGTGAGTCTATCTGTGTGAGTAAATGTGTGGGAACTTGTGTGGGGCAGAAGGTCCCCTGGGGCTGCACTCACAGCAAGTTATGAGCCGCTTTTAATGTGCGTGCTGTGAACTGAAGTTGGGTCTTCTAGAAAAACAGGAATTGCTCTTAAAATTCTGAGTCATCTCCCTGCCCCTTTCTATTTCCTTTAAATTTTCTCTCCATCTCTTCAAGCCTAAACACTCAATATTTTGCTAGAAATAATGGTTCCAAGTCCCTTCCCCCCAAAAAATTCTGATTCAGTTGATTCAAATTAGGATCTAGGTTTTCTTGGTGTGTGTGTGTGTGTGTGTGTGTGTTATGTGTATGTGTGGTGTATGTGTGTATGTGTAGTGTGTGTATGTGTGAGTGTGTGTAGTATGTGTGTGTATGAGTGTATTTGTAGTGTGGGTGTATGTGAATGTGGGTGTGTGTGGTATGTGTCTGGGTGTGTATAGTGTGACTGTGTGTGGTGTGTGTATGAGTGTCTATTGTATGTGTATAGTATGTGTGTATGTGTCTCTGGGTGGTATGTGTGAGTGTGTGTGTGTGTGGTGTTTATGTCTATATGTCTGTATGTGTGTGTGATCTCTGTGTGTGTGTTGCCCTTGTGTTTCCCGTGCACTATTTACTTTTTCCCCCTAAGACAGCGTCTTGCTATGTAGCCTAGGCTGGCCTCAACATGCCTTCTGAGCTGGGGTTAAGAACAGGAGTACTGTACCATGTGCAAACTGTCCTGTTCCCTTCCTCCTTATT
This sequence comes from Tokudaia tokunoshimensis, assembly GCA_036184795.1. Taxonomy (NCBI): domain Eukaryota; kingdom Metazoa; phylum Chordata; class Mammalia; order Rodentia; family Muridae; genus Tokudaia; species Tokudaia tokunoshimensis. The sequence goes on along the minus strand of BTHU01000012.1, from coordinate 5,136,162 downwards.
TATTTACTGACAGGATCTCACTGTGTAGCTCTGGTTAGTCTGTAACTCTCTATGTAGAGTGGGTTGGCTTTGATCTCAGAGATTCTCCTGCCTCTGCTTCCCAAGTGCTGGGGTTTTTTGTTTGTTTGTTTGTTTGTTTTGTTTTGCCGTTCCTTTGAAGGACTGGACAAACAGCTCAGTGATAGAAAACCATCCTAGCCAGTGCAGGGCCCTGGATTCCATATAGAGTATCATGAAAAGCACAGAACAGGACAAAAGCAAGACAAACAAAACCTGTCTGTAGGTGATTCTTGTGAGCAGCCGGGCGGCCATTTCTAAGCTATCTGTTGACAGCATCTACTTGGACAGCCTCTAACAAGCTCTCGGACTTAACTGCACCACCTGATCCCCACCCTACCTCCTCCCCCAGTTCCCTCCTAATCCCTGGTGGAATGAGTCATTGACTGTTTCTCTCCATTCCAAACCTAAACACTAGATAAACCCTGTCTTCAAATTCTCTCCAGAACCTGTCAGTCTGTTACCACCACCACTGATGCTCACAGGGCCAGAGCCAGCAATTGGAGCTGCCATCATCTCCTGTGTCAACTACAGGATCAACCACAGTTGATCTCGCTCAGCTCTTGCCCTGGTCCAGTCTTCACAGTACTTAAAACAGACCACACCATAACCGCTTGGTATCCTCTCCTGCTTTCATTCTCCAGAACAAATCTCAAAGGCCTCACCTTGGCCCAGAGGGACCACACTACCGGTTCCCCGGCAGACACACGCTCATCTCTTCTCTCTCACCCTTGGTGCTGTGGTTGCTCTGTCTCCGGCCTTCACTGCAGCTCTGAAGCTTTTTCTGGTTAACTTGACCATACAGTAGTAAGTGGCTGAGCTGGGGCTCCAATTCACCTCTGATTCTAATCTACTGTTTTTATTATTGAACTTGGTGACCTTTATACATTAAGTGGCATTCATTCATTCAAAAACCTCTGTGCTGCTGGGGAGACGCCTCCATGGTTCCGAGTGCTTGCTATTCTTCCAGAGAGGTGAAGTTCAGTGTCCAGCAACCAGGTCAGGCAGCTCACAACCTCCTGTAACTCCACCTCCAGCAAACCTGAGTCCTCTTTCTGTCCTCCTTGGGCACCTGCTTACATGTAGCACACCCACACGACACATCAGATAAAAATATAAATACATCTAAAAAATAAGTGTCATGCTAAGGATATAGCAGCTAGCAATCCAGTGGCCTTGGTTTTGTGGAGTGTATATTCTAATTAGGGACAAAAACAACAAAATAAACTCAAAGCATCGTATATCCAATAATGGTACGTGCTGTTGAGAAAAAAAAAAAGCAAGACAAGAGAAAGGAAGTGCAGAGCAGCAGAATTGTTAATTAAATGGTGGCTGGGAAGGCTTCGAGCAGAGACCTGAATGGGGGTGTGGAGGGAGGGGGGAGAGTGAGCTGTAGGGACAGAGGGAAATATCAAGTCAGATGGAGGCAAAGGAATTTACATCTTCTGAAAGACTTGTCTCTGACTCTCTGTCTTTCTGTCTCTCTGTCTCTGTCTCTGTCTCTCTCTCTCTCTGTCTCTCTGTCTCTCTCTCTCTCTGTCTCCCTCTCTCTGTCTCTCTGCCTCTCTCTCTCTCTCTCTCTCTCTCTCTCTCATTCTCCTTTCTCTCCTGGAACAGTTTCTTATATGATGTGGCGCAAAGTAGCCTTAAACTTGTCATCCCCCTGTCTCAGCTTCAAGCATACTAGCCAGAGGCGTGTACCACCTCTTTCTGGCCTATGTAAATTGTTTTCCCTTGTGAGCACCAACATTCTGAAGATTCTCTATACAAGTGGCTCCTTGTGGTTTTGGAAATGGTCTGGACAGGTTGCGTGTGCTCAGACGTGCTTGTGATTTGATAGCTGGTAGGGGTAGAAGCATGTGACAAGAGCAAAGTCTCTTCGGTCTGTGGGAGTAAACACCAAGTGTCTAGGATGTGGGCTCTAGAGTTAGAAGCATACACAGAATCCAAGCCCTGCTGCGAGTCTTGTTTGGGTGATCTAGGAGGACTTTCTCCTTTATGAAGACTTACTTTAAAAAGTGTGTGCGTGGTGGTAGTAGTGGGGGTGCATGCACAGCAGAACTGGTGTCTGTGAAGGCTGGAGGATGCAGATTCGCTGGATCCGGAGATGCAGGCAATTGTGTGAGCCCGCCATACCGGGTGCTGAGAGCAAGCTCTTCATCACAGGCTTTCTCTCCAGCCCAGAATTGCATTCAACCAGTTACACATCTGTCTACATCTGTGTCCTGTTCGGTTGTTTGTATCAATTGTTAATTATGTTCAACATCATCCTTACATATGAGTAATTACCTCATGGGAACCACTGTGATTATTAATTGAGTACTCTTTAAATGTTATAGTTATTATTATTATTAGATTTATCATTATTAGTATAAAGAAGGGATTGGCAAATGATAAACTGTATTTTAAGCCCAGGTACATCCCTCCCTCTTCAAAACCTTTGTAGATAAGTCCTTTTTTCTTTTTGTTTTTCTTTTCTTCTCTCTCTCTTTCTCTCTCTCTCTCTCTCTGTCTCTCTCTGTCTCTCTCTCTCTCTCTCTCTCTCTCTCTCTCTCTCTCTCTCTCTCTCTCTCTCCCCCTCTCCCTCTCCCTCTCCCCATTCCTCCCCCCGTCTCAATTTGAGGTAAGTTCTCAAATACCAACTCATATATTTAGTATCCATAGCTGCCTTCAAATCACAAAGGAGAGATCTTGGTGGCGATGAACTGGCCTCTACGGAACAAGTCTGGCAACCCCTAGCCTAACTGGAGATTGAGCTTTGCTTGGTATTTACCATAAGTGCTCTGAAGGACTTTGTTTCATATCTAGTTATTAATATTTTCTATTAGCTTCTTTGTAGCCCCTAAAGGAGTTCTCCTTCTCTAGACTTTGCAGGACACTTTGTTGAGAGGTCTAGCTGGAGATAAAGGAATGCTGTTCCCTGTCCCCAGGTCAAGGTGTTGAGGGTCAGAATCCCCAATTAGTTTTGAAAGCAAATTCCTAGAATAAAAAGACATCTAGGGACATGTAACATTTCACATTTGTTGGTGCCATTTTACAGCTCTTGCCTCAAGTGGAATAAGGGATCATTTATTCTGCAGGCAAATATTAGTGACCATGGCTGAGACCACAGGTTCAGAGTACTCCAAATACCATGTGACAATGTGGGATGTTGCATGGAATTCATACAGTAACATAACAGAGACCACTCTATATCAAGGCCTCATTTTAGAACTTTGATAGGAAATAGTAGGTAGGCAGGACGGTTACAAAGAAGCAGTGAGTGTCTGCTCTAGGTCTCAAGGGCTTGATGACACCCTTCTTAGCCTTTGCACTGTTTGTACATTTCCAACAGGGATTTTACATGCTAATCACATAGATGTTAGGTCAGACATGGCTACTATGAAAGCTAAATATAACTTAAGACATATCTCTCCTCAATCATACAAGGTTTTGTTTTTTTATTTTATTTATTTATTTATTTATTTATTTTGGTTTTTCGAGACAGGGTTTCTCTGCATAGCCCTGGCTGTCCTGGAACTCACTCTGTAGACCAGGCTGGCCTTGAATTCAGCACCTGCCTCTGCCTCCCAACGCATGCATCACCACTGCCTGGCAATCATATAAGTTCTAATCAGTCAGCCATGTACTCCTTAATACAAGTGTGATTTTTCTTCTGGGAACGTCCAGTCAAATGCACAATTACATACATTTTCATGTCTGCTAATGTCTCCCCCTTGCCCTCTGTCTCCCCTCCAAGGTTGGTCTTTACATTGTGATGCTGGGTTGGGATGTGGGGCAGAGGAGTGTTTCTAGGGAAGGCAGGAGCAATGCATTGCCCTGCCTGCCTGAGTAGGATTCAGAACAAGACTTATTTTTTACAATTCTGAGTCCTTCAAACAATTATTTGGGCCTTTGTTTTGACATCGTTTGTCTAAGAAGAGTACGTGACTCACTCAGGAGGTTTGGAATTTTTAAAAAAGAGTTGATTTATTTCATCCTCATTTTCCTCCTGTGTGTATGTGAACAGAGTTAATATATTAGATCAATGTATTAATTAAGTTAATGTGTTAGATCAATGTGATTGGATTGAACACACAGCCTATGCAGAAAGCACCGGGTTTGTCTATGTGTCTTACGTAGGCCCAGAGAGCTTTCAAAGCTATATATAAAGCTATATCAATGGTATTCAGCTTTTCTGTTATGTTTCCTTAATTTATAAATTTTATTTTCTATGCATGAGCTTTTGTCTGCTTATAGGTATGTGCACCAAGTACATGCCTGGTGCCCACAGAGGCCAAAAGGGGGCACAGGATCCCTTGGCACTAGAATTACAGCCACTTGTGAGCCACCACGAGGGTCCTGAGCGCCTAAGCCACATTCTCACCAAGAGTAGCAAGTGCTCTTGGCCACTGAACTGTCTCTCCAGGTCTCAGCTTCTCTGTTTTATTGTTGTTCTTTGTTTTGTTTTGTTTTTTGTTTTTTGAAACAGGATCTCTGTGTAGCCCAGGCTGTCCTGGAACTCATTATGTAGACCAATCTGACCTCAGACTCAGAGATCTGCATGCCTCCATCTCCTGAGTGCTGGGATCAAAAGTGTGAACCACTTTGCCTTGCTGACTTCTCTGTTTTTAAACCAGGAATTCAGGGTGTGGGATGTTCTCAGGGTGTGAGGTGTTCTCTGTGGTAGAAAGCTTGCCTAGCATACATGAAGCTCTGAGTTCAGTCACTAGAAATGCAAAACAAATAATCACACACACACACACACAAAGTGTTTTCAAAATAAAATCTTGAAATGTTTCATTTAAAAAGCTTTGCTCTGTGACCATGATAAGGAAACTCTTAGGAAGAACTTCATTGCAGGTTTGCTTACAGTTTCAGAGAGTGAGTCCATGAGCATCATGGAGTGGGGCAGATGAGCATGTCACTGGAGCAGTAGCTGAGAGCTTTGTATCCTGGCTCTCAGGCAGGAGAGAGAGAGAGAGAGAGACACAGAGAGAGAGAGACAGAGAGAGAGAGACAGAGAGAGAGAGACAGAGAGAGAGAGACAGAGACAGAGAGAGACAGAGAGACAGAGAGAGAGACAGAGAGAGAGACAGAGAGACAGAGAGAGAGACAGAGAGAGAGAGACAGAGAGACAGAGAGAGACAGAGAGAGAGAGAGACAGAGAGACAGAGAGAGAGAGACAGAGAGAGACAGAGAGAGAGACAGAGAGAGAGAGAGACAGAGAGAGAGAGAGAGAGACAGAGAGAGACAGAGAGAGAGAGACAGAGAGAGACAGAGAGAGACAGAGAGAGACAGAGAGAGACAGAGAGAGACAGAGAGAGAGATAGAGAGAGACAGAGAGACAGAGAGAGACAGAGAGAGAGACAGACAGAGAGACAGAGAGAGAGACAGAGAGAGACAGAGAGAGAGAGAGACAGAGAGAGAGACAGAGAGAGACAGAGAGAGACAGAGAGAGAGATAGAGAGAGACAGAGAGACAGAGAGAGACAGAGAGAGAGACAGACAGAGAGACAGAGAGAGAGACAGAGAGAGACCGAGAGACAGAGAGAGAGAGAGAGAGAGAGACAGAGAGAGACAGAGAGAGAGACAGAGAGAGAGAGACAGAGAGACAGAGAGAGACAGAGAGAGACCGAGAGACAGAGAGAGAGGAGAGAGACAGAGAGACAGAGAGAGAGACACACACAGAGAGAGAGAGAGAGAGAGAGACAGAGACAGAGAGAGAGAGAGAGAGAACTAAACAGCAACTAAAACACAACTGAAATGATTTAACATAACTTTAAAATCTTGAAAATTCACCTATTTTATGTGTGTGAGGGCTTTGCCTGCAGGTATGGATGTGTGTGCCTGGTGTCCACAGAGGTAATGCACTGTCCAGGCACTGGAGCCTCTGGAACTGTAGTTACGCATGGTTGTGAGCCACCCTTGGGTGCTGTGAACTGAACCTGGGTCCTCTGCAAGAGCAGCACGCATCGTTAACTGCCGAGCTATCTCTTCAGCCTCTGAGTTAACATGCTTTTAAGGGAAGAAAAATTTTCTATCTAAATTGGTTTATTTTAGCTTAAAAAAAAAAACCAAAACCCCTAGGAATTCAGAGAGCCGTGCGGGAGAGCCACAGGAGATACTCATCTCTCAGCCTGTCCAGCATTGGTCTTCGTGGCTGTCCACCAACGAGAGCAGTATGGGACATCAACCAGCAGAAAGCCGAGGTTAGGTGTCCCGTGGCTGCGATCAATCCTTTGCATTATTTGTTTTGGAAAGACTAAAATCTGAAACGTTTCATATTAGAGAAAGTTGCTGTGACTTCCTTCTCTCCTCCCCCTCCTCTTCTTTTCCTGGGGAGATGGGAGATTTTATTTTAGTTAATGTTTTTGTTTTTAAAACTATGGACGGAGGAAAAGAAAATGCTTTGCTGGCTCACAGCAGACTTTCCCGTAAAACTGTCTTTGGCCATGGTCTAAGCACAACATGTATTGTGCCAAGAGGGGTTTGTGCCTTTCCTTTATTTCTCCTGCAAAGGAAAAAAAAAAAATCCCAAGCACAGGATCAAAATCAAGCCAGAATGAAAACCACATTTCCAACCCCACCAGGGCTTCTATCCTACCTCTCTCTAGAGTCACTTAAATAGTTGGTTTTGTTAAAAACAACAAGCTTGGCAGTGGTGGCGCACGCCTGTAATCCCAGCACTAGAGGGGCAGAGGCAGGCAGATCTCTGTGAGTTCAAAGCCAGCCTGGTCTACAAAGGAAATGCCAGGACAGCCAGGGCTACACAAAAAATGAAATCCTTTCTCAACAAAACAAAGCAAAAACAAACAAACAAAAACCAAAACACCAAACAACAACAACCCACCTTAAATAGCCAAGTTATGTGTCTTCCCATTGTACTTCCAGAACAGTGAACAGAGCCTGTGAAATTCCACTACCATGGAAAACCTCATAATTTAGCTAATAGTTCCCAGGCAGCCCTGTGAGCCTTAGTGGCTGAAAGCTGCTGTCTGGCAGGTACTTGACTACTATGGTAACTTGTACAGCAGTTCCACAGGTTGGTAGTTTCAGCTCTAGTCATTGAAACCAGAGAGCCCCTGCATGCCTGGAAAACCAGACACAAGAAGCCACTGCATTGACTGGGACTGTCCTCTGTCCAGACAAATCCCATGAAATGAACTGCAATACTTTTTCTGGAGAGATGTAAAGAAACATTTGTTCAGCTCAGATACAACAGTGACAGGCATAAACAAGCTATTCCACTCACCCAGGCTAGGGTCACATACGGGAGCATGAGTTACTCGTGGGCGCATGGGTGACTCAGTAGGAAGTTCCACCCCAGCAGGTGTGGTGACACAGAAAGCTTCGTCACCAAGTTTCACCCAAAATGGGCTTTCCAGGATGTATTCTACCGCCCTCCCCCACATGGAGTTCAGGGGCAGGGTGGGAGTTGGGGATGGGACTTCAGGTGCCGGTCTGCTGACCCTCCCACCCTTGCTTCCACCAGGGACCATCCTTAGATCTGTTCTCATTATAATGGACTTAGCTGTCACTATGTTCTGATTGTTTTCTTGGCATGAATGTGGGTCTGAAGTCCCCTGTAGGTCACCACAGTCATTTCTGCTTCATGTTGACCCATGGTCACATCGAGCCTAAGTAAATAGCTATAGGTGGGGAACATTCTTTTCTATCAGAGATAAAAGAGCTGTCCTGGTGGGATTTAAGGAAGACAGCTAATACTTTGCCAGAAGTTGCAATTTAAAATTCAGACTTATTCTCTCTACCTTTAGGCTCGTATTTCAATTCCTTGACTCTAAAAAGTGAAAGTTTTTGGATATATTATAGGAAATAACATTTACATTCATGTGGTTGCATATCATCTACATTGTGAATATTCCCATTATATTTCAACTTCATGGGGATTAGGAAAAGATTTCCTAAGTATAAAAATAATGAGAATAAGGTTACTAAGCTAAAATATGAATATACTTCATTTCATAAGAATGTAATACTTCTCTACAGCAAGAGAAACTATAAATAAATCCAACTCAGATGACACATGGGAAAGTACTTATAACACGAAAAAAGGTGAAGGTTAAAATGGTTGCCAGTGAGGAACTGGTACATGGCAACCAGAAAAAAGAAATAGATGCTACTCTTTCACTGTGCAAGTGCACAAGTCCTGTGTGGCGCTATGCTTCTGTAATTCTGTAAACAATGCCTTGCCATTGTATGGTGTTGGGCAGATAATTATTTGTCTTATATACAAGGTATCTGGGCCCCTCTCTACCTGACTGGATCACATATGTCTAATTGTAAAAGAGTAAACCACAAACTACTAGAGGAAAAGCTCGTAGAAGAGCATCCGCACACTCTTGGTGTGGGTAGAGATGACATAAGCAGGTATTATAAAAAGCACCAGACATTTGTGACTACATTAAAGTTCCTGAAACTTCTGTTAATGCAACGATACTATTATGAGAGTGAAAAGAGGAACTTGCAGACTGGACAAAGATATTTCCATACTGTTCAACTTAGTGGGTATGAAAATAAGCAGACCTGAACAGATGGGGAAATTCATATCAAAACTGCAAAGAGAAGACTAAATAAAGGATCCATGTAAGCACAGAAAAATATTCGTTCACCAGAACAGCTAAAATCTTAAAGTCTGACAGCACAAAGTGTTGACGGGGACACAGAGCAACTGCAACTTCTACACCTTGCTGATGCGGAAACTGTTAAAGTCACTTTGGGCAGTTGACAACGCCTATTAAAGCTAAACATGTGTGGCCCAATAATTCCACTTGTAGGAAACTCTCAAAAACAGTGGACATTTATTTTCTAAAAGACACGTTATAGGGAAAGAACTATGGGGAAACCACCCAAGAGCTCAGCATGGGATGAGTGAACTATGACATCTTCACTAGCAGATATAAGAAGGAACAACCCACAGCTGCCTCTAACAGTATAAGGGACCACTAAAAAAAGGACGTAGCAGTGAGGATACTGGGTAACAAGATGCCAGAGCACCGACCTAGCATGTCCACAGCCCTGGGTTCTATTCCTAGCACTGAAATTTAGAAAAAAAAAAAAGTTCAATGATTTCAACCCCATTTATAAGACATTTTTTAAAAGTTGAAAAAAAATCTTTTTCATGTGTTTGTAATGTTATAAATCACCTATTCTGAAAATTGTGTTTAGCAGATGGAAAAATGTATCAAGGTTTCCAAACACTAATTGGGTGTGTTGTACATATCTTTACCCTCAGCACTCAGGAGGCAGAGGCAGAGGAATCTCTAAGTTTGAGGCCAGCCTGGTCTACAATAGTGAGTTCCGGGATAGCTAAGGTTACCCTGTATGGTTGTCCATGCTTAAGGAAGAACTATAGACACTCATGTAGATTTTTATTTAAATATATTTATACTAGGGCTATCATACACAATAGCTTCTGGTGATAAACATCTGTAATGGAGAAGTGGTTACATAAATTTTACTCCCTAACACAGAAGACTGCTACAGTTCATTGTGTGTATGTGTGTGTGTGTGTGTGTGTGTGTGTGTGTGTGTGTGTGTGTGTACAAAGCCCGCAGCAGTGTTTAGTGCACAGTTTTGGGTATTGGGGCTAATCCTCACAGAGAGTTGCCCTCTTTTTCCTGTTCGAGTCCTGGCCATTCGGTCAGTAGCTTTCTTTGAGATATGCTCCCTGCCATGATTCACTGCCCTATCACACGATCAAAAGCAACATGGCCAACTGACCACGAATCCAAAACTCCAAAACCATTAGCAAAACAAACCTTGCTCTTTTGTGAGTTGAATTTCCCAGGTATTTATTTTGTGTGTATGAGTGTGTTTCTGTGTTGTGTATGTGTCTGTGTTTTATGTGCACATGTGTGTGTGTCTGTGTGTGTGTGCGTGCACGTGTAGGCCTTTATTATTCTCCATCTTAGTTCTTGAGCTAGGATCTCTCATTGAACCTAAGGCTCACCCACTGCCTGGACAGGCTAGCTAGAGTCCACCGCCTCCACTCTCCCAGTGCTAGGGTCACAAACAGATGCCCTCACAGTTGGCTTTTAAGTGATTTCAAACTCAGGTCTTCATGCTTGAGCAGTATGCACTATTTAAGAACATTAATACCATTTAGTCTTAGCTACTGTTGGATTGCTGTGAAGAGGCACCAAGGCAACCCTTACGAAGTAAAGCATCTAACTGGAGATTGCTTACAGTTTTAGAAGGTCCCTGGTCATCGCGGAGGGAAGCACAGCGGCAAGGCTGGAATAGTGGCTGATCGCTTTGCATAGTGATCCTCAAGCAGCAGGCTGAGAGACCCTGGGCCTGGCATGGGCGTTTGAAAGCTCAAAGCCCAACCCTAGTAACAGTTCCTCCCACAAGGCCACACCTCCTAATCCTCAAACAGTATCACTCCCTGGTGACGGAAGTATTATGAGTCTATGGGGACCGTTTTCATTCAAATCACTATAAATACTGTGACTTAACTTTAGAAGAAAAATGAAAACCAGGTAAGTATTTATGTAATGCAGGTCTATAACACACACACACACACACACACACACACACACACACACAGTACAAGGACAAAATTGGTCATTTCTGTGAAGTAGAGTTACAGATCTATTACACTTCCTCTCTCCTCATTCTTCTGTTACTCTTTGGGACTAGCTCAAAGGTTCTGTTTGTCATAGCACTGAGCAGGTCTTTAAATAGGACTAAATATCCTCTTCTGCCCATAAGCAACAAGTGTTGCTTTTTACTGAAAATTTTTTTTAATTACATTTTAGGGGAACACATGTACCACAGCATGAGTGTGGAGGTCAAACTTAAAGGAGGAAGTTCTTTTCCACGGAATGGCGTCCGGGGACGGGGACTGAACTCAGCTTGTCAGTGAGCAAACCCTGCCTGCTGAGCCATCTCCTCCACCCTTTATAGAGGATTTTTGTAGGCAAGACAGGAGTTTTTACTTGGCTAGCAGCTAGACAGACTAATGTCTGGCTTCCTCAACTGTAGACATTTCCTATCTCAGACCTCCACGTCTTTCCCCAACCTTTCCTGTATTTTCTCCTTTTTTGGACAAATATTATTGCTGCCTGGCTGGCTTCAAGCTTGCAACACCCCTGCCTCAGCACCTCAAGAGCTGAGGTCTCAGATGGGTAGCTCCACCCCCAGTCTGCTCCCCACTACTTCACTGGAGAACAATTCACCCCTGGAATGCATGCATGCACTATTCAACTAAGAAAAAAACAAAAGATCGGCAGGTGTCAGTGGCCCGCTTAATTCCAACACTCCAGAAGCAGAAGCATGCAGATTTCTGAGTTCAAGGCCAGCCTGGTCTAGGTGAGTCCCAGAACAACCAGGACTACAAAGAGAAACTCTTGTCTAAAAAAAAAAAAAGCCAAGAAACAATAAACATTGTCACAAGCGATGTTTCCAGAGTCAGACATTTCTGAAATATGACAACCCAGCGGGGAAACTTCTCCCAGCAGCAGTGATATTCATTAAAGCACATGATTGAAGACCAAGCACAACTGGATAAAATTAACCTTAGGGCCAGAAATACCTCAACATACCAGAAATATGCATATCTCGGGAAAATGCACCGACACTTTGAATTATCGGTGTAGTGGGTTCCCTCAGTGAGGCCAGAGGTTGAAGAATTCTTTGTGTCAGCCTCACACAGCACTGCTCATGACCCTTATTTGGTGCTCTGAGGAAGTAGCCGCACCAGCAAATATAAAACGGAGGTGTTGCTAGGGAATTTGGAATTCCTCTTTTGAGGGCTTAGTCTTGCTAATAAAAACATTTAGAAATGGACTCAAAAGGAAGCCTGAATATAATTTATTAGCATCTGAGAGAGAAATAACAGAGCTGGCAAGCTGTAGCTCTCAACAGCTGCTAAGGGAGGGGCGTTGGAGACGGAACTGAGGAAGCCACGCCTTCGCACTCGGGGTCCCAGAAAACAGCGAGGCTTACCAATGGAGTTCAGCAAGCAGCTTCGTGGAGGGCAAGGTGCCCACGAGGGATAAGGGAGGGGGCTGCTTCAGAGAATTAGTGAGAACGCCTCAGGTATCGGGGAAATTGTACATAAATGTTGGTCAGTAACTGGAGAGAGAGAGAGAAAGAGAGAGAGAGAGAGAGAGAGAGAGAGAGAGAGAGAGAGAGAGAGAGAGAGAGAGAGAGAGAGAGAGAGAAGAAATAAAATAAGTTTCTTTCCTCAGTAACTTCTGAGTGACCCAGAAAAGTGGGAATTCTGTATGGGAGTGAGGCTTTAGGGGTGGGAGGGACAAGGATATTATCTCATTAAGAAGACAGTTATTCCTCCCATCTGTTTAGCATGTCTTCAACTTCCTTAAGGACCTTAGCCTGAATCAGTTTTCCTTAGGGGATCAACTCCTGGCCAGGTGAGTGATAAACCCAACTGGATTAACTCTTAAAGGAGAAGACAACAGTATGCAATGCTCTAATCTTTGAAGTGGATCGGAATGTCTTGTCCCAACTTGGAGAGCCAGAGGTATCCCACTCTTCTGACCACAAGGCTAAGGAGGGGTAGATGTGATGTTTCCTTTCTAGCAGAGACACAGGAAATGAAATTGAGGTCCAGCCTCTATAGCCTCTGGGGCTATTAGTCACTGTAGCAATAGGAAACACATACTTTCCTGATTTCATACATATACACATATGCATATAATACATACAAATATACATATATAGTGTTATATATATGCATATATATAATCAAGAAGATAAATATTTTCATGTGTGTGTGTGTGTGTGTGTGTGTTAGTCACTGTGAAATAATAAGCATGTGGTGGTATCTTATCCATCTTTCCACTCAAGAAACTGGTGTGCCTCCTTATGCCAGCCACCATGCACAAACTGGGGTATAGTAGCAGCAGGTACATAAAGCTAAATACAAATATTATGTGGGAAGACAGCACAGAACAGAAGGGGTTAAAAATATTGTCAAATGTGTTTCTTTCAAAGTTAGCTATTTATTAGGGCTAGAGAGGTGATTTTGTTGTTAAGAGCACTCTTTGCTCTTTCAGAGGATCTGGGTTCGATTCTCAGCACCCACATAGCACCTCACAAACATAACTCTAGGTCCAGGGAGTATGACATTCATTTTTGGCCTCCATTGACACAGGGCATGCCCACAGTATACATGTGGGCTAAACGCCCATATACATAAAATAAAAATAAGTATTCTAAAACCCCCACAGAATAATTCATTATTACCTTACTTAATAATTGTGTGTGTGTGTGTGTGTGCATGCAGGCATGTGCCACACACATGTATGAAGATCAGAAAACAGCTTTGGGGTTCTTGCATTTTGCAACGGTCTGTGGAGATTGAATGCATGTTGCCAAATACAAGCGTGTGGCAAGTGCTTTACTCACTGAGCCATCTTGCTAACCCTGTCAAATGTATTTCTACATCCTATAAGTCTGACAGGCACAGGACAGTGGCTTTCAGGATCCTCCTCCATCCCTAGTTACTCAGCCTTATTTCATAGATTGGGGAAATTGTGGTAAAGAGCCTGGTGTCATCAAAATAAAATGGAGAAAAAAAAGGATTTCCTGACTGACTTTACACATTAGTGATAGAGTCTGAAAAGATCTCACCGTGGCATTATTCCACAAGGTAAATTTCGTGAGCCAGGTGTGGTGCTTCCTGTCAGTAATTCTGGCACTCTGGAGGTCCAGGCAGAGGAGCATATCAAGTTCAAAATCATTCTGGGCTACTTGAGATCCTGTGTCAGAGCAAGTAAACAAAAGCAGCATGGTCTGGAACGTTCCAGAGATTCTGCGTACTACAAGCAAAAGTCACTTAGCACTACTTAAGAAAGCCAAGTCAGCAATTTAAACGACTTTTCCTGCATGTTTGATTCAGTTTCTTGAGACAGAGTCTGTTTGGCCTGGACCTCATAGAGATCTGCCTGCTTCTGTCCCCCAGGTGCTGAGATTAAAGGTATATGTCACCATACCTAGCTTTAAACATCAATTTTATTTTTAAAATTTCAGCTGAGAGATGGCCCATGGTTAAGAGCACTGGCTGTTCTTCCAGAGGACCTGATTTAAATTCCCAGCACCCACGTTGTGGCTCACAACTGGCGATAACTCCAGTTCTAGGAGATCCAGTGCCTTCTTCTGGCCTGTGCAAGAATGTAGTGCACATAAATACATATAGGTAAACCACTCAGACACGTAAATTATGTATGTGGTAGGGGCAGCGACGGGGGGGGGGGATGTGTCACAGTATGCACGTGGAAGTGAGAGGCACACTCGTGGACTTCAGCTCATGTCCTCAGGCTTGATGGGAAGTGCCTTTACCCAGTGATGGACCAGCCACTCAAACACAGTACAATCCAAAGACTGACTGAATTCATCATGAAGAATGATGGTAGGAAAATATTAATAGTTTTTAGGCTTTTTTCTATAATGAAATAATTATATTCCTTTAAGAGCTGAAAACGGTATGTGTGAGGTGAAAACTCTACAATCTGTAACACATACTAGTCGTGAGTCTGAGCTGAGGTGTTCTGGGCAGCGTTCATTGACAGCGGGTGGCAGACAAGTGCATGTGTTGTATGTTCTGTTCCTAAGCTGCAACAAAGGCCCATGATATCACATGGGTGAAACAATGTAAACACCGTGGGTTTATTACATGGTTGATTTTAAGTTAATTTTTGGTTGTTGTGCATTCAGAAACCTCTTACTGTTGCTTTTTTGGTACCCCCTAATTCAGCTATGCAACCCCCTGGGGATATATATATGTGTGTGCATATGTGTATATGCATGTGTATATGATGTATATGTGTATTATATGATATATGTATATGTGTATATGTATGTGTATGCATATATGTATATATGTATATGATGTATATGTGTATGATGTATATGTATATGATATATGTATATGTGTATATGTATGTGTATGCATATATGTATATATGTATATGATGCATATGTATATGTGAATATGTATATGTATATATGATGTATATGTGTATATTGTATATGATATATATGTATATGTATGATGTATATGTATATGTATATGACCCCATGGTTCACATTTTAAGAAGCATATCTTAGAGCGTAGGGTGAGGGCTCAATGCTTAGGAGTACTTGCTGTTCTTGCAGAGAGCCTAAATGTGTTTCCAGCATCCACACACCTCACAATCCAGTTCCAACGTTCAGCACCAGACATGCAAAGGGTACACATATATGTAAGTAGAGCCTTCATGCATGTAAAAAAAGTCTTAAAACAAAACCAAACCAAAGGACCCCTTTAATTCCAGCACTCAAGAGACAGAGACAGGTGGATCTCTGTGTTCAAGTCCAATAAGGTCTTTTCCAGGATAGTCAGGGCTACATAAAGAGTCTGACTGAAAAAAGGAAGTTGTGTCCTAAAACTAGGAACCTCAGAGGACATCAGTGCCAGCAGTGTGTACAGGGTAAGTGTCGGGGGGTGACACTCTCCAGCAGACTGGAGAAGAATACAGACCAAATGAAGCCCTAGAAGATGGAGGTGTTAGAACCAGAAGCACATGTCTGGATCTGGGGTTCTAGATATGGGTGTCACATTTCAGCCTCAGTGGTCAGCCATGAATATCCTTCCCTCTGCCACGTCCGTTCCAGGAAACCACATCGTCCTGTCTTTCTACAGTGAAGGCCAGCATGGAGCCATAGGATGTTAGAAGACGCTGCTTCCACTACATCTTGACTGTGAGTGTCATTGTCATTTAGGAGGGAGAAAGGGTAAGGAGAAATCTGAGTGATTGACACTTCCTTTTTAAGACAGCACTGCTCTTCCTCAGTGCCCTAGTTCTTATGATCACAGGCACACAGTCGTCATGTTCAGCTCTGCGATGTCAAACATGTTATCCTCAGGAACCCGCACAAGCTCAGAGCCCTGACCCAGAGAAGGCTGGCATCAAGAATTACCCTTTCTCCGCCTGATTCTGGAAGAGTGTATGTGCTCCTGATGGTTCCTCTGTTCTTGTCCTGAAATGTCCTATACTCCCAAATTTACTTCTGTCAACTGACCTCTATCCTCAAGCAAAGTTCTTTCTTTGTCCAGATTGATCATTAAAAGAAAAAAGAAAGCTAACATGTTAATTAAAAGTGTTAGGAATTCCAATAAGAATTTTAAGGTAATAAGTATACAAAAATACTAGATAATGATTTAAATACTAGGTAATGTTTTAAAGTGTAATTTCAACAAAACTGAGCCATAAGAGTGGCAAGAAGAATGACAAAAGTTTAAGATTGAAAACAACAGCAGACCTACAGTGGAGACGTGGGAAGACTGGGTGGTGGTGATGTTCCGCCCTATATGGAAGCCTCAGTCACTCTTCTATCTCTTATATCTCTGAGACTCCACAAGCACGGCAATCAGCAGCATAAAAGTATTTAGTTAGGGGCTTGCTTACAGTTTTAGAGGATTAGTCAATTGTCAGCTTGTCAGAAAGCCAACAGGCAGTAGCTGAGAGCTTTACATCCTGAACCAGAGAGAGAGAGAGAGAGAGAGAGAGAGAGAGAGAGAGAGAGAGGAGAAGAGAAGAGAGAAGAGTAAGAGAAAGAGAGGAGAGAGAGAGGGGAGAGAGACAGAGAGAGAAGAGAAGAGAAGAGAAGAGAGAAGAGTAAGAGAGAGAGAGAGAGAGAGAGAGAGAGAAGAGAAGAGAAGAGAAGAGAAGAGAAGAGAAGAGAAGAGAGTAAGAGAAACAGAGAGAGGAGAGAGAGAGAAGAGAGAGAGAGAGAAGAGAAGAGAAGAGAAGAGAAGAGAGAAGAGTAAGAGAAAGAGAGAGAGGAGAGAGAGAGAAGAGACAGGAGAGAGAGAGGAGAGAGAGAAAGAGAGAGACAGAGAGAGAGAGAGAGAGAGAGAAAGACTGAGTCTGGTGTGGGCTTTTGAAACCTCAAAGTCCACTCCGAGTGACACATTTCCTCCAACAAGGTCATACCTCCTAATCCTTTACAAACAGTTCCATCAACTGGGGACCAAACATTCAGACATTTGAGCCTGTTGGGGCCTTTCTCATTCAGATTACCACACTGAGCTAACTCAAACTTAGCTAATTTTGTGCTGTCAGATATGGTAGTCACTAGTCACATTGTAACTTAAATTTACTAAAATTGTATTACTACAGAGCTACAGTAATCAAAACAGTGTGACACTTGGCATAAAAATATACATATGGATCAATAACATGGATCAGTAAAATATAATTGAGAGTCTAAAAACAAGTCAATAAATCTATGGTGAATTAATTTTTCAAAAGATGTCAATTCACTCAATGGAGAAAGAATAGTCTGTTCAACAAATGGGGCTGGGGCAACACCATAATACATGAGAAAGAATGAAGTGGAGCCCCGCCTTGCACTTACACAAAAATAGACTTTAAACAAATTAAAGACCTGTATGTAAAGGCTAAAGCCATGAAGCCCTTAGAAGAACACACAGGTGTAAGGGCCTCATGGCCCTACACTAAGGGACAGAGTTACATGTGACATCAGGATCATAAGCCCCAAAACAAAAAATGATAACATCATAAAGGGCAGTCAAGAGTGATGCCTTTAACTCCAGCACTCAGGAGCAAAGGCAGGCATAGTTCTGTGAGTTTGAGGCCAGCCTGGTCTACACAGATCTGAGTTCCAGAACAGTCAATGCTGTATTTTGATACTGACTGTATCAAACAGTGAGACCCTGTCTAAAACAAAACAAAACAAAAGAACGTACAAAATGAATAGCCAGGATGGGTCAGTTGGCTCAGTGGGTAAAAGGGGACAAGCACTTGCCACCAAGCCTGATGGCCTGAGTTTGATCAAAAGATGGAAAGAGGCTTTTTCCCCCTAGTGTGGCTGACTCTGCAGGTCTGTGTGGAGCCGCAGTTGTGGGTCTCTGTTCCACAGTATGGGGTTCGTGAAAGTTGTCAAGAATAAGGCCTATTTTAAAAGATACCAAGTGAGATTTAGAAGGCGGCGAGAGGGTAAAACTGACTGCTATGCATGGAAACAATTGATGACACAGGTTAAGAACAAGTACAACACACACAGGATGATAGTTCATGTGACTACAGAGATATCATCTGCCAGATTGCTATGCCTGTATAAAAGGGAATATAATCGTCTGTGCAGCATATGCACATGAACTTCCAAAATACAGTGTGAAAGTTGGCCTGACAAATTATGCTGCAGCCTACTGTACTGGCCTGTTGCTGGCCCGCAGGCTTCTGAATAGGTTTGGCATGGACAAGATCTATGAAGGCCAAATGGAGGTGACTGGAGGTGAATACAACATGGAAAGCGTTGACGGTCAGCCAGGTGCCTTCACTTGCTATTTGGATGCAGGTCTTGCCCGAACTACAACTGGCAATAAAGTTTTGGGGGCCCTGAAGAGAGCTGTGGATGGAGACTTGTCTATCTCCTCACAGTACCAAGCGATTGCCTGGTTATGACTCTGAAAGCAAGGAGTTCAATGCAGAGGTACATCGGAAGCACATCATGGGTCAGGATGTAGCAGACTACATGTGCTACCTAATGGAGGAAGATGAAGACGCGTATAAGAAACAGTTCTCTCAGTACATCAAGAAAACGTAACTCCAGACGTTATAGAGGAGATGTATAAGAAAGCTCATGCTGCTATCCGAGAGAATCCAGTCTATGAGGAGAGGCCCAAGAGAGAAGTGAAAAAGAAAGGCGGAATCGTCCCAAAATGTCTGTTGCCCAGAAGAAAGACCGGGTTGCTCAAAAGAAGGCAAACTTCCTCAGAGCTCAGGAACAGGCTGCTGAAAGCTGAAGCAATTTTCTATGAAGATTTTTTTTTTTTTTTTTTTGGTTTTTCGAGACAGGGTTTCTCTGTGTAGCCCTGGCTGTCCTGGAACTCACTTTGTAGACTAGGCTGGCCTCGAACTCAGAAATCCTCCTGCCTCTGCCTCCCAAGTGCTGGGATTAAAGGCGTGCGCCACCACCGCCCGGCGAAGATTTTTTTCATAAAGACAATCAACATTGATGCAGCTTTCTCTGTGTGAAGCTGTTATTATGAGACTACAGGAAATAGTGCGGAATTAGAAAAGCAAAGGAGCAGAGAGTTTAATTTATTCACCTTTTTTGTTGCACCATGACCTGCCTCTGCTGAGATTAAGGGCAAGTATCACCACACCTAGCTGAGTGGTGATACACCTTACTCCTCTCACAAAAGTTTTTTTCCAGGAAGAGACAGCTTACTTGGGTTCCTGCAAAGCTCAAGAGTGTTTCTAGTCTTCCTGGAAGGAGTCCTTATCTTTCAGATCTTCAGATCTGGTAATTAGCAGCATGATCATCAGGACATGGTTCATTTATCACAACCAGATGATTAGTGGGAAGAAAGTATCTCAAGGTCAATCTTGAAAGTGAACAACTGGTGTTAATCTGTGGCTTTAAAGATTTGAGAACAACAGTAAAACTCACAGTTTGAGGTGAAAGGGAGGGCTGGGGCTTTTTTATGTTTAATTTTTATGGTACATGCCAGATCCAAATGTACATAGGAAAGTAACTCGAAAGGGTCAAATACTGAATGTAGCATATCAGGTTCATGTTGGAAAGTACTAGGTGTTATGCCTCTTAAGAAATAGCCCTTCATCCCACAAGGAGCAAGACCTGTCTTCCTGGTTTATTCCAGTCTATCTCAGCCGAGGTGCTGTGCATCTTTATCACCTCTGCCTTACAGTGTCAGGCTCTGTGGTACTGGGGCGTCACACATGTCAGGTAGACAGTTACCCGCTTGTCTATATACCCAGCCTAAGTTAATGTGTATTGCCTGGATGATACTAAGATGACCCTATCAGAGCTTCAGGATAATGAATTTCAGCCACAGTGATAACTGCATGCTAACTTCAGCATGTAGAATATAAGCTGAAGCTAAAAGCCATTCCACAGTTGACTCCATCTGAAGTTAAAATGTGTAAGTATACAGTAAATCATGCTATATTAACTGAACTTTTTAATAAAAGAGTCTTTTAAATTAAAAATAAAAAGGTGGAAAGAGAAAACTGCTTCCTGCAAGTCTGCCTCAGACCTCCACACCTGTGTTTAGTGAAGCAATGGATCTAGGCAGAGCATCAGGATTAGACACAGCCTGCTAAATCCTGTGTCAGTTACCTTGAGTGGTACTGGTTACTTAAAAAGCAAGGGTTAGGAACTCAGTGAGAGCCCATATAGCTGGATTTAGTTATTTATTTATTTAATTTTTGGAAGCCCATTCTTTTCTTCTTAAAAACTGGGCCTTACTCTCTAGCCAAGCCTGTCCTGGACTCACTGGAGAAGCCGAGGAATATGCTCTTTCCTTAACCTTACAAGTACTGGGACAGCTGTGCTTCCTTGTGACCCACCATAGCCAGATTCTCTTCCTGGTTTTGAACTGACTCTACTTGCCATGGCTTTCTGTGATCCCCCCAAATCCTCTGACCTTTTGGCTTCAGTCCTGGGCTCCCAGGTACTACTGGCTATGAAGGCTCTTTTGAGGCTAGCCACCTTGGTTTTCCATGTCATCTGGTCTCTGGCTTCCCAACCTTAGCAGAAACGGTGTTTTCCCCAGTGTGGTGGACTTGCACATCCATCTCAACTTCTTCTCACTCTCCTAGGAGGACGGTCAAGGACAAAGGTATAGCTTTACTACATGAGAGATCTTTAGAAAGAGCAAGAGCCACCACCTACCTCATGAATTTCATTCAGGGTTAGATAGCTTGGTCATTAACTTTCTAAGTCCAATGTGATATAGCACCTGGGAACCAGTATGACTGATATGGATTGAGTGTGATATATCGCCACAGGGTCATGCTTTAGGTTCTTTTTTGGGAAGTTATGGAAATTTTGGATGGTGGGACCTAGCTGGAGGGAATCTGCGGAGGCAGCTACTTGGGTGGTGTCTTAGTTAGGGTTTTGTTGCTGTGAAAAGACATTGTGACCATGGCAACTCTTATAAGGGACAACATTTAACTGAGGCTGGCTTACAGTTTCAGAGGTCTAGTCCATTATCATCATGGTGGGAAGCATGGCAGTATGCAGGCAGATATGGTGCTGGAGGAGCCAAGAGTTGTATGTCTCGACCCCAAAATAGCCAGGAGAAGGCAGTCTTCTGCAGGTAGCCGGGAGGAGACTCTCCTTCCACAATGGGCAGTGTCTGAGCATAAGACCTCAAAGAGACACACTTCTTCCCACAAGGCCACACCTCCTGACAGTGCTACTTCTCATGGGCCAAGCATTCAAGTACCACAGGCGGAGCTTGAGTACTCCTCGAAGCTCTGTCTGACTCCCTGCTTCCTGGCTCACCGTGTTGTGAACTCAGTAGCTTTGTCATAGTATTGCTGTCATGATGGACTGAATCCTCTAAAACCCAGGGCCAAAATAAACCCTCTCTCTTATTTATTTATTTACATTTTGTTTGCATTGGTGTTTTGCCTGCATGTCTGTCTGTCTTTGTGAGGGAGTGGATTCCCCTGGAACTGGAGTGACAGTTGTCTCAGAGCCACCATGTGGTTGCTGGGAATTGAACCCAGGTCCTCTGGAAGAGCAGCCAGTGCTCTTAACCACTGAGCCATCTCTCCAGCCCCAATAACCCTCTCTTAAGGTGATATGTAGGGCATTTGGCTTCAAGAAGGAGAACAGTGACATGGGCAATTATGGGGGAGTTTTTGGGTATGTCTCTCTAGGATTAATGTAATAGAGTCTTTTAAAAATCTTTTTCTCTCTTTTCACTAATTGCTAAGATTGCATGTGTGTCAGTCTACAAGTGTGATTCAGACTGAGTAGAAATGGCAAAAGCATGGAATCCTAGTCACCGGATCTCCAGGGAACTGGGTAGAGAGGCACCACAGTGGAGTCCATGCCTCTGCTCTTCCTGCAGGAGGAAAGATCTCATTTCTTTTTCAAAGTTCTCAGCTGCTTGCTTGTTTGATTTGCCTTCTAGGATGAAGCTAGGCTAGTAGTTTCCAACCTGGAAGTTGATCCCCAGAGTGACCCAGAGCAGAGAGGAGGGGAGTGGGGTTGCAATCCTAACCCTGATGGAAAGAAAGCCCAAGGCCAATCCAGAGAAGCCCCTTCTCTTGTCTTATGCTCAAGAGCTAAGTAAATAGAGGCTGAGGCTGTGGTTGTTGGGGCAGGAGGCTGTGGTGAAAGGGGATTTGGAAGAGGGAAAGTTTAGAGGACATAGGGAGCAGCTGTGACTGGAAGACCCAGTCTGCCATGGGTGCGGCTGACCTAGCTAAAAGCTATAAGGAACTGTGAACTTGTCTTTACCACCTGCCAGTCAACTTATCCCCTGCCATCAGAGCCCAGCAGGAGCTGCTTGCAGTGAACATCCCCCAGAGCCTGATGCTGCAGGCAGTTATGGCGGCATCACAGACTCGAGAGTTTCTCTAGGCTTCTGTCTTCTACTACCGTTCCTAGCACAGTGCTCTAGAGAGACGCACGCGGGAAACTCTCCGGTAATTTCAATGGCATTCTTCTGCTTCCACCCACTGTGCTGGCATACAGGCATGCACCACCATGCCTGGTTCTGTGTTTCTAGGATAAAATCTAGAGCTTTGAGCACTCTGGGCAAGCATCCTATCAATGAGCAACAACGGCAGCCCTCCAGTAGTCTCTTGCTGTCACTCGTCTGATCATTTCCTACTTTCTAAATTGTCTTATATTTCACTCATTCCTAATAAGAAAGGTAGCAATTCTCAGAAATTTAGATATATCGGTGTCTGTCTGTCTCTTTCTCTCTCTGTGTCTGTCTGTCTACTGTGGTTTAATTGTGAAATATCTCTATAGGCACTTGGTACTCACTTGTGTCATTTGGGAAGGTTGTGAACCTTTAAGAGAACCTTCCTTTGCTGGAGGAAGTGAGTCACTGGGGAGTATGCCTTTAAGTATTATAAGCCAGCCCTATTTCCTGTTTAGTCTCTGATTCCTATTGATGATGCAACGTGACTTGTCACCACATCATGCCTTCTCCCTCCTTAGGCTTTTGCTTTTTGTTTTTGATATTTTGTTATAGCAATGAGTAAAGCAATCTTTCTCTCCTTCTCTCTATTTCTCTCTCATCTATCTATCTAGATGTCTGTCTGTCTGTCTGTCTATCTATCTATCTATCTATCATCATCTCCTCTTCATCTACGTATTTTTTTTTTTTGTTTTGGTTTTTCAAGGCAGGGTTTATCTGTGTAGCTCTGACTTTCCTGGAATTCACTATGTAGACCAGGCTGGCCTCAAACTCAGAAATCCACCTGCCTCTGCCTCCCAAGTGCTGGGACTAAAGGCGTGGGCCACCACTGCCCAACTCACCTACCTATCTTTAAGGCAAGCTGTCTGATTCTGATCCACAATCAAGTTTAAGAATCAAATTACTATCAAATAGAAATACACTATTTGCTTAAACATTTTAAAAATAATTTTTCATCACCTCCAAAATAGGTTATAGTATTAGTCAACACTCAGTATTCTAACTTATATGCCCCACATCTCATTAAAATTCAACTCCATTTCTATGAAACTAATGAAAATACAGTTACAATTAGAAGTGCTGTGATTCTTCTGGAACTAGCTTAGAAACAACAGCAGCAACAACAAAACTCTGTTTGACCTTCTCCTCCCTCCTCAGCCTCCTAACTTTTTTTTTTTAGATTTATTCTTTTGTATATGAGTACATTGTAGCTGTTTCCAGACACAGCAGAAGAGGGCACTAGACCCCTTTATAGGTGGTTGTGAGCCACCATCTGGTTGCTGGGAATTGAACTCAGGACCTTTAGAAGAGCAGTCAGTGCTCTTAACCACTGAGCCATCCCTCCAGCCAGCCTCCTGACTTCTGAGGCTACTTGTCTTCATGATCTTCCTTTCATGTTATAAAACTGTTATATTTACTAATGCAAATACTTAGCTATTATGTTGTTTATCACAAAGTAAGACATGTTTGTTGTGAATAGCTTTAATTACAGGAGGAAAATGTAGTTTTAATATGAATAAGAAAAATACAAGGCCAGGCCTCAAAGGTGATCCTAGTAATAGTTTTGTGATACCAATGCTTTAAACATTGCTTCCCCACCCCTCTCTCTCATCATTTTATTGACTGTATGTTTGAAGTATTTGGCTTGTAGTTGAAGGTAGACCATATCCACTGATTTGATGGAAGTTTTTTCTTGAAAAATCTTTTTTTTTTAATTAGTCTTCTTGAAAGATCACCTTTCTGAGATTTATCCAGGTTTTCAATAAACCGTTTAAATACTTTCACATGTGGTATCTCTTATACATAAATTATGAAGCGCACACATTATAATTGGCATGTTGGCAGAGAAGAACACAGACATGTGTAAGAATTCTCTAGGGATTGTTAATCTCAAAGGTGAGAGGAGGAAAACCACCGACCCAAATCATCATGGACAAATTAATTAAAACAAGCGATTAATTAAAGCAAGCTTTTCAGGCTGGAGAGATGGCTCAGAGGTTAAGAGCACTGACTGCTCTTCCAGAGGTCCTGAGTTCAAATCCCAGCCACCACATGGTGGCTCACAACCATCTGTAATGAGATCTGATGCCCTCTTCTGGAGTGTCTGAAGACAGCTACAGTGTACCTACTTACAATTAATAAATAAAATCTTAAACAAACAAACAAGCAAGCAAGCTTTTCTATTCTTGAACACAGCTGCCTCTCCCTGCCCCCACCAGGTGGGATTTGCAAGGTCAGTACTGGATGTGAGAAGACAAGGCTTTTATAGCTCAGGGGGAGGGGGATTTGGCAGGCAAAAGAGACAGAGTCACAAGTCAGATATAATGACCTCCTGAAATGAAGACATGGTTGCAAGGTGGCCATAGCAAGGTAGTCATCGGTGGTCATGGAACCTTTGAAACGAAGGCAGGGTCGTAATATGGTTATAAACAACTTTTTGAGAGAGACGTGGCTGCCATTCCTGGAACCGGCTGTTCAGAACCATTGTAGTTACAGGTGGTGCATAGCCCAATCCTCGAGAGACAGAAGTTGGGTCATGAACAGGAAAGGACCTAGTTTGTCTTTACTGTGAGATGGCTTTTAAGCCTAAGATGGAGGCAGCTGGTTCTTCAGGCTTGGGACCTGACTCAGTGGGCAGGCACATGCGTTATCTGAAACATTTCCTACATTCTCATATTATTTTAATTTCTCATTTCGTTGTTTTATAATTTTAAATAAATGATTTATTTTTATCTTACATGTATGGGTGTTTTGCCTGCATGTCTGTCTGTGCAGAATGTACCTGTAGTGCCCATAGAGACCAGAAGAGGATGTCAGATTCCCTGAAACTCAAGTTAAAGGCAGTTGTTAGCCACCTTGTGGCTGGGAAATGGATCCCAACCAGCATCCTTCTAGGCCAGTTTGTTCCCATTTTCTACAAGAGCTTTGCCCCTGCTCTTCGTCCTGGTCCCAACCTTCCAGTCATGTTTGTCTCTGTGTTGGCTTAGATCTGCTTTTCTCCCTGGCTTCTGCACAGGTATCTTATGGCTCCTTACAGTGTCTCTTCTGTCTGCTTTTCTGACCACGAGAATGTGATTGAATAGTCATGCTTTGTTGCTTTTCTAATCTCTACTCCAAAGTGGTTTTTTTTTAAATGTGTGTGTTTGTTCAATGCGTGTATACAGGTGTGTGTATGGTCATAGGTACATGCCATAGAATGTACACAGAGGTAAAAAGCAAGCAAACAAACACAAATCCAAAACCCTCCTCTGTCGGTTCTGGGCTCTTAGCCTGTGTGAAGCAGAGTCTCGAGTCCATCACTGTGGACACCATTATTTTCCTGACACGTATGGGTGTTTTGCCTGCATGCATGTCTGTGCACCATGTACATGTAGTGGCCACAGAGACCAGAAGAGGATGTCAGATCCCCTGAAACTAGAGTTAAAGACAGTTGTTAGCTGTGGGTGCTGAGAAATGAACCCCAGGCATCTGAAAGATGCTGGCTAGCTGGCTAGTGACTTCTGGGGATCTCCCTGTGGAGCTGCACGGTGATTCAAACTCAGGTCCTCACGCCTGCATGACAAGTGCCCTTACCCACCACACCATCTCCCCAGTCCCCACATTAGCATTTTTGTGACATTAATACTTGTCTTTTGTCACTTACCTCGGGGCTCCCTGTGTTGTTTAGGGCCATGTTCTGTCATGCGCTTCACCAGCATGCAGATGAGGCAGCTGACTGCAGGAGCAATTCTCTGAGTCCTAGAAATTTTCATCCTTCCTTCTCTTGAATACTTTCCCTGCTAGAAGCACAGATTTGGAGCGCCTTTAGATTTATTTATTTCTTCTTCTTCTTCTTCTTCTTCTTCTTCTTCTTCTTCTTCTTCTTCTTCTTCCTCCTCCTCTTCCTCTTCCTCCTCTTCCTCCTCCTCCTCCTCCTCCTCCTTCTTGAGACAGAGCTGCATAGGGCTGTCTTTGAACTCATTGTGTAAAACTTGGAGATCAGCTTGCCTCTGCCTCCCAAGCTAAGCCCAAATTTTAGTTACAACATTATTGATACAAAATTCACATCTATAACTTTAACATTCACATTCGACAGATTTTTGTACAGTCACGTGTCTTCACAAATATGATTCCAATCACTTAAGTACATTGTTTTCACCTCCACAAGAACCCCGAAGTCTATTAGTAAACACTCATCACTTCCTCAGCCCCCCTACACAACCATTGACCGACCCTCTGGATGGATTTTACTGTTCTGGATATTTCATGTCCTTTCCGACTTGGTGTTTGTTTGGTTTTAATGCAGTATATGTAATGGTTTAAGATTTATCCATGCTATAGCATCTATCAATTCCAGGAGTTCCCCTTCCCCAGTGCTTTTTTGAGATAGGGTCTCAAAGATATGCAGCCCAGGGTATCCTCTGTGTGCCTCTGTCTCCTGGGTGCTGGGGTCATGTGTCACCACACAGGCCTCCTTCTCTTTTATGCCATTGCAAGAATAGCCCACATTTTACTTATCTGGATTTCAGTTGGTGTGCGTTTGGTTGTCTCTACTTTTTGCATATTATCGGTGATGTTGCTTTGAAGGGTCCCGTAGAAGCTTCTGCATAGACATGTGTTTTCATTTCTTTCAGTCGTATACCAAGGAGCAGAACTGCTAGCGTTGTGACACAGGCTTTTCCTGGGGAGGTACAACATACACACACGTCTCCTCAAATCTAGGACATGTTGGGGTAATGATTGTACCAATGTCCAATTCGATGAACCAATGACTTTCATTAGGGCAGGAGTATGGGTGAGTCGTTGCTTACAAGGAGCAAGGAAGTTCAGAAACCAATGGCATCCCTGGACAGCCTTCCTCAGAGACTCAAGAGGGGCAGTCCTGCACAGCTCTTGCTGAGGAAGGGCCCTCGAGAGTCTCAGTTCTTCCAGACTTTTTTTCCTTTCCTTTCCTTTTCTTTTCTTTTTGGTGACCTGTTGTTTACCTCCAGAGGCTCTTGAGCCTTCCTATCCCTCCTGGAGGAAATGTTTCAATTCAGAGAAAACTGCCATATGACAGCTGGCAACAATAAATTTAATATTTTGAGGAACCACTCACTGTTTTCCAACATGATTGCAATGTTTTTATGGTCCACTAGAAGTTTATGTGATTTCAGATGTTTCCATTTATGTGTGTGTGCACGCATGCGTGCATGTCTATTTGTGTGTGTGAGTACGCACGCACATATGCGGGCATCCATGTGTGTGTGTCCATGTGTGTGTGTACATGTGTGCGTCCATATGTGTCCATGTGTGTGCATGTGCGTGTGTGCATGTATCTGCCTGCACCTCCCAGTGAGCATGGGCTTTGGCCTTTCCTGGAACCCCCTTCAGCTTCCTTTCTTACTTGGGTCACTTCTGCCTTTAGGTTAAAAGCTCGAATTTAAAATGTACCTAATCATACATAGGAGACAAAACAGCCAAAAGTGTAGAAAAGCCTTAACCCTGTAGCGTCCGAAGCTCTCCCTTTTGAATTAGTCCCAGAGGCCAAGCAGCTCATAAGATAAGCTGTTTCCTGGTCAAAGTAGCTTTGGGGTCCTGTGTCTGGGACTGGAGAGCCTGCTCTAAGCGCGCAGGGCAGAAGACAACTCCAGGAGCTGGCTTTCTTCCACCAAGGGGTCTAGGAATGCTGTTCAGCCTGTCAGACTTGGATGACTTTAGAGGTTTTAAAAAATGTAATCTAGATACAAGATTTATAAAATCTCCTTGCATTCTGTGACTTGTCTTTTGACTTTCTTCCTGGTACCCAGAGATTTAATTCGTATGACTCTGACTGTCTCTTCTGTTGCTTAGGATTTGGTTTCAGATGTGAAGTGATGGCTCTGATCTTAGGATGTGATTCCCAGGGGATTTTACATTTACATCTTTTTTTTTTTTTTTTTTTTTTTTGGTTTTTTCGAGACAGGGTTTCTCTGTGTAGCCTTGGCTGTCCTGGAACTCACTTTGTAGACCAGGCTGGCCTCGAACTCAGAAATCCTCCTGCCTCTGCCTCCCAAGTGCTGGGATTAAAGGCGTGCGCCACCACCGCCCGGCTACATTTACATCTTAAAGGCAGGGGTTTTAATTAATTAATTAATGTATTTACTAATCTATGTTGAGTTTGTTTCAGTATATGATGTACGTTAGGGTCTAACTCACTACTTTGCAAGTTGTTATCCAGTTGCCTCAGCAACACTTCTTGGGAAGACTGTACAGTCGTGTTAGTGACCTGCTTGTAACTTAGAAATCTTATACAATGCTAGATTCTTCAGATCTAGAAGGGACTTTAGGGATTTTTAATGGTCAAGGATCATAGAAGAATATACTCAAGATATTTTAATTAGGAAGACGGTTATTGAACTGTTGTTGGAAGAGACAGGGCTTCCCAAACCCCAAGTCCAGAGGTTCCCAAACTCAGCTACATGTCAGAATCACCAGAGTGCTGTACCTAAACTATGTTCCACACTGCAAGTAAAGTTGTCAGTGATAGAGTTTAGGCACCTGTATGTATGTATGTGGATGTACATATATATGTAGCTTTTTTAACATGAGGCCTTGCAATGTACAGAAAATTGACTTTGAACTTACAATCCCCCTGCTTCAGTACCCCCAGTAGAGGAATTGTGATATGTTCAATCAAATTTGCTTTAGGTGAATCTGTATGTTGAATAATCTTCTCATGCACTAATCCAAATGAATTTAAAAATTATTTATTGCATGTCTATGTTTTGCCTACATGTCTGTATGTGCACCAAATTTATGCCTGGTACTGATGAAGTCAGAAGAGGGTGTTGAATCCCTTGGAAGTGAGGTTATGGATGTTTATAAACTACCATGTAGGTGCTGGGAATCAAACCCAGGTCTTCTGCAGGAGCAACAAATGTTGTTAAACCCTTTGTGATCTCTCTGGACCATCATCTGAGATTATAAAGCAGGAAAACATTTTTTACCCATTGGGAAGTGTTGCTTGCCTGACAGCATGTTGGGCAGTCACCAGGAACTCGTAATTCAAAGGACTGTAAGTGCACCAGAACCTCCCTGTGTCACAGCTGTATGAAAAGGCTTGCTCTACATGTGACTCCAGAGAGACAAGACAGACATATACAAGTTTCTACTTCAGCAACTTTAGCCAGGAACTTAACAATGAGAATCATGTATAGAAAGGCAGGAAGGGGGACTTGGAGAGATGGCTCAGTGCTCTTCCAGAGGTCCTGAGTTCAATTCCCAACAACCACATGGTGGCTCACAACCATCTGTAATAGAATGTGACGCCCTCCCTCTTCTGGTGTGTCTGAAAATAGCTACAGTGTACTCATATAAATCTTTAAATAAAAAAGAAAGGCAGGAAGGGGTGTGTTTACTACTTAGGGTTATGGGTATAGTCTTTCTTAATCCTCTAGGATGCTGTTTATCTACCTGTTGTAGAACTGTGAAAAATTATATTTATATTTATTAAAATTTAGGTTTGTATATAAAGCAATGGGTTTTATTATAGCACTTGTCTTAGAGTTTTCATTGCTGTGCACAGACACCATGACCAAGAACTCTTCTTATAAAAACAACATTTATTTGGGGCTGGCTTATAAGTTCAGAGGTTCACTCCAGTATCATCAAGGTGGAAACATGGCAACATGAAGGTAGGCATGGTGCAGGAGAAGCTGAGAGTTCTCCATCTTCATCTGAAGGCTGCTAGCAGAATACTGACTTTATCGCTTCTCGACCTTTTGGCTAAGATCAAGTGTAGAATACTGGCTTCAAGGCAGCTAGGATGAGGGTCTTATAGCCCACACCCACAGTGACACACCTACTCCAACAGGGTCACACCTTCTAATTGTGCCACTTCCTGGGTAGAACATATATAAACTATCACAGCATCTTCATACATATGTGTCATTATAGTTTTTTAAAATTAATCATTTTTCCCTCTCCCTCTCCCTCTCCTCCTCCCCCTCCCCCCTCTCTTTCTGTGTGTGTGGTGGGGACAGAATTCAGGTTGTCAGGCTTGGTGGCAAGTACCATTCCCCACTGAGCCATCTCCCCAGCCCTGACCATTATACTCTTATCTATTCCCCTTCCCCATTGTCCCCCATGTCCCCTCTCCATCACAGTGGTTCTATTCCTTCCCCTGGTTAGTCCCTCTTCTATTCCCCACTGCTTGGACTCCATGACCCTCTATTTCCCATCTCTCCAGATGGCTCTATCATGATCCTGCCTCTAGTTTTGTGATCTGTAAACACATACATAGTTGTACTTATAATCTTGAATTTAGGTCTGCATATATGTAGTGGTTTGAATAAGAATGGCCCCCATAGGCTCATATATTTGGGTGCTTAGCTCCCAGGGAGTGACACTATTTGAAAGAATTGGAAGGATTAAGAAGTATGGTCTTGTGGGAGGAAGTGTGTCACTAGGTGAGCTTTGAGGATTCAGAAGTCCAAGTCAGGCCCATTGTCACTGTTTCTGCCTATCAATCAACATGATGCTCTCAGGTACTGCTTCAGCTTCTGCCCTCCCGCTGCCATGCTCCCCACCATGGTGATAATGGGCTAGACCTCTGAAACTGCAAGCCAGCCCCAACTAAATGTTTTATCTTGTTATAGTTGTCAAGTGGAAGTTTCTGGTTCTGTCATATGATGCAGATTTTTGTGATGTTTTTCTGAGGCAAAACCCGTGGCAGACATGTGATATTTGGAGAGAGTATAAGTGGAACTCAATGGACAGTGACTGGGGCTCGACTATCTAGCAGCGCAATTCTTCATTAGTCTTGATCTTTGCTGATCTTCACTTCATTGAGAGAGGCATGGCAGAGAACTCCTGATTCCTGTTGGTTCTGGTTGCTTCCACTGACTCCTGCTGATGAGGTGATTAGGCAGAGGCCTGGAAGTTTCTGCTGGATCATGCTACCATTGCTGATTCATGTTTGGTGACACTTTTGAACTAGACTGTTGATATCCTAACAAATGGAGATTGGAATCACTCCAAAGAAACACGTCTATGCCCCTTGTCCTATTTACCATCTTTTTCTCTCCTGTGTTTGGATGGTGGGTTAGAAGGCAGGTCAAAGCATCTGAGAACCCTAATCAAAGTAGGTTTTGAAAAATCTAAGGCTACATTGTTGCCTTGGTCATGGTGTCTCTTGATAGAAATAGAACACTGACTAGGAAAATAAAAGAATAAAATGTGTCTTTTCGAGTCTAGCTTATGTCCTTTATCATTCAACTTTCCACTTGTGTCCATTTTCCTTTAAGGTTACAATTTCCCTTATGGTTGCATAAAATTTCATTATGTATATGTAGTATGTTTCCTTTATCCATTTATCTCATGATGGATATCTTGACTGGTTGCTTTTATGGGTACTGTGCAGCTATGAACATGGAAGCCTAGGTATCTCTGAGTTTGTTGACCAAGTCCCTTGAGTTTATGCCCAAGAGTGGCATGGCTGGGTCACAGGGTTGAAACCTCATTTTTTTTTTAATTCTGGAAGACATTTAGCAAGTAAAAACAATCCTTTAGCATCTTCACAATGAACATAACTACAAGTAAAACTAGTTAGAGTCTTCCAAGCTGCTGGGAATATACACAAGGCAATGATTTCTAGACTAAATATGTGCACAGGACATCAGAGTCCCTATGAGAGTAAATGTATAAGGATTTTATAACTATGTGCATGTGGTAGTTTGTTTGAATGAATGACTCCATAGACTCATAGATTTGAATGCATGGTCATTAGGGAGTGGTAGTACTTGACAAGGATTAGGAGGTGTTGCCTTGTAGGTGTGGTCTTAGAGGAAGTGTGTCACTGGAGGCCAGCTTTGAGGTGTCAGTGTCTCTTCTTGCTGCTTGTGGATCTGGATGTAGAACTCTCAGCTGCTTCTCCAGCACCATGTCTGCCTGCATGCTGCCATGCTTCCCACTATAACAATGGACTAAATCTCTGAATTGTAAGCTCCAATTAAATACTTTCCTTTGTAAGAGGTGTCACGGTCATGTTGTCTCTTCATAGCAAAGGAATACTAAGACAGTGCATAAGATATTTGTTCAAAAAGATATGTAGCCTTGTCCTAAACCCATAAGTCCTTTCTTACTGGAGAGGAGAGGGTGGGAATTCAGAGCAAAACAGGAGGGTGTAGGCTCTACTTCAGTATGGCTCTACCCAGCCATTTGTCTCCTGTGTCCAGCAAATGCACAACTTCCTTCAAAAGATCTTAGCTTAAAAGTACTCCCTGGAGTCTATGATATGCAACTTAAACTTGCCGCAGCCCATGTGACCATGGTCTCTCATTTAATGTTTTGTGTAGTCACCATGTGCTGGGTAAGGGGTACATTGAATCTCACCTTCTCCGAAAGCTTTTTATCAACTTGATTGATGAGCAGCAGCAATCCATAGCCCTCTGTGCTCCTTCTACAAGGCTTCCCTTCTACACATGCCCTCTTTACAGGGAATGAAACATGCATTTTTTGAATTGTGATTGGCCAGGAGTGTCATGGATTATTCAAGAGACTTGTTCAGGGTGAACCCTGAAGACAACAGGCTCTCACAGTGCAGCTGAGAGCCACGTACACTGCTTTCTACAGACTGGGAATGCATGCGACCTCAGACCTAGCAGGCAAGATGCTCTGCCATATGTAGGTTTTCTGGGTTCCTAACCTCATGACTTAAGGGCATTATGCTCTGCCAGGGTTTGGGACTGGGGAGGGAAGATTGGTCCAAACCATAAGGAGTTAGGGATTTAAGTTTGTTGGGAAAAGTATCCCAATTGAAATGTTAAAGGAAGCTTTTTTATAGTTTATTAGTCCCTGCATTAGAAATTTGCCCCACTGAGGCAGATAAGCCACCTGTATTCCTTCTGCTGTTGTCCAGTCTGCAGCACATGTTTGCCAGCACAGGTCACCTTTGCAGTCCCCTGTCATTGCATCCCTGCATTTCTTCTTGAGGTCTTTTCCTTCTATGGGTCATGTCTTACATGTGTGTTTGGGCTCACTCTTCTTTCCATAATCTAAGGAATCACAAATCATCAGCATCAAAATGGGTTCTAATCTAAATACTAAGATGACATCTGCTGTGGTTTTGTATACTTTGGCTACTGGTGCCAATTTCTGCCTTTTGTACTATTGTCTTCCTAGGGTAAAGGACATCCATGACCATTTGTTTCCACCAAACTAGACAGTCATGAACTTCCTGGGTCAGAGGTTACTGCCACTCGTGATGACAATGATCCAGCTGCAGCTAAGGATGAAAAGAGTCCACTCGGAACATTCAGGACAGGAAACAGTGAGTCGCCTTTGGTGAGGGAACGGCTCCGCTCCGGCTCCTCAAAATCATAATGGGGAGGAATCCAGAGTCGCCAGTTACCGAGGGCTGCTTAACAAAGCCCACACTACTAAAACAAACAACAACAAAACAAGCAGTACTTGCCGAAATGGGGTTCAATAAGGCTTGGTTTCACAGAGCCGTGTGCAGAACAGCGTGTAGCTTTGTGATGCCTATGACGAGGCAGAGAGTTCGTCCCAGAGCTGGATGAGTGGTGTCGTAATGGGAAGTCAGCTCGTGAGAGCGCCAGGGTTTGGAGAGAAGTGTGGCTCTCTTGCTTTTTCCCAGTTGTGGTCTGGCAGCCAGGAGACACAGGTCCCACTTCCCTCCGAAGCAGACAAAGAAAGTGGGAACTCAGGATGCACCAATACAGGCGCAGAAATGCAAACTCGGCATTGAAGGAGGCCCTGTACATGTCAGAGGATCGATTTCCCAGCACTGAGAGAATACTGACAGGAATGTCAGGCTGTAGTACCATTGTCCCTGCCACATGGTGCTGGTGGAAGAAGGAACGACTTAAAACAACAAAACAAGACAAAACCAAATAACGCGGTCTAAATATAGCACAGGCTGGCCTTGAACTTGTCATGTAATCCAGGTTGACCTTGAACTTGACATGTAGCTGAGGATGATCTTGAACTTCGAACATCTCACCTTCATCTTCCAAGTGCTAGGATTACATATGTGTGTTACCATGCCTGGTTTTACCCCAGTATTTTTGGAGCACGAATCTCTCTAAATGGAGAATGAGATCATTTATATATAAGTATATCCACACAAAAGGATACCTTAGAAACCATGTAAATGAAATCCAGAATGATACACAGAAAAATGTTAGCAGAGGTTTTCCTCTGGGTGACAAAAATCTCAGGTTTTGTTTGTTTGTTTTAGAAAACAGATTTATTCAGTATCTTGCAAGTGGCTTGGCAGTAACAAGACTACTGCCTTCCAGGACTATCTCTTGTTGATTTTTTTTTTAATAATAATAAAAAATGGACAGAACTCGTTACACTTTAATAATTGTAAAACTGAGCTGTTTTCCTTCTTCCATGATAGGGCTACAAATATGCAGTATGCAAATTCTAGGAATTAGGAAAGGTATTTGTTGCACTTTTTCCATGTAGTAGTAAAGCCTTATGAGTTATTCAGTGTTCTGTTACTATAACAAAACACCAGAGTTAACAACTTGTAGAGACAAAAGGTTTATTTGGACTCATGACTTCAGGAATTTTTGTCCCAGGTTAATTAGTTGGTCTGGGCCTCTGAGGAGGCTGGGACATCATGCTAGGAAACAGGCAATGAATTATTACTGCTCACCTCATGGCAGAGAGCAGAGTGAGAGAAAGGAGCTAGGATTTCAATAGTCCTTCAAGGCTTGTGACCCAACTTCCTTCTCTTTGGCGCCTTCTTTTAAGGTCCCACCAACCCCAGAGATACTAGACACTAGCAATTGAGTCATCACATGGTCCCCTGGGGGACACTTCTAACCACAGTATCTACTAACTACTAACTAGTAACTACTAACCCAACCCTTGCAGCCAAGAAGCCATAAGAGAATCCTGCTATGGAGAAGTTGGCAAGATGGTGCTCACTTGTAATTTCATTATCAGGAGATAAGGGCAGGAGAATGGTGAGTTCAAGGCCAGTCTGCACCACATAGAAAGAGTTTTAAAATGGGCTGATAAGATAGTTTAGTGAGTCAAGGTGCTTGCTGCCAAAACTGACCTCCTGAGTTCAATCTCCAGTACCATGTAGTGCAAGGAGAGAAAAACTGTCAGAGTTGTCCTCTAACCTCTATACATACACTGCAGCACACACCCCCTTCACAAATGCATAGTGTAAGGCATATATGTAATGTATATGTACTACAATATATATTATGTATATACATAAATGTAATAAATGAAAATACATAAGTGTAATATATAAATACATAATTGTATTGTATATACATAATACATAAATGTAATAAAAAGAAAAAAATAACAAAGCAGCTTCCCAAACAAAAATGTGTGTGTGTGTATGTGTGTGTGTGTGAGGGGGGGGGGAGATTTATTAAGAAGAAAACTTTCCAGAGTTTATGTGCTTCATTAACTGTTGAAATAAGAAATGCCTTACATCTCAAAGATAGGAAAGTTCTTCAGGACCAGCAGTGGGCACTTGTGATAGGAGACAGAGCAGAATCTTTCTGGTGTTCAACTTAGGAACCATTGCATTCACCCTAAATCTTTGGTTGCCATGCATTCACACAGCATGCACCTGCCTCATTAGTTGACAGTGGACTTTGAATAAAGCAGCCATCTATAAAGAGAGGACCATGATCCAGAGTGGAAAGTGATGGATCTGGAACAGCTGAGAACCTGGCACCTGCCCCTCAGGTCGTTAGTGTACACTTGTCCTTCAGGTGTCTCTCTGCAAAGACCTCTAATTCTGGTCGCAAAGATCGTCCATCCTCCTGACACAGGCTGTACATACCTGTGCCTACTTAAATCAATACCTAATCCCCATCAGTTCTCTCCCCAGCACTCCATTAATGTTGAGTTCTGGGACTGAGTGCTAGATGCATCATGGTGATGAACAGCGCACCAGCCCCCGCTCTCAGGATTTTACAAATGCTTAGTCTTGTCTAAGAAGAGATTTATGAAGCGTTGCCTCAATTCTATTTCAGTCCTCAAGTGTCTGGTTTTTAAAATCCCCCTACCTCTGTGTGTGTGTGTGTGTGTGTGTGTGTGTGTGTGTATGTATGTGTGTGTGCACATATGTGTGTGTGTGCACATGTGTGTGTGTGTGAGTGTGGGTGTCAGAAGATGATATTGGACGTCAGCCTTTGCCTCTTGCCTTGTTTGCTACAGAATTTTGTTCCTCAGTCTGTGAGCCTCCAGGAATTCCCTTGTCACCACCTTCGGCCTCACCATATAAACTTGGAGATTACAGATGCACACAGTCAGCTTTCACGCAGTTTCAGGACCTCCTGCTCGTGCCACAGACACCTTATCCACCGAGCCATTCTTATAGCCCTGGTGTCTACCTTTGAAATCGCTAAACCCATGCCAAGTCTGCATGGAAGCACAGGGCAGGCTTCATCACACTGCTGAGAGGAGAGCTGAGCACTGCGTCTTTGTATTTTCTTCAAGGAGACTCACCTCCACTTGTGACCATCCTGGGCTCTGCTCAGAATGAATATGTCTGCCAAAGTCAGTGCTCACTCCCTGAACACTTCTGTCATCACCACCAATACTCTCCTGTCACCAAAATGCCTATATTATAGTTCAGTGACGGTTTTCTTTAACCTTTTTCCTTTTGAGACGGCGTCTCATGTTGGCCAGTGTTGGTTTTGGACTATGTATATAGAGTCAAGGATGAACTTAAAACTTGTGTGTGTATGATGAGTGTGTGTGTATATTGCTGTGGTGAGTATGGACATGTAAACACCACGGTGGTTGTGTAATGAGAGGACAGCCTTGGGTGTTAGTGCTTGCCTGCTACCTTGTATGCGACAAGCTCACTGTTCAGAGAACATCTGGGTAACCTCTGGTCTCTGCCTCCTTTGTGACCATAGAAACATTAGAATTGCAGATCTGGGTTTCTGTGCCCATCTTTTCTGTGGGTTTGGAGTGTTTAAACTCAGATCCTACAGTTTCTTAGCAAGTGCTTTACCCACTGAGCCATCTCCCCAGCCCCAACCCCTTTTTTGGGTCAAGATCTCATATGTTTCAAGTTGCCTTCAGAGTTAGTATATAGTGGAAGATGACCTTGAACTCCTGATTCCCCTGCTCCTACTTCCTGAGTGCTGGGATTATAAATGTGCACTACTAGTCCCATTTAACATGGTACTAGGAATTGGATCCAAGATGACCTACATGCTAAGCAAGAACTCTACCAACTGATAGAAATCCCAAACCTAATAATTATATTCTTAAAAAATTTAGAGAAACAAAATTGCCTTTTTTATTGCCCAGACAGAATTTTTGTTTGTTTGTTTTTCAAGACAGGGTTTCTTTATATATCCCTGACTGTCCTGGAACTTATTCTATAGACTAGGCTGACCTTGAACTCACAGAGATATACCAGTGCTGGTATTAAATGCATGCACCACCACCGTGCAATACCTAGACAGAATTTCAATAGCGTGGTTATCTTCATGACCCCTTTGGCTAAAATTTATCAGCTCTGAGAAGAGGTATGTATAATAAAAGTGAATTTTTTTAAAGTAAATAAATGCCAAGGTCTATTCATTCTCAAACCCTTCCCTGAAGCCCATCTCTGGCTAAGAACTTTGAAGGTGCTGATTGCATGCCTCAGATAGCAGATAGCATCAGAGGGATGGCTGCCCCAAGCATGTCCAGGAAATCCCTGGCCTTCAGGAACCTCTTCCCTGATGATCAGTCTGCATTCCTGACTTAGAAATCACCTGCCATGTGTGCAAATTTAGATGTGAGATTCCCGTACGCTGTGCAGAATGGCTGGAGAAAGCCCCAGTGCACACAATGGGATCACAAGGAGGAAGCACTAAATTTTAAAACCATAGAAAGTTGACTGACTTGAAGCTGTACTTTAGAAAGTGGTATTTAATAAGTATACTTACCATGCTTTTTGATTTAAATGTTCAGTTTTACTAGAACTAGTAATGGTTTTTCATCAACCTTTATGCATAAAAAATAAAATTGTCCTTTATCAAATTTGAAAAAAAAAAAAAGAAAGTTGACTGACTCGGGAAGATGTTCAGAAAACATCTTACGTGTAAGAAAAGTCAGGTAGGAGAAAATTTACATATTTATAATTTTTCTTCTTAGTTTTGGGTATTTTTAGTCTTGAAGGAGCTACGTCTGAGTTATTTGGGAGGGGAGGGAGATTGTATCCTGAGACCTGAAGTATCCTATGGCCTGCTTTATCAGACAAGCTCACTGTAAAAGAAGCAGACCTCTTAGAACAAGAGGAGTGCAAGTGCATGTAGGCCAGTTCAACATGAAGAGATGCTCAGAGAGGTCCCCTGCGCCATGCCAGAGTGGTCTTTGCTGTTCGACATGAAAGGCAGCAGCTGGGGAAATTAGTGGAGCAAATGAAGGCTTCAAGCAGTACACCAAACAAAAGCCCTGAACCCCTCAGTTCAGTCAGAGTGGAGGGGCATGGACAGACAGACAGATGGGAGCCACCTCCTGCAGGTTCTGTTTGGGCAGCTGTGGTCTCAGGCTGTCCTCAAACTCACTTTGTGATTCAGGATGGCCTTTAGCTTCAGACCTTCCTGCCTGTGGCTCCCCGATCCTGGGACTGTGGGTGTGCACTTTGATACCTGTATGTGTATGCCAGGCCAGCACTCTACCAGCCGAGCTACATCTCTAAACTTCTAATAGTCTTTCCTTACTCACTTGTTCTGGGCAGGAGAACTGGATTGTCCTTTCCTGAGTATCTAAAGGCCCAGGAGTAATGATACAAATATTAGGTGGAAGACAAGTTTGAGCAGACACACACTTGGGGTACACACATGGGGCATACACAGGGGACACACACATGGGGCACACACCTGGGACACACACACACACTGCCCTAGGTAGAAAATGAAGGTGAGGATTCAGAGTCTAACACCAACAACAGCACACGTTGCTTTGACAGGTCAGAAGACAACTCCTGGAGTCACTGCAAGCATTACGAAGAAGTGCTGGCCATTTCAAAAAGATTCACTGAAAGATTTCCAGTAAAGTCTCTGACTGTTTACCAAACAGCATAGAGAATGCTACTACAAAAGCTGCATACAGAGCACCTGTCAGATAACTGGACCAGGGTCTGTGGTAAAGTCAGAAGGTCAGCATCAGTGTAAAAACCAAAGGAAACATTTTCTTACTCTCTTATGCTTGAAATGATTCCACTTGGTCTAAGAAATAAGGTCTGGATTTGGAGAGACGGCTCAGTGGTCAATAGTACTGGATGCTCTTGCCGAGGACTGGACTTCAGTTCCCAGGTCCCATCTTGGGCAGCTCACAATTACCTGTAACTCCAGCTCTAAAAGGTGTGTTACTGTTTTCTGGACTCTTTGGGCACCCACATTTACACATTTGCACACACACACATACCGTATACACACCATATACATATGCTCACACACATACACATGTACCACATACACAAACACACTCTCACACACACCATATACATACATACTCACACTTACATAAACACATACACACCACATAACACATGCTCACACACACTCACACATATCACATACACACCAAACATACACACACACACACACACACACACACACACACACACACACATACACAGAGCCAGGAGTGGTGGCATACACATTTAATTCCAGCACTTGGGAACCAGAGGCAGGCAGATCTTGGAGTTAGAGGCCATTCCGGTCTACAAAATGAGTTCCAGTACAACCAGGGCTACACAGAGAAACCCTGTCTTGAAAAACAAAGAAAACAAAACAAAGAGGAAAAAAAGAGAAAGAAAAAAGGAAATAAAGATGAAAAGCTATTGTTGAGTTGTCACATACACAGTGTAGTTCTGAGCCCTGGACAAAGAAACCCACCATGATTACAATGCAGCTTCCAGCCCAGAGGTCAGTGCTGCTAAATATTTTTCTCATGCTTTTTAGAACTCAGTGGTGAGTCCATAAAAATGTCTGCAACCCAGATGAGGTTATTGGATTCTTTTTAAAAAACGAACCAAAAAAACCAAAAAACAAACAGCAACAAAAAAAAAAAAAAAACCCAAAAAACCAAACCAACCAACCAACCAA
Organism: Tokudaia tokunoshimensis; assembly: GCA_036184795.1. Lineage (NCBI taxonomy): Eukaryota > Metazoa > Chordata > Mammalia > Rodentia > Muridae > Tokudaia > Tokudaia tokunoshimensis. The sequence continues at coordinate 5,095,600 of BTHU01000012.1, read as the reverse complement.
ACAAACAAAAAAACCAAAAAACCCAAAACCCAAAAACTCAAGACAGGAAAGAGATTTACTGGATTACTGGAGTGTCTCTGGCTTTGCTTTTTCTTTTCTTTTCTTTTCTAATCCCCAGGCCCACAGCAGCCTGTCTCGATGAATCTTGATTTGTATTTGTCTCACATGAATGTGAACATCCATCCTCCCAGCAGAAATGGTAAGTAGCTGTACGCATCTATGGCGGGGAGTGCTCATAAATAACAATCATTTACCAGGCTGCCTGGGAGGGCGGCCTTTGGCGGGGAGGGCAGCCTTTGGGCTTCAGAACAGCCCACAGCGACATTGTTTCAGGACGTTTTTTGCAACTAAAGGGGTATTCATATTGATTTTTGTTGTTGAGGATTAAAATTATTATTTTAAAGTAAAATTCATAACTAAAAGACCAGTATCACCAGTGCTCAGAGAGTGGTATTAAATGGCAATGCCGCGGGGCTTATTTTTATGATTAAACTGTAAAATACGACGCGCGTGTATGTCTGCGTGTATGAGTGTCAAGCGGCACGTGGGTGGGTGCCCCCGGAAGCCAGAGGAAGCTGCTGGATCACCTGGAGCTGAAGTTGCAGGCGTTTGTGAGTCACCCAGAGTGAGTGCTTAGAATCAAACCGGGTCCCCTTTGCTGCTGAGCCACTCCTCCGGCTCCGCTAACTCTGCCCCAGTGGTATCCACTCAAGAATGATCAGGTTTACGTTGCACAAGTCATGTGTACTTTATTGTGAACGTTTCACACCAAGTATATAAACCATACCCACCCCCACCCTCCGCCCATCCCCCCCGCGTTCCTTCCCTCAGGGGCACTGACCATGCGCTACTCTATCGCCACAGGCTCACTTTGAGCGTTTTATTTCACCCAAACAGCATACCGACCACATTCACTATCCCACCATTTGCTTTTTTGGACTTAATGATATGTCTTGAATATTTTTCCATTCTGGTGCCTGCCAAGTCCATTTTACTACTTTAAATTGCTATCTAATAGAACTGTGAGGGCTGTTGTTGGTTGTCAACTTGGCTACATCTGGAATTAACTAAAACTCAAGCAGCTGGCTACAACTGTCAGGGATTTTTTTTTTCTTAATTAAATCATTTGAAGCAGGAAGACACACTTCAAATCCATTAAAATCTTTATCTTTTGAGGTGAGAAGATATGCTTTAGTCTAGAGCTTCTAAAGCGGGAAGATGCACATTTAATCTGGGCCGCGCCTTCTGCTGGTAGCCCCTATAAAGGACACGGAAGAAGGAATGCTGCTTTCCCTTTGCCTACTTCCCCTAGCCGGCAAATCCATTCCTTCAGTGGCATCAGAGCCTACTTTTTCAGGGTTCTGGTGTATATTGAAGACCATCTGAGAAGTCCAGCCTTGTGGACTGAACAGCTACTGCATTCTTGGAACTTCCATTAGTAGAAAGTAACTGTTAGATTACTTTCATGTCAGCTATGCCCCTCTAGAGAACTGGGATGCAAAAATATGATTGTTTATGAGCAACGACAGTTTTGATATTTTCTTTTCTTTTTGGTATAGAACAAGGAAATTCAATGTTACATCTACTTGCTGGTATATATATGGACACTTTTTAATAGACTTTTAGCTGGGCAGTGGTGGTACACGCCTTTAATCCTAGCACTTGGGAAGCAGAGGCAGACGGATATCTGTGAGTTTGAGGGCAGTCTGCTCTACAGAGTGAGTTCCAGGATGGCTAGAGCTACACAGAGAAACCGTCTTGAAAAAAAAGAAATGGACTTTTAAAAAAGCATATACATATTTAGTTGTTCTGGTCACCATGATTATTTAGAATAATTTGGTAATTTTTTCCTCTCTCTCTGAGACAGGACCTTGCTAAGTAGCCCTGGCAGGAATTCTCTACATAGTTCAAGCTGACCTTGAACCCGTGCTGCTCCTGCCTTAGCCTCCAGTGTGCTGGGTTACAGGTTTGTGCCACAGAGCTCAGCTGTGTGTAATTTGGTTTCTGATCTTCTCAGTTATCAGACACATTGCACTTCCTTCCAGTCTTCACACTCAGAGGCCACACTGCTTTTCTTTGAGTCATAGGCTGATACATTATAATGAAGTCCTCTCTTCTTCCCTCCTTCTCTCTTCCTCCCTCCCTCCTTCTCTCCCTCCCTCCCTTCCCTCCTTTGTCCCTTTCTTCCTTTTCTCTCCCCTCCCTTCCTCCATCTCTTCTCTTCCATCCTTCCATTTCTTCCTTCTCTCTCTCTCTCTCTCTCTCTCTCTCTCTCTCTCTCTCTCTCTCTCTCTCTCTCTCTCTCTCTCGTCTTTCCTTCTTTCCTTTGGTTCCTGACATCTTGCTTGCTATATAGCTCCTTCTAATCTGTCTTTACCTGTAAATAAACTCTTTCTCTTTATGGGAAAGTCATCAAATTCTCTGGTCTATGAATGGTTTCTCCTTTCAATTCTCTTTCATGTATCTGAGTCATGTCTGAGGAGGAATTTGGATGAACGGAGCAGAAAGTAGACAAGGCAGGGAAAACTTAAAAGCTACTCTGTTTCTTTAAGGCTTTTCAGTCCCGAATGGCCTATAGCTTGAGCAAACAAGGCAACACTTAGTTTTTCAATTAGTTGGAGACAGATAAAAGGACCTATAATCCAAACCACCAAACCAAACCAAAAACCTTGGTGGAAATGGCATTCATCACTGACCTTGTTACAGTCTAAACACTTGGTCTCTTGTCATCTCTCAGTCCCAACTAACAAGGAATGGGATCCAGAGAAGACTCCTGGCCCAGAGAGAAGCTAGTTTCTGTAATAACCTATCCTTTATTAGGCTTCCTTAGAGAGCTGTACAGGAAGTAGGCAGAGGAAAACCATGATTAAAATTTAGAAATTCAGTTTCCCGACACTTCCTAGCTCTGTGATTTTTTCAGTACTTAACCTCTTAAATTTTGGCTTCCTGGTTTATAAAGTGGGCATCGTAATAGTGCCCATCTCATAGGATTGTGTGACACACAGAAAGCACTTGGTTCAACAGCAATGCATGGTAAGATCCAGTAAATGTTTTCATAACAGATCTTGCCTTCTAAATCCATGCAGTGCTGTGTGGGAAATTCCAGGGGAAGGAAGGAAGCCAGTATTTTTTTCTCTACACTGTTTTTCATGTATCAAGAATTTAATAATTATCTGTTCAATAGTGATTCAATAGCTTCCTGGTCTAGATGGAAAGTATGTCTCTTCCTTTCCAGAAATATGCAAAGAGAACTAGACATATAAATGTGAATACTGACCACATGTCATGAGACACAGGTCACTTATGACACTCCATTCAACTAAATAACATTTGTTCTTTGTTCGGTACATAAAGATATTATGTTAGGAAATGTGAGCCAGGCATTGGTGGCACAGGCCTTTAATTCCAGCACTCTGGAGGCAGGCAGATCTCTGAGTTCAAGGGCAGCCTTGTCTGCAGAGTTCCAGGACAGCCAAAGCTACACAGAGAACTCCTCTCTTGAAAAACCAAAAACCAAAACAAAATAAAGACATGTTAGGAAAGACGTAGTTCCTGACTTAAAATCCTCAAGTCTAGTAGGTAAGAGTCACACACAGTCACCTCACCATGGTGAAGAGGTTCCTCAGCTTCCCAGGGCCTCTTTCAGTCACCTCGTTCCTGTGTCTGAGTGGCCCCTTCCCTCTTTGATGGCTGCCATCTCTTAGGCTGAGTTTGAGGAAAACTGGTCTTGGGGGTCTAACGCCTGTAGGGTTTACCTGCCTGTAGAAAAGTAGTGGGGCTGGAGAGATGGCTCAGTGGTTAAGATCACTAACTGCTCTTCTGAAGGTCCTGAGTTCAAATTCCCAGCAACCACATGGTGGCTGAAGAGAAGTACTTTTGTAGAGAATACATATTGTTTATACTGATCTCCTGGCCCTTGCCAGTTGCTGCCTGTTCTGTGGTAGAAACTCTTCAGGCCATTAATCATCTTAAAAATAAATTCATGTCAGTTTGGAATTTGAGTAAGATCTTTTACTTATAAATTCCACCATTACCTTAAACTCACAGTGTCATATATTTAAAGATAGGGAAGGGTGGGGGAGAAAAACAGGCTTTGAAGCTAGATAATATGGTTCCAAAATTCAACTCCTTCACTCAGTATACATATATCAGTCACTCTGCATAGTTAAACTTTGATAGTCAGTTTCCTACTTATTTATTGATTCATTCATTTCCGTGTGTGTGTGTGTGTGTGTGTGTATCACACATTGCCATGACACCACTATGCAGATCAGAAGACTACTTTTGGGAGGTTCTCTCTTTCCACATCCAGGGATCAACTCAGGTCATCAGGCTTGTGCTCCCAACATCTTTACTGTCCATCTTGCCAGTCCAGAGATATGGTCTTATTAATAAGTCTAGACTGGCCTTGAACTTGTGGCTGTTTCTTCTGTGTCTGCCTCTGTATTAGTCAATATTCTCTAGAGTCACAGAACTTATGGGTAGTCTCTATATAGTAAGGGAATTTGTTGATGACATAGAGTCCTGTAGTCCAACTACCAACAATGGTCAGCAGCAGCTGTGAATGGAAGTCCAAGGATCTAGCAGTTGCTCAGTCCCACAAGGCAAGCAGGCAAAGAAGAGAGAGCGAATCTTCCTTCTTCCAAAGTCCTTACGTAGGTCTCCAGCAGAAGGTGTGGCCCAGATAAAAGATGTGTGCCACCTCGCCTGGATCTGGGACTTGCTTTGTCCCAGATGACCTTGAACTAACAGATCTCCCTGTCTTAATCTTCTGGGATTCATAGCCACTATGCCTCAAGATCTCCATGCCAAGATCCAGGTCAGAAACTTGTATCTCCAGATTAGGATGATGATGAGCCTTCCAATTCTGGATTGTAGTTCATTCCAGATACAGTCAAGTTTACAACCAGGAATAACCAACCACTACAGCCTCCTAAGTGACAGAATTGCCACACTGCCCAGACAAAAGCAACCGTGTGTGCCACAGACTGCAAGTTCTTCTGCTAAAAGTTCATCTTTCACCACAACAGGTGAATTTCTAGCTATGAAGTTCTCCAAAGCAGAGCAAGCTTTCCCTGACCATGTAATAAGCTCTGCTGAGAGATGTGTGTAGGAGCATGGTGTGCTGGGAGCACGGTGTGCTGGGAGCACGGTGTGCTGGGAGCACGGTGTGCTGGGATCACGGTGAGCTGGGAGAACGGTGTGCTGGGAGCACGGTGTGCTGGGAGCATGGTGTGCTGGCAAACGCTTAACTGATCCCTCTCCCTCTCCCTCCCGCTCACTCTCTCTCTCTCTCTCTCTCTCACACACACACACACACACACACAAACACACACAGGCATTTGTGTATATGGTTTTCAAATGTATGCTTATTGTAGATACATAAGTTCACACACATATATGTACAATAAACATGTTTATTACAAAATTTGCAGATAATTATGCTATACGACTTACAAATAAAAAAACACCTGGGACTTTTTTTCTTAAAAAAAGATTTATTTTTACTTTATGTGTATGAGTGTTTTGTCCATGTGTATGTCTTCGCACCATTTGTAAGTTTTGTGATCTCTGGGTACAGTAGAGGGCATTGGGTCTCCTGGAATTGAAGTTATAGACATTTGTGAGCTGCCACACGGTGCTGGGAACTGGTCCCCTGGAAGAGCAGCCAGTGCTTTTAACCTCTGAGCTACCTCTCCAACCCTATCCAGGACTTTTTAAAAGTTTCACAGAACAAATGAATATTATTGAATACTTTGTCTTTTGCTGAAGTTATAGTAAGATGTGATCTATGGTTTTGACTCAACATGATTTGGCAAGTGGGATTTCATTCCAAATCACTAATTCCCCCCTCCCCCAAATATCAAGTTTGAGGCATGATGTATTAGCAAGCTTTTTTTTAAAAAGATTTATTTATTACATGTAAGTACACTGTAGCTGTCCTCAGACACCCCAGAAGAGGACATCTGATCTCATTACAGATGTTTGTGAGCCACCATGTGGTTGCTGGGATTTGAACTTAGGACCTCCGGAAGAGCAGTCAATGCTCTTAACCCCTGAGCCATCTCTCCAGCCCAGGAAGCTTTTTTCTTATGCTTATTATATTCACCACCTGTGAATTTGTGATTCACAAGTTAATAGTCACACGTTGAGATCCTCAGCTTCAGAGTTACTTGATGAAAAGTCCCTCACTCACCAGTGATGGAAACAACACATTTCCTGAGCTGGGGAATTTCCAAAGAATGGCAGAGATCAACTTAATGATTTTTACCATTCACAGTGACTACAGGCATGCCATGCTTTTAAGTTTAAAATACAGCCAGTAATACAATAAGGGAAAATGGGGTATGTAATATTTGCTAATCTCAATGATGAAAATATTCCCATCATCACTGGATTCAAGCTACCTACAGGAAGTCACTGGACGCAGAGTTGGGAGGCGGTGTGCATCATCTCCTGTCTAGGACTGCCAGAGGCGTCCCTCCATGTTGTTAGTTATCTGCAGTCCTTGTTTGCATTTTCTGCGTTTCCATCTGCTGGTTGTCGTCTCTTACCTGCAGAACTCTGTCAGGCAGATGCGCCATCTATCGCTGGGGTGGAAAGGTCATGAGTGGAAGGACATTCCTTATTCTGTTCAGCATTGCATCCTGCAGCAACAATTGAATAAAGCATTCTTAAACAATGTTTCTTAACTGAATGGGTGTGCTGCAAATATTTTTCAAGAGCATTTTTTTTCAGAGTCATGCTGGTGTTTTTGCTATATAAAAATGTTAAATTGAATGTTGTCAAATATGTCTGCCTTTTCATTTATTGCGTCTGAATTTTCTGTCATATTTAAAAATGCCTCTGTCACCCCAAGGTTGGTTACTCTCCTAAATTTTCTGAGAGTTTCATTTCATGTTTGTTATGTATAATGTGGAATCCATCTGGAATTTATTTTTGTGTATGATGTTCATTTCTCCCAGATGGCTAGCTTGCTATGCCACTTTGGTAAATAAATTATCTTTCTCTGCTAAACTGAAATTCCACCTTTATGGTACATGAAGTTCTTGCATGCTCTGGCTTCTATTTCCAGTCCTCTGTTTGGTTCAGGCATGAGTTTGTCCACTTCTGAACTTTCAGGATGCTCTTTGTGTATATAACTTTATGGTTGTTATAATGATGGCATAGCTGCAGAATAGTTGTGTGTTACTGAACTGGGGGACACGTTTTGAGAAATGTTTCCCTAGATCCTTCCCTCACTCACTTCCTATGCCATATGTAATTCCAGATAACTATATTTTCCAATCATTAAAAATGAACCAGAAAATTGGATGTTTATATAAAATACTCTAATTAAAATTTTTGTTTAATTTTAAGAGTACTTTTCATCACACATAAACAAAAATATACAGGGAGAAGCCAGCTTTCTCCCCATCCGACATTCATAATTTTTACTAAGTTTTTTATTTTTTAATCTTTGGCAAGCTGTGGTAGTGCATGCCTATTGCAGTTCCAGTGCTGGGGACTTAGAGGTAGAGCAGCTCAAGTTCTAGGCCAGCCTCAGCCACATAGTGGGTGGGAGAGGAGGGAGGAAGAAGAGGAGGAAGAGCAGGAGAGGAGGACACAAGAAAGAGGAGAGGAAGAGGAAAAACATTTGCACTTATTATGTTATTTAATTTTTATTTTATTATTTTACTTAATCCTCACTAGGATATCTAAAATATTGGCTAGGCACAGGTAGCAGGGTTATCTTTGTTGATTTTGCTCTCAGTGGCTTAGAAATGCGTCTTTTGATGAATGCTTTTAGTGTGTGTTTAAGTTTTTGTGTAGTTCAGGCTAGCCTTAAACTCCTGAGTGCTGGGATTACAGGTGTGTGCTATTATGACCAGCTCTTCAATGGTTTTTTTTTTTTTTTGAATAATTGTTGCTGTTAGGCTTGATAAACAGTTTATCACATTTAGATACTTTATGTTGAATTTGTATTAGATGTGAATGCTTATTTTTTTTCTTTTCTTTATTAAAAAGTTGTATTGTTGAGAGATTATTGGTGTAAAGCAGTCTTGATTTCCTCCAGGAAACCCAGTGTCTCCTGTAATATCACTTAAAATTTTCGTATTGTATTTAGCTCTAAAATATCTTCCTCAGAAATGGGGATCATCTGTTATAGTCATTTGGTTGGTACATGGGAATTCTGTTTCTATATAGTTTAAATATTAAAGTTCTGTTAGCTTCATAAAATAATGAATTTTAAATATTTGAGATGAATTTTAAAAAAAACCACTGGCCTTATCTGTTATATCTATCATCCATCTATCTCTATCTGTTTGTCTATCTGTCTATCTGTCTGTCTGTCTGTCTATCTATCTATCTATCTATCTATCTATCTATCATCTATCTATTTTTTGAGACAGTATCTCACTTTACATCCCTGGCTAGCTTGATCTCTCTATGTAGACCAGGGTGGTTTCTGATGCACAGAGGCCTGCCTGCCTCTGCCTCCTAAGTACTGGGATAAAAAACGAGTTCCACGCCAGAATGAACTTGGGCAGGTCTTTAGAAGAAAGTCCAAGTTACCTGTAAGGACAAGATCAGATTCAGTGGGGTCAGTTTCTCTGAAGACCATTCACCAGCCTTTCTCGCGAGCCCTGCCCCGCCCCACCCCGCCCCCATCCGCCCAAGCACGTCTGGGATGGATGCTGCGGGTGAGGCTTTTGTTTTTTGTTCACTGCCACTTGTTTTTGTCTTTCTTCCCCATTCCTTCTCTCCCCTTCTCTTTTCCCTCCCCAAACTCTTCTTTCTCCTCAATATTTTTATAAAATAGAAACAGTCACAGAAGTTGGAATTGTTGCGGAAAATATTAAAAAGGGAGCCGGCACGTTTCTGTGCTAGTGCAGGCAAGGCAATGGCGATCCGCAGACCTCACACCGGGCCACAGGGCTCCTGCTAGCCCAATGGATCCTCCAACTCTCCTTGAACCCTCACGCTCCCGTGATCTGCCCATCTGCCCACTTTCCAGTCCAAACTCAGACAACTCTCTGGCAGGGGTCCCACGAGTTTATCTTGCTTCCACACAACGCTTACACATCCCACGGTCTGCCAGCTTACCTCCCATTTACCCAGTAGAAGTATGACTCTTAATGCTTAGTTAGCCAATTAGATTTATGTATATTTAAAATTACAGTTACATAATGTTAATACAGTAATTTTAGAGCCAATTGAAAATGATAAAATCTTTATCCCAGTATTTCTAACCTTATAAAACTTAACTATTTGTGTCTAGTAAATGCCACACAAGTCCATGTCCCAAGCCATCTCGGTTCTCCTCCCTACTCCTCCTGTGACCTCTCCTCTCAACTCCTAGCTCCGCCTCCCTTTTCCTGTCCAATCACAGGCCTTCCACTGCCCTAATATGATTGGACGTGGAAAATTCTGCACCATGGAACAAAATAAATTACGGAGTAATGTCAATTAATATAAGAACAATATCCTTGCTCAGGAGAACCATCCAAGTGGCTTGCCCAGTCCCCGTTCCATCTCCGTGTGACACCTTTTCTGACTCTACTCACTTGCTAGTATTTCTTCATAGGTTTATTATTGACTAGACGTGATCATTTACTCTTGCCCACTTAAAATGTTTTAAATGTGTTTAGACTAGTTTTTCCTCCACCTTTTTTCTTTTTCTTTTTCTTTTTACAGCTTGTCTTTTGAAACACTAATGATATTTATAGTTTCCTCAAATCTAGATGTTACTGATTACTTCATCATTTGCAGGTCAACAAACTTCTTCCTGAAAGTTGGAAGCCATGTACATCAATTTACAATCCTTTACCAAAATTCTAGAGGCATGTTCTCTCGTCAGGAGGCATGTAAGCTCCCTCTGCCTTTCTTTTCTGATACTATCCGTATTAAAGGCCAATGCCAGGCAGACTGGGTAGTCTATACAGATAATGCCAGCACACTGGAGGTGGAGGCAGGAAGATTAGGAATTCAAGGCCTCAGCTACATAGAGTCTGAGGCAAGTTTGGGTTACACAAGACTCAATTTCAAAACAAACAAACAAACAGCCCAATGCTTTTAATCCATTAATCTGCTGGAGAGTGTGACAGGGTGATATTCTGCTTCTACCATCTTGCTTTCTGGCCACTCGGAGTTCTTGTACATAAAGATGGGCAGGGGATGTGGCTCTGGGCAGATCACTCGGTGGCAAGTATGTAGCCTCACTTAGACGTAAAGTAGGAACTGTCCATTCTTTTGCTTCAGTTTACCATCTTTAAAGATAATGAATTAGCCTTCTGTAATTATCTGAAGGTGATAACTGTTTTTTCTTCCCAGTCTTTTAAAAGCTGTGGCCAAATACCTATAATGTAAATTTGACCATTTAATAATGTACACTGCCATTTAAACATGAGCACTACCTACTTCTAGAATAACTCCATCATTTCACACAGAATGCCAATGCCTGTAATTCCAGCTTTCAGGAAGCTAAGGCAGGAGGATCGTGAGTTTAAAGCCAATCTAAGCTATATAGTAAGACACTGTCCCCTTTTAAAAGAAGCAGGGGCCAGCAGGGGAAGCTCCTGCTTAAGCATCTCATGTGTAGTCACTCTGGTCTTTCCTTGGCCTCTAGCCTTCTGTCTAAATTTCTTTCATGACCTGCTTCCAGACCACATTTTGGAAACTAGATTAGTTCACTGTTGATGAATGGCTGGTTTCTAGACATTTTCAGTAAACAAAGCTAGTTAGCATCTTTATCTTAAAAATATTTTTTTCAAGATAGGGTTTCTTTTTGTATTCTTGGGTGTCTTAGAACTTGCTCTGTAGACCAGGTTGGCTTCAAACTCACCTGCCTCTGCCTCTGCCTCCTGAGTGCTGGGATCAAAGGCGTGTGACACCACGGCCCTGCTGCTAAATTTTTATAGTGCTATTTCTACTCAAGTCCACAGGTTGTTGTTGCTATTGTTTTGTTTGGTTGTTTGTTTTAACTTAGCCTCTTTTATTTTGTAGCTGTCTCTGGTTATTTCTACACTGAGAGTTCAGGTTCTCAAGGTTATAGGGGATAGTGGAACTAGAACACCACATGACCATTCATTTGCTTTATCCCAGATATAACATATAGAATAATAATTCAGTAAAACAGTAATTTTGGTGAGAGAAGACTTTCTAAAAATCATCTTATGTCCCCTTGTTCAAGCTAGTGGAGGAAAGCATTCTATCAAATGAGCTCAGCCCAATTACTGCTAGTCTTTATTGCCTATGACCAAGTTAGAGCTTTCAAATGAAACCCAGAATTTTAGAAAGCTTATTGTGCCTCTACCAGCTTGGCAGCTTCTGAAACATTAAGATTTTTCTGGTAAAAATCATGGTTGCATTTATTCTTGTGATTTTGTATTATTATGCATTATTAGGTAATGAAATGAGTCTGATTCAGAGCTAAAGTTCTACAGATAATCAACACACTGCCATAAAGGCATGCGCAAGTCAGAGATGAACCAACTTTTTTTTAACAGAGGAACATGAGACGTTACTGACCGGCATTCATGTTCCATGTTGTAGTTAACTTTCAAACAGCTCTCACTGTTAAAGTTCAGATAGTTAGTACTATCAGAGAGTGTTCTTGACTATTAGAAAAATCTTTTTCCTGTGGATCAACACAGAGAAGGCCACTGTAGCCACCACACAAAAATGGCATGCAAACTCAGCATTTCATAGCTGTGAGGCTTTGCGTGTACAGGGGTAGAGGGTGTCCAGAAAACCTCTGTACCATCCAGAGAGTTCTGCTGTGTTTCTAGTACTACTTTAACTATTCGTTTTTCAGTTTTAAAAACATTTTCCTTGCCAATTATAATTGCACACCTGTGCAAAGCCAGATCTTTCTGCTCACTTAACTAATATAGCATGCAAGACATGGATGCAGTAATCCTTATAGACACCAGCTATTCTAAGTCTGGCATTGAAGAGACCACATAAATTCAAGACAATGGTACTCTTCCCATCAGCTTACCCTTTTGGTTTTGGACATTATAGATATTTCTCATAAGATATGTTATCTAGTTAACATGTAATGGGCACATTATTCTTTTAAAACTAATGAACATTTTGAATGTGATGTGTCTGTGTAAAGAATTTGAAGTTGAGCTGGGTTGTAGCTCTTTCTGTAGTATGCTTGTTTAGCATGACAACACCTTGGCTTCAATCCTTAGCATTGCATAAACTGAGTGGGTAGTGCATGCTCCAAATGCCTGTCCTCAGGGGAGGTAGAGGTAGAATGACTGGGAGTTCAAGGTCATCTTCAGCTACATAATGAGTTCAAATCCAGGCTAGAATTCGCAAAACCCTGTCTCAAAACAAAACAATATAAAACAAAACAAAAAAAAAAACCAAAAAAACCCACTTTTTTTTGGAGGATCACCTTACTATTTAAATAATTTTTAGAGATTTATTTATTTGATTTTCTGTGTATGAGTGTTTTGCCTGCACGTGCGTATGTGCACTATGTCCATGTCCCATGTCCACAGAGGTCAGAAGTGGGGTTGGGTCCCCTGGAAGTGCAGTTACAGATTCTCATGAACCTTGTAGGTGCTGATAATGGTCCCTGTCCTCTGTAAAGGCAGGAAGTGCTCTAACCACTGATCCATCTCCTTAGCTTCTCCCTCACTGGTTTTTAACAGTGTAAATAAAGGCAGACTGAGAATAAATGCTTTTGGGCCCTTAGACTATGAAATTACCTGCAGACTATTGGCTTTCATTGTGTGATAACATTGTGTGGCTGTCGATCTCAGCTGTTTCCTATTGTTCATTTTTAAACATGGAGTTGTTTTCCTGAGCCTCTGGTCGGAAGCTGTGCTCCACCCCCCACAGCCTCACAGTCTCTCTTCTTTATGTTGTCTTAAACTAAATTTGAGTCACTTCTTTTATTGGTTTTTTCTAAACACCAGATTTAGAGGTTTTATTTATATTTACATGTACTTTTTTTTTTAACTTAACAACTTCCAATATCTAACTTACTAATTACTTACTATTTTTGTTTGGTCTCTCTCTGCTATTTTCTACTTTCTTAGAAATTAAACTCACATCTTTTGGGTACTCAGGCTGTGAATTTTCCTTAGAATATACCTTAAGCTCTGACCCACTGGTTTTTATCATAAGGTATTCTCCTTTTCAAAATTCTCTACATAATTTGTAATTTCAGTATTTATTAAGTATTTCTTTGATGAAAACTTTCTTATAGAATAATGAAATATGGGGCTGGAGGGATGGCTGGAGAGATAGGTGGAAAGATAGGAGGAGGGATGGCTGGAAGGGTGGTTTCTTTCACAAGAGACTAGAGTTTAGGTCTCATTACAACCACCTGTACCTCCAGTTCAAGGTGATCCAGTACCCTCTTCTGGGCTCTGTGTGCACCTACACTCACAGACACAACACACATACACATAATTAAAAATAAAATAGATCTTTGAAAACTGATGAAATATGAAATAAAAAGCAAGGTAGATAAACAATGACATTAAAAAAGTAAATGTGTACCACCAAAAGATTCCTGAACAATAGGAAGCAGCCACACACAATATTATCACACAATAAAACCAGTAGATTACTGAGAAAAGACACAGTAGGAGTTGGAGGGATGTGCACTTTCTTGGGTTGTTTGAGAATCAAACCAATGAAGATCAGAAAATCATATGAACCAGATGGGAGTTGTGTCGCCTGTGATGTAATGCAAGAGATAATGATAGGATGCTGAAGTCATGTTAACCAGGAGCAGTGGTGACAGCTGGCCCATAGGACTATCAGCTCAAAGACAACTGAAAACTGGTTACTCGAGAGAAAATAGTGGAAGTGTTACAGCTCGTGTATGACAGAAACCTGTTAATATTACCCAAGTGTGACAAAGATTCTATCTACCAAGTGAAATGACAAGTCTCAGATAAGATTGTAATGCTGAGGGAAACCTAAATTATCCTTGATTTATAAACATTGTTGACGTGTGTATGTGTGTGTATGTATGTGAGTGTTTTGCGTGAACACCATGCATGTACCTGTTTTCTGCAGATGTTGAAGTCGGATCCTCCTTAGTTGGAGTTATAGTTGTGAGCTACCCCTGTGGGTGCTGGGAACAAAGCCTTGTCGGGTTTTCTAAGTGCTCTTCCTGCTGAACCACCTCTCCACTCCCCACAGTTTTTCTCATACTCTATGAGGAACAAGTTTTCTAATGGATTGGAGGCTAGGTAACACCAATTTCCAGATTTTCTGTGTTCCCAAAAATTATCTTAAAAACATAAAATACAGAATGCTTTTTGGTCAACTTGGCAGCCATTGAGACATCTAAAAACTGAACCACTAGCTTGATTCTTGGATCTGATATATTCCAGATGGATCAAAGATTTAAACATAAAACACAAAGTCATAAAATGGTAGACAAAAACATAGGGGAGTTTTATATAATAGCAGTATGGGAAAGGGCTTTGTAAGTTTGATACTGATCCCAGAAGCCATAAGAGAAAGGACTGATGAATTTTAATGTATAAAAAGAAAACATTTGCCTGCTAGGAAACAACAAAGCTGAGAGATAAACAACAAGTTGAGGAAAGTAACACCTTTTCCAAAGGGTCTTACATACTCATGGGAGAAAGAATCGCTACATCCTAATAAGAAAAAGGATCAAATACTTACTAGAAATATAGGCAGTGGAAATTCAAGATAGCTTATGGGAAAGAAAATGTGCTTTATAAACATGAAAGATTGCAGTTATCTTTACAATAAAGAAAGAATTTGAATTGATTGACACAGATCCACAAGTCTTGAACACACTGTGCAGGTGAGGACACTAGGAAACACACTGCTGTTGACAGGTACTTCTGGGAAGGGCAGAGTAAATGTGACAGTTACTTCTTTTGTAGGAATTAGAATTATAGACTTGGCTTTAAAAATTGTATCAGGTGAAAGGTTGCTGTAGTATTATTTACACCAGCAAAGTACAAAAAACAACCCAGGGGCTGGAGAGATGGCTCAGCACTTAAGTGTGCATGCTGCCCCAGCACCCACACAGGTAAATGACAACTACCTATAACTCTAGCTCTAACGGCTCTGTCTTAGGGTTTCTACTGCTGCTCAGAAACACTATGACCAAAGTGACTTGGGAGGAAAGGGTTTATTTGGCTTATACTTCCCCAGTGAAGGAAGTCAGGACAGGAACTCAAGCAGGGCAGGAACCTAGAGGCAGGAACTGATCCAGAGGCCATGAGGGGTGCTGCTTACTGGCTGGCTCATCCTGTTTTCTCATAGAACCCAGGACCGCCAGTCTAGGATTATAGCTGTCCCACAGCTTGGTTGAATGGGTTACACCTGGAAGGAAAGCTGGGACTGAAAGGAGAACGGACGGACGGGCGAGAGGAATAATGAAGCCAAGACAAAGTTCTGATCAAGGCTCAATGTTTAATGATTGAGAATTTAAGGAGGTGGAGGGGGGACTCTCCCCCAATAAGCCAGGATCTAGTCCACAAAACTGGTTCGGCTGCTCAATGGTAAACTGGCTTGTAGAGACCCATATTGGGGTGTCATGTCACCTGGCAGCTAAGAATTCCTGAGTTAAGCAGGTGTCCCAGCTGCCTGCGTCCTTCTGAATAACACCTCAGCCTCCTGCAGAGTAGCAGAGCCAACATCCTCCAAACAGTGGAGCTGGAGCCCCACTCAGCAGACTCGCAACTCTGGGAGGAAGGTCTCACCCCAAAAGCTTATATTGTCATTTACCCCAAGTAAAAGTGAGACTTTGGACAGCTATGGTGTCTTGATTCATTTCTTCCTCATGACCCTGTTTTATTTCCCCAGCTCTTCATCCAGAGAACCCGAGTTCGTGTGCAACCGCAGGTGGTTTCAGATGGAAAAGGAGAGAACAACAGCTGTCTTGGGTGGAGCTCCACGGAAACGGAAAAAAAGGCTATGTATCCGGGGCCTGGTTAGCAACACGGAGTGTTGCAAGGGGTAGAAGGGATGTGGATTACTAGACTGAGCCCGACGCTGAGATCAGCTAGGGTGTGATAGCGATTTGAAACGGGGAATTCTGTTAGGCAAATTGTCCACGGTCTAGAACTGCACATCAGGAGAGAAAATTAGGGCATAAAATAAATCAAATAAAACAAAAAGAGTAAAAAACAAAAACATAAAAAAAAGAAAGAAAAAACAGATTTTAGAAACATGAGAAAGAGAGAGAAGGAAAATGATTTTAAAAGTCTCCTAGGCACAAGGAGAAATATAGAGAAGTTCTGTTACCTCTATGGACTTTACTGAAGATATTCTTAGTACAAGCGCTTCCCTCTCTGTATATGTCTTTGGTGTATGTCTTTTGTTTGTCCTTCGTGCACCAATTTGTCCATGTGTCGATTGTGTCTTTGTTTCGTTGTTTGAATGGCTGTTCTATGTTTCATGTTGAAAAGAAAAAAATGGTAAAAACTTCATCTGCTGGTGTTCCATCTCTTAATGCAGTCTCAGCTGATCGTTATTTATCCTAGAAAAATCTATATAATTGTGGTTATTGGGTCCAAAGTGCTTTTTTTCTCTTAAAATTACAGCTAGAAAAAAGAAAAAATTTGTTTGGTTTAAATTCATAAGATTTGTGTGGTTGCTTTATTCTTGTTTCTAATTGATATTAAAGATATAAGTATGTTTTACATGTCTTGACTATAGAATATTGACTCATAAGTTTTTAAAAAAGATGTAATGTCGGTAACAAAAAATTAGTTTAAAACTGGTAATTCAGGGTTGGAGCCATCTTAAGCAACATGTGGTGTGACCCAACCCAGGAAAAACAGGCCTCTAAAGATACATCCAAATTGGCATAATGTTTTATGTGGATTTTATCCTAAGAAATTAGTCTTATAAGAGATAAGATTTAAAATAATGTTTTCTTAATGAGATATTATAAGTTACACTGTCATGCATGCAAACATGAGAACTGGCAGACAAACTTTAAAATGTGAAAGTAATGTGTTTGCCATTGATTTTAAAGGGAATAGATGGTTTAAAATTGGGCTTTGCTTTTCAAAGTTGTAGATATGTTCTAATATTGCAAGAGAAAGTTAAGAATTACGTTTAAAAA
Source organism: Tokudaia tokunoshimensis (assembly GCA_036184795.1). NCBI lineage: Eukaryota > Metazoa > Chordata > Mammalia > Rodentia > Muridae > Tokudaia > Tokudaia tokunoshimensis. Next base: position 5,078,526 of record BTHU01000012.1, on the reverse strand, counting down.
CTGCCAGTGTACCATCCACTGCAGTTTGCAGTCTGATTGAAGGCTCACAATTCTTACCATATTTTGTAATAAAGATGATTTCTAGAGTGATAAAGGTTAAAAACAGCTGCGGTTGCCTCTTTTTTCACAAGTTTATTAGATACAGTTGTAAAGGTAAAATTTTACCCAAGATTAAAAAGGCGATTTCAGTGAGATTTTAGTAAAATTTTTCCGGGAGCCCTCAGATTATAGAGTTTTAAACTTGTCATTCAAACCTCGTACCATATTGTTTGGCTGCAGGCTACTGCCCTGCAGGACAGGTGGGTGTGGGTCTGGCCTTAGACAATAGGCTCAGATTAGAAAATATTTACATTGGAGTTAATGCAAAGCTCAGAGCTGTCTCAGTGTGCAGGCTTGAGGTACTACTTTTGCCTTACAAACCCCACCTAAGGAGTTTCTGGCCAAAACAGCATTCTTAAGGATTTATCCAGGTGTGGTTTAAAATACAGTTCAAACTTAAGATCTATGAAAGATCAATGAGGCTGTGTAGAACTTATGAAGGCATTACAATTTGGCCTGCCTACTTCATACAACATTATTATAGACTTAAAGGGTTGTTTTTTGCTTTGTGGATCTTGATAATTGTAAAATCATTTGCTTCTGATGAGCTAACATCAAAGAACCAATACAACAATTTTACTGGGAAGTTTTTCCTCAAGAAATGGCTGATAACCTTATCCTATGTGAGAAAAAATGTTTTGTCTCTGCTTTAATACAAAAAGCTAAGACTTTGAATCTTTCAGTGTATATTATTCATAAAATTTTATTACAAGCCTTTGCTCTTAACAATGGGCTTTACATTTTTTAAGTAGTTGTTGCTTCAGAAAAAGATTCAAAAGTAATGTATCAATTATATCTTAAGCAAATTGGTACTGAAAATTCAAATAAAAGATAATTTGCTTATTCTAAATTATTTTCAAAGGTTAAGATATATTAATTGACTTTATCCTATATGTTAATGTCATCTTAAGTTTGCCACGGGAGGAAACATACTGTAATCATTTGCCAATAGTTTATGTTATATGTTCACTGCCATTCCGAGCAAAGAGAACATTGATGTAAAAATCACCTTTTTTCATCTCCAAGTAAAGTTTTATATTGATAATTGGTCTATTGTATGGCAAGCCTTTTAGGCAAAATTAGTAATTGTTATCTGAAAGATAAATTTTAAAATTTGCTTCCATACATGCTTTTGTATTTCTATAGATTTATACATGCATCCTATAAAAAATACATCTACTGTAAGAGTAAAGTTCATGTAATTGGATTACATGTTTATTTCTTTTGAGTTTCCCCCTGCTTCAGCACAGATAAATGAATTGGGTGCTGTAGCTGCTATTTTTAAAATGTTAAAAAATCAAGCTTTTAATTTATATACTGATAACCAATAAATATATTTATAGCTTATGGCTTACAATTGCTTAAAATTGTTTCCTTTTTTAGATACTGCTGAATCTTAAATTTTGCAATTATTCATGCAAATACATTTCAAGTTAAGAAAAGATATATTCCTTTAAATGACTGTCCTCTAGATGTTTAAAAACTTATCCAGGAGCTAGAGAGATGGCTCAACCATAGAAACAATTGGCCATATAATCATATTCTTTACATCATCAAAATAGTAATGGCTTGAAAAGAATTTTATCTTTTTAACAAGAAAAGCAACTAAAAATGCTACACTTATTTTTCTATGCTTACATAGTCATTGCTTACATTATTGTCTATTCTTGGTGTTCCAACTTATATTAAAACAAATAATAGAACTGGATATTTATTACAGTCATCAAATGTTTGAGATGTTTTTAACAATTTAATTCTTTATAATTCTCAAGGACTAGATATTGTGAAACCTTAAAACAATATCTTCTAAATAAAAAGCAAAAAAGAGGGAAATTGTATCCGTGTGCATATTAATTTAAATTATATTTTATGTTTTTAAGAAAATTAAAAAAAAATTTGGATGCCAAGGAACTCCTTGCTAAGTGTCTACCATTCAACAGCTAGGTATACTCATGCCTAGGTGAGCTGGCATATGTCATATGGCATGATCCTGATTAGTTATTTTAATATGGGGATCAGTTTGACTCAATCATGGAGTGGTCTTGAAATAAATCTAATATTGGAGATTCCAATCATGAAGACGGCTGCCAGAAAGATTGGTTTGTCAATTGGACATAGACTCTGTGTCTTCAGGTAAGTATGACTAATTCAAAAAAAAAAGAAAAAAAAAAAAGAACCGGGCGGTGGTGGCGCACGCCTTTAATCCCAGCACTTGGGAGGAAGAGGCAGGCAGATTTCTGAGTTTGAGGCCAGCCTGGTCTACAGAGTGAGTTACAGGACAGCCAGGGCTACACAGAGAAACCCTGTCTCAAAAAACCAAAAAAAAAAAAAAAAAAACAACAAAAGGTCTCTGTTGATTCTCAAGGCCACTTCCCCCATACTGGGAAGCTAGGCTTTGTGTCTTTAGAACTACTAATTTGCAACTGAATTGAATACCTTGGACCTTCCAGAGACAAGTTAATTTGCAACTGAACATTGTTCCCTTCTTAACTCTTTATCTTGTATTTTAAACAGACTGATTGTCTCCACCCAGGCTCACCTGAATTGAAAACTGGCGCGTCTGTTAAAGACACTTGCATGGCATTTGGCAACCAACTGACTCTCAGGCATCAAAACCTATACAAGTGGATCTCCTTCATGGAGCCACATAGAACTCAGATCTATGTGTCTACTTACGAGCCGACATGGGCACCAGTGAGAGTTTGCAAGGGAATGCACTGCAGAGGGAGGACTATGTTTTCTGGTTCTGAGTCCTTGGGAAGCACACCTGATTGCATAGAGGTTAGTGTTGAGAGGCGGTCCTTAAAATAATAACAAGGAAGCCTAAATCCTCTCCTCTGCAAAAGACACCGTAAAATAGCTGAGGATCAGGCCTCTGCTTTGACTCCCTGGTCAATGCCCACCGTCAGGGACGGATGACTATCCACTTGTTTGATACCTCCTTATCTTAAAACTAATAAAGAGGGAGGAGATGTAGAGAGCCATATTGGGGTGTCGTGTCACCTGGCAGCTACGAATTCCTGAATTAAGCAGGTGACCCAGCTGCCTGCATCCTTCTGAATAACACCTCAGCCTCCCACAGAGTAGCAGAGCCGTGGAGCCAACATCCTCCAAACAGTGGAGCCGGAGCCCCGCTGAGCAGACTCACAACTCTGGGAGGAGGGTCTCACCCCTAAAGCTTATATTGTCATTTACCCCAAGTAAAAACAAGACTTTGAACAGCTATGGTGTCTTGATTCATTTCTTCCTCATGACCCCATTTTATTTCCCCAGCTCTTCATCCAGAGAACCCGAGTTCATGTGAAACCACAGGTGGTTTCACTGCCTCATCTCAGGAAGCTGCAGATCTTCCGAGAACAATAAGCCTTTGCCTGAGTCAGAAGACCGCCCCAGGTGGACTAGGAGACTGTGGCAAACAATGAGGTCTGAATTTCCCCGCTCAAGGACTGGGGGGAGTGCACATAGGATGGCACCACCCACAGTGAGCTAGGGGGGGGTCTCTCTCACCAATCATTAATTAAGATGCCTTACAGCTGGATCTTATGGAGGCATTTTCTCAACAATGGAGGCTCTCTCCTCTCAGATGACTCTAGCTTGTTTCAAGTTGACATAAAACGGTCCAGCACAAGCTACAATGCCCTCTCCTGGTCTCTGAAGGCACCAGATGTGCCAGTGGTGCTCAGATATACCTTCAGGTAAAACATCCATGTACATAAAACAAAATGTTATTTTTTATCTTTATTTTATTTTTTTAAAGAATGGGCGGAACATTGCTAGTTAAATGGATTTTTACCATGGGATAGCTCCACAGTAAAGATAGTGACTACTTCCTGGAAGAGACCTAGAGAGGAAGGAGGAACATGAAAAGTCAGGTGGAGAAGCTTACTCTTCACCATGTAGCGTTTGTACTCTCATGATATTCTCATGGACCACTGTCTTAGGGTTTCATTGCTTTGAAGAGATGCCATGACCAAGGAAACTCTTATAAATATTTAATTTGGGTTGGCTTACAGGGTCAGAGGTTTCATCCATTGTCATTATGTAGGGGAGCATGGCAGCGTGCAGTCAGACATGGTGCTGGAGAAGGAGCTGAGAGTTCTACATCTTGATCCAAATGCAGCCAGAAGGAGACTATCTCTTCCCCACTGGGCAAAGCTTGAGCAGTAGTAGCCCTCAAAGCCTGCCTACACAGTGACCCACTTCCTCCAATAAGGCCACACCTCCTAATAATAGCACTTCCATGGGCCAAACATCTTCAAACCACCACAGCTATGCACCATGTAGCTTATTTAAATGACTTTTACAGAAAATGCGATGTACTCTGTGGGGAGGTTGGTTTGTGGTCTAGATGATGTTTCCCTAACTAGATTGTTGATCTGGGCATGATAGTGTATTCCTTTAAGCTCTGTAGTTGGGATGTGAATGCAGACCAATCTCTGTGAGTTTGAGACCAGTCTGGTATACATAGTAAGTTCCATCCACACGTATACAGTGACACCCTGACTCAAAAAAAAAAAAAGTTGGTTTATTCCTGAAACTACACAATAGAGCGCACAGAGAAAGAGCAAAGTGACCCCATGTGTAAATGCAAGGATGCTCTGTGCAAATCAAGTGTGTGCAAATCACGTGTTAGAACAGGGTTGCTTAGGCTACTGGGAATGTTGGAACCTTCCCAGTACCAGCCATTGTCTACCCTCAAGAGAACTCTGCAGTTTAACTTGACTAAAGGCAAACCTGTGGTCTGTGCTCTCTGGTTGGTTATCTCTGACTGATGGAGGCTGGACAGCCAGAGTTAGAATCGGAAGCCCAGAGAGTAGAGTTTGACATTTTGGACATATTGGTCTGGCCCTGATGAGGAGATGCTATTAAATTGTCTTTTAGCTTTCCTATAATTTAGTAACTGCAGCCAGGTGGTGGTGGCATGTTTAATACCAGCACTGAAAGGTTAACTCAGGAACCTTAAAAAGGTCAGAGGCTGAGTTCCATTCCTCAGACCACAAAGGGGAGGGGGAGACTGACTTAAGGGTGAGGACAAATTCTGGAGAACTGACCATTGGCCACTTACCTCATCACCTAACAACCGATTAATTTGAATGTAACACTGTTCTGCCAATCACATTGTGCTTAATGGCAGCGACCCTGAGGAGGGTATAAAGGCCCGCATAACACGAGGTGCAGAGTTGTTCTCTCTTCATGTGCAGAGTGGCCCCAGTATGCCGCTTGCATTTAGCATTGATTTCTGCCTCCATGTGGTCCACTTGGGGTCTGGTAAGTTAAGACTGGTCGAGTCTTACAGCACTTGGGAGGCAGAGGCAGGTAGAACTCTGTGAGTTCAAGACCAGCATGGTCTACAAAGTTCCAGGACAGCCAGGGCTACATATTGATACCCTGTCTCCAAAAACCCCCACAACAAACAAACAAAAACAGGTCAAAACAAAAATTAGCCAACTAAGAACATGGCTTTGGGGAGGAATAGAGTTCAAATGTTAAATGTTCTATCAGCTAAATGATTTTTAGGCCATATACTCTCTACATATAGGTAAGACCTGGATAATAATCTTTACTTGGGCACTGTTGTGAATTCAAAAGAACACCCACCCCAAGGCACATGCAGTACAGGGGCCTGTGTAGGTGGATTTATTGATTAGGAATTCTTACTCTTATTGACCCATTTATTTGGTTTGCTTATTAGCTTTGAGATAGAGGCTCCTAAGTGCCAGGACTGCAGGCCTGTGCCACTAGGACCAGTTTACAGATTAAAACAAAACAAAGACCACAATAGAGAACGGCTGCACCATTCAAACAGCTGGAGAGCTTGAGGGAAGTAAGTTCAATGGACGTAACAATGTAACTCCTCTTTGTTAGCAATTCAACCATTCTGCCACACAGGTCTTTAAGAAGCAGAGAGTCAGTTATTTATTTATTTATTATGGTGAAGGAGAAAGTTTATTGTAGATAAAAGGGGGAATGTAGCCAGAAGCAGAAACATCTAAGAGAGTCCAGAGTGGGCATGACCCTGAGCCGTGGGGGAGGGGACAGGGGAGGCACAGAGAACCACCAGTAGCAGTCAAGATGGCTAAAGGTAAAAGAAAGCTATTTTGAGTCTTTTACTGCATAAAGTAGAAGGAAAAATTTTAAAAGTTTTTCAAAACTTTGTTTCTTTCTCTCTCTCTCTCTCTCTGTCTTTTTCTTTGTTCCTTGTGTCAAGGATCGAGCACCAGGTCCCGTGCTTGCTGGGGAAATGGTCCTACCACTGAGCTACACCCTAGCCTTGGTTTTTATTTTATTTGTGACAAGTTCTCACAGTCGACACTCCGAAACTCCCTATGTGCCCCGGCTGGCTTCTGAGGCACCATCCTGCCTTGGCTGTCCAACTGCAGGAATTACAGACGTGGTAAGCTGTGTTACCTGACTGTGTGTGAATTATAAATGTGATTTACATCGGCTGCTGTAAAGGATTTGCGTCATTCATGCAGTAATAATGATACATGGAGTGCGGGTGTCTAGAGCCACAGCAAACGCACCAGAGAGGTGAGGGTTTTACTACAAATGTCAGTTGGTGTGTTTCATTAACTGCAGGGATGATTGTCTTTGGTGCTCACATCAAATGGCAAGAACCAAAGCTCTTCCAGGATGTGAGAAGCAGCCAAATGGCGTCTGGAATCCTCAACACTCCCCACTTCTCACCCCCCATTCTGTGCACTGGAGCAGGACAAGAGAGAGAAGGTGAAGCCCTTTAATGGGCTACAAAACCTCCAGACACATTTCTCTCCTTTACTTCCTGGGCATTTCTAAGTTTCCAGTGATATAAAGCATCTGTGGCCCTCTGTCTGGTAGTCTTTCACACTAATTTGGGCAGGCTGACACTTGGGGGCCTGGATAATTCCCTTGTAATGCAAAGAAAACCCAATTCACTCACCTTTCCCCGGATCCTGGGGAGCTGCTTCAGCCCAGTTACAATCAAGAAATGTCACAGTCAAAGGACTCTTAGGGAGCCAGGGCATAGCTCCTAAGTGGGGGCTTCAGTGGACACCCAGAGAAATGGCCCATTTTCTCTCTGGTTGAGTGAGTTTTTGCTGCTGACCTGTACATTTTACGCCATTTCAAAGTTACTGGCTGGGAAATTAATGGGAGCTGAGCAGGGGATTTTTTTTTAAACCCTACATGTGATGCCTTATTTAAAATAATTCAGATTGGAACTGAATTTCTAGCTAATGGTGCTGTGGCTGCTATTAAATTTACCGATGGTGAATTCAGCGCTCTTGCTTTTTACTGCGAAGCTGCTAGTGTGATGTGGGTGTTTTTGTTGTTGTTGTTTTGTTTGTTTTTGTTTTTTTTTTCTCCATGGTGTAATTTTCTTAAAGTCCACCACTTCCATCTACCCCCTAACCCTCGAAATGACTCCAGGTAAAGATGTCATTTAGCAAATTAATTTACCATCTTGCTATTTTATGATAAATGTTCAAAAAAACTTTAAATAAAACATACACACACACACACACTTACATACATACACACCTATATTTAGGGTGCTTTTGATGTGCCACTCTTTATATAAGTTTGTTATCTTGATAAAGCCAGGCAAATAAATGCTCATCTTCGTGCCTAATAATTCAACTTTTACAAGGCCAGAGCAAAGCTGAAAGGAAATTCATCTCAAAGCTATTAAGAAAAGCCAGATAGAAAGGGAACATAAAACGAAATGAGCTATGGCCAAAGGACCAGGCCCTCTCTCAGCCAGATTTCCATCATCCCAGCTACCCAGATGGAACAAAGATTTAGAGTTTCAGATGGAACTCCAGAACAGAACGGAGGGAAGTGGGGCTGCCAGCATGAGAATGGGGTCTGCTAATTTATTCTGTGTTCTTAGAGGCAGGAAGACAAAGAAGCCACCTGGCAATGACCTTGCTGAAGCAAAATAAGTCATCCCACTTCCAGACTGTCCCTGTGGCTCCCACCAGATGCACCTGAAAATCAGTCCTCGCGTCTGTCTCCTGTGTATATGTGCAAGAGGCAGAGCAGAGGAGTAACAAAACCACCATGTACCTCCTCAGTGTCAGGGCAGGCTGTGTGATCGATCACCTGGCTGGAGGCCTTTGCCCTACCCAGGCAGAAATTACTAGTAGGTAAGAGAAAGTACTTTACTGCTGGCAATCCTGAGCCTCTGGATGCCCTAAACTTAGGGGCTGGACTGGTGGAGACAGTGGTTTACAGCCAAAGCCATGACAGTTGGGACCTTATCATTCTAGGCTTTAGAAGTATCATCATCATCATCAGCAGCAGCAGCAGCAGCAGCAGCGGCAGCAGCAGCAGTCAGCAATGCCTGCTTGCATTCTACTCCTGAATAGGCCTGGATGTCGAGATCCTGACTTTTTATGGTAACTAAAGGTACAGCTCTCAGCCTGGGATGCCAGAATCCTTGGCCCTTGAGACAGGTTATTGCTGTAGGCCTCAACCTTAAGGTGCCTGGCTCCTCAGTCCTCAGGGTAGAATGACCCTTCCACAGGAGTCACATTCAGATATCCTGCATATCAGATATTTACATCACGATTTATAACAGTCGTATAATTTTATGGTTGGGGTCACCACACTAGAAGAACTGAATTTAAGAGTTGCCGTGTCAGGAAGCTTGAGAACTACTGTCTTAACTGACAGCGCTCTTGCACTCGTCTAGGAACTGGGCCCATGGTTTCCCATCCGCACACTTTAAAGCCCTCACCATCGCTGCCTCTCCTCTCCTGTGCTCCAGAATTCTTCAACTGCTCTCTTGGGGCTGCCCCTCCATTGACTCTGTTTCCACTCTCGCTGCCTCTTGTCACGGCACGGCTACTTCTGCCATCTTTTCCTTGTGTTAGCATCACTTAACAATAAAGATCAAAAGCTGGCAAGAATAAGCCGTTCTAGAGAAACATTTTAATGAGCCTGGGTTGCAATACTGGGTGCGCTCAGGAGGGCATTTCCTGGCTGATGCCAAACAGCCTTGTTACATAGCCAGTAGGGAGCTGTGGCAAAGCTGTTTGTAGCTGACATCACAGCCCTCATGTGAATGAAGGACTGTGCTTGCACCAATCACAAGCCTTCTGCTGCGGCCCCTGAAGTTCCCCTCTGGCGGAAGTGAGAATAGTTGCGGGGTAAGCGGGCTTGCTTTTCTAAGCCAAGGCTTGTTTAAGTTACAGTGCTACTTCTATAAGCCAGTACCGGCTGCCTAGAGTGGTCATGACTAGCATGACTGCGGCCATAGCTGTAGTGGTTGTCTGCACTGCTTTATATCTTCAGAGCAATTGTGAAGGATCCGAAACAGCCAGGCTGCTGCCGATGCTAGCTCATTGCCGCAGAGGGTCGGCTGTGGTCTCTGCTTGGCTGTGTTAATTCCCTGCTCGAGGCTGCCAGGCATAGTAAAAAGGCTGGTCGGGCAGTCTGCTCTTGGTAATTTTTAACACTATCAACCTGATTTTATTTTTTATTGTTTTAAAAAGATTCATCATATTTAACCTTTTTATTTATGTGTGCAGGTGTCTGCGTATGTGTATGCCACTTCTGTGTAGGTGCTCAAGATAGCCAGAAGAGGGCACTGGATCATCCGGGGTTGGAGTTACAGTCAGTTGTGAGCTGCGCAACAGGAGTGCTGTGAACAAAACTTAAGTCCTCTGCAACAGCAGCAATACTCCCAGCCACTGAGCCGTGTCTGCAGCCCTGCTCTGCAGTCTAATTCTAGATCGTTTCTGTTCTTAAAAAGAAAGAGTCCCACACTCAGTAGTCGCTTCTTCTCAAGGATCCTCAAGGAATCACGTTACAGATGCTCTGTGTCTGGCTTTTTCCCTGAGCGTGTTTTCACGGGTCGCCCATGCCGGGTATTGTTACCGGTCTGGTGGCTGACCACCATGGAATGCGATCATTCCATCGCATGAATACATACCACTCTACTCTTGCATTTGCCAGATGATGACGTTTGGATTGTTTCTATTTCCTGGCTGCTAATGAACGATGACTCTGTGAATGTTACCATGTATGAGTTTTTGTGTTGATAGTATGCCTTCATTTCTCCTAAACATAGGTTAAGTCATAAAAGTGCTAGGTCACAAGCATGCTTACCCTTTGGCGCTACCTGTATTGCGTACTGGTTCTGCTATCTCTATCACCATGCCAACACTTGCTTTTAGCTGTCTCTTTTTCAGTCATCCTAGTGGACAGAAAGTGATATCTTATTGTGATTTTGCCAATAAATTTTAAATAAACTCTTTCTTCTTTAATTTAGTTTCTCCTTATTCAGTTCATACTGGATAAAAAAAACAAAAACAAAAACAAAAACAAAAAACAAACAAACAAAAAACCTCTCAGAAATGTAACTGAGGTTGATTTAAATTTTTTTTCCACCGGGCGGTGGTGGCACACGCCTTTAATCCCAGCACTTGGGAGGCAGAGGCAGGTGAATTCGAGGCCAGCCTGGTCTACAGAGTGAGTTCCAGGACAGTGAGGGCTACACAGAGAAACCCTGTCTCAAAAAACAAAAACAAAAAAAATTTTTTTCTAGTGTTCTTTGTGAATTTCACATCATGCACCCCAATCCCACCCATCTCCCCCTCCCTTCATACCCCCTCCACCCTTACAACCTCCCCCAAAACAGAGAAAAAAACTCACTGTGGAGGCTGTAGTGTGTCACAGTGTGTCCATCCTATAGTATACCCTTTTGTCCACACTTCTTTGCTTGCAAATGGTCATTGCAATGAGTCCTCAGTCTGGTATGAGACCTCTGGCTTCTACTACTCTATCATTACTGGAACATTAAGGTTAATTTTTAAAACTATTTATTTATTTAGAGGCATGATCTCACTGTGTATCCCTGATTTGCCTAGAATTTTCTATGTAGAGCAAGCTGGAACTCACAGAGATATGCCTGTCTCTGTGTCCTGGATGCTGGGATTAAAGGTGTGTGCTTGCATGCCCTGTTTATTTTAATTATTTGTAGGGAGTGTGTGTGTGTATGTGTGTGTGTATGTGTGTGTGTAAATATGTGCATGTGAGCACAGATGCCAATGAAGATCAGGAGAGGGTATCAGACCTCTGGGAGCAAGAGTTATAGGAGCTTGTGAGCTGCCTAATGCGGATGCTGGGAACTGAACTTGGGTCCTCTACAAGAGCAGCAAGAGATCTAAACCTCCAAGCCATTTCTCTGGCCCCTGAAATTGAGCTTTTATCCAGTTGTGGACAAGTCTGTGGACATGGGAAGCTTTACTGCTCTCCTGGTGTGACTCCATTAGGGGTCTGTATGTCCCCATAGCCCCTCCTGCTCTTGTGAGACTATGGATTGATTCATGAAAATATTTCCTCACTTTCCTTGTGATTCAGTAAATGTCTCCCCCATTCTCTCCTTAAACAACCTCAGTTGTGGAGACATGTAGCAGGTGCTGGGGACATGAATTTTGGAGACTGATTTGGCTTAGGTTCTAATTCTGTCTCTAGTGATTGCCAGCCCAGAGCCTAGAGCCCAGAGCCCACTAACGAAACTCTGAGCTTTGGCTTTCCTATTTACAAAGAGAGATAATAGATCTCTCAGATAATTGTTATGAGGATTAAACTACATCCTGCATGTAAAACAATAGAACAACAGTGTTCTAACAGTGTGTGGAAATTGCTTAACAAATATTAGTTTCCTCTGCACTCTCACGTTCCTCCCAATCCTGTAAATGTGCTGTTTGTCCAGAAGATGGAAGGAGGCTGCTGTAGATACAATTTAAATAATACTGTCTCAAATTAAATGTTATGCCAGAGAGAGAAGAGACTGGAAGCCAAGGGAGAGAGAGATAGACTTTGTCCAAACCTAGTTTAGAAAGCAGAGAGCTGATGACTTAAGGGAGGTCAGAGCTGCCCCTGGGAGGGAAGGAACAGGATGGGAGGGATTCTTGGACTCTGCTGTTTACAGGCTCTGTTCCCCCAAAGCACTCTTTTTTTTTTGGATTATGACTACATAGGCACAGAATCTTTTTGAAGGAAAGTTGATGTTTATTTCAGACAACCTATTTCTAGGGACATTCTGGGATCTGACTGGACGAAGCCTGTGTACACCACAGACTGAAGGATTAATGAGGAGGAGGAAGGCCAGGAATGCTGCTGTGGAAAGGGAAGATCCCTGTGTAGCAGCTGTCTCTATCCACAGTGCCATCCTGGAGGGCTTAAAATAAAGTATCTAATTGAGGGAAACTTTCTGCAACATGACTGTCAGCCTTAGAGCTGACCTTTGTGTTCTAAACTAATGGAATTGAATGTGACTTTTGAATGAAGTTTACCTATAGAACAGTGGTTTTCAACCTGTGGGTTGTGACCCCTTTCACAGGGGCTGCCTAAGATCATTGGGAAATATTATGATTCAGAACAGTAGTAAAGTTACAGTTATGAAGTAGCAACAAAAAACAATTTCCTGATTGGGAGTCAGTACCGCATGAACTGTCTTAAAGCGTTAGGAAGGTTGAGACCACTGCTGCAAGAGGATAGAAGTTTTTACTTAGTATTAAAATCTTTCCTGACTTTCCCTTGGTCACTTAAATTCCTTTAGCAGAGGAATTAAATTGTGTCCTGTCCCATATTCCTCAACTAAAACTCAGGTGACAAAATTGGAAGGATTCACCTTTATTAACGCTGATTGCTTTTTAAATCAGAAAGTATCCATTTCAGAATCTAATACTGATCTAAGAGTCAAGCAGCATGCGGGAGAGACTGAAAAGACAGCAACTGACTTCTATTGCCCCCAGCCTTGTCTAGGGCTGGGCATGGTGATGCAAGCATTTAATCCCAGCCCTTGAGAGGCAGAAGTAGGCAGATCACTGTGAGTTTAAGGCCAGCCTGATCTACATAGCCAATTGCTACCTAGTGAGATGCAATGCTTTCCTTAGTCAGCCAACTAGCATATGGTGCACATCTATTATAGACCGGTGTCAGGGTCTGGAAGGTTGAGGCTGGACTCTAACTGTGTTGATCTTTCATGATGGTGATGTTCCTTCTCTAGCCTGATTCCTTCTACTCAGGAGCCTCAATTCGCATGTAGACCAACTTGTGGCCAACTTGAAAACTTATAAGTAGAAGGGTCTACTGTAGAACTCAGTTTGGGGCAGTTGTCTAAAAATGTTACCATGATTATTATTATTATTATTATTTTTTGAGATAGCGTAGCCCAGTCTGGCCCTGAACTCATCATGACAGACAAAAGAAAAATCCAGGCTAATCTCATGAAGTGAAGCATTGTGTGAGACAGAGAACGACTTGGGATGTTTGCGCCGCGTGCAGAGAGCACGGGGAGGAGGGAAGAGATCATGGGCTGAGTAGGGCCTTAGAAGAACCAAGTGCTACGACTCCAGAGCACACAGTGGAATAAACCTTCAATCACTGAAAAGCAAGCAGCCAGGCTTCCTGGTGGGAGCAGAGACAAGGGGAAGTTTCCAGCTGGAGTACAAGAAGAGGTTGAAGTTTTCTTTCCCAGAATCTTCAAGGGCTGGCGAACTGAGCTCATGGGAGAAACGTCAGCTACCACTAATATCCAGGAGCCAGGGCCATGGACTGAAAGCAGGGGTGTTGGATGGTTCTTCATACAGGATGAAGAGTCTTGATGGTCTGATGGTAGCCCCCTGTATCGCCTCATGCACTTAACGACGCTACAGAATTTGTAAAACCACCATTGTAACAGGATATGTAGAAAATTGTGAAGGGGACTTAGGTGAACATCCTGGTTACCAAGGCTCTGGAGACAAAATGGAGGCCACAGAGGGTAGAGGCAAGGCAAGTTCACACACACGCACACACTCACACGCACACACTCGCACTCACATGCACGTAGGCAGAGTTTTCATTTTAAGCCAAGTCAGTTTGACCAATCTCTCTCTTTCTCTTTCCCTTCCCTTCCCTCCCCTCCTTTGCTCCCTCCCCTCTGTGTGTCTGTGTGTGTGTGTGTGTGTGTGTGTGCTGTATATTTAATTTCCTGATTGACAAACCCATACTTGACTTTAAGTGATGAAATTAAAACACAGCTCGTTGGTGAGAACCCCTCTTTCCCACTGTTAGTTGAGTGTGTACTACTCCAGCAGAGAGCTTGAGATTGGTGTCCAGCAATCACATTGGGTGGCTCTTAAGAACCTGAACCATCAGCACCAAGGAATCTGGCGCCCTCTCCTGGCCTCCTTGGGCACAAGTACATACATGCACAAATCACACATCATACACATATACATACATTTAAAAATAAAAATGAATCTTAAAAAATGAAGATTGTCTTTAATTTTTTGCAAATGTGTTATTTGTCTAAAGTGAAGCATACCTGGGCTGAGAATTCACAAAGATTCTGTGTAAAGATATGACGTCTCATGCTGCAGTAGACAACCACCTTCTCATGTCCCAGAGCAGAGACTAGAGGCTGTTATCTCCATATTGTGGGCAGGAAACAGAACTAGGAGTAGGCTGCATCTCTTCCTCAAGGGTCCTTCATATCCCAGAGCATCTCAGCATCAGAGCGCGAGCTAAATCATGGAAGTGCCTCGGTGAGCAAGTTGCTATCAGTCATGAATATTGATGGAGCCCTGGTGTCATCCTCATCCAATGGTGAAAGCTATAAATTATTAAAATAAAAGACATAGCCAGGCAGTGGTGGCGCATGCCTTTAATCCCAGCAGAGGAGGTAGAGTCAGGCAGATTTCTGAATTCGAGGTCAGCTTGGTCTACAGAGTGAGTTCCAGGACAGCCAGGGCTACACAGAGAAACCCTGTCTCAAAAAAAAAAACAAAACAAAACACAACAACAACAAAAAACCCCAATAAAATAAAAGGCATATGATGTGCATTTCTAGACTTAAAAAATCTGTAATCTGGCGAGAGACCCCAAACCTCAGAATGTTAAGAGTTTACAAGAATACTACAAAAAAACCCCTAAGGTCTCCAGAAAACATCCTGGGCATGTATGTTATGGAGGTATGTGTGTGTGTGTGTGTGTGTGTGTGTGAGAGAGAGAGAGAGAGAGAGAGAGAGAGAGAGAGAGAGAGAGAGGAGACAGAAGAATTCATAAAGCAGTGGGGATTTAACTGGACCTTGGAGAATGCAGACTGGATGGAGAGTTATCATTAATATTATACAATGAGACTGTGCTTATACATGAGAGCAGCTGTATAAATATGGAACTTTCCAAGTCTCCATTTGAGAGCACTCTTTGAAGAGAAATCTGAAAGCAATTCCCTTTGTGTAAGTGTCCTGTGGAGGGGATGGGAAAAAGGGCGCAGGAGGCCCGCTTGGCTTCGACCCCATTGTTTATTCCTTGGGTTAGGTTTCCATAAGCTTTCCAGGCCCGCTCACACACCTCTGTGTGGAAGGACTCTGTGGCTGGGATGTGAGTGAATTCTTCAGCTCTCCCAGTTCTTGGTCCCCTGAAGCTGTGAGACTCCAAAGCCTTGTGCCAGTCACAGACTACCCACTTCAAGAGTTCTCCAAGGCACCTCCAGAGCTTGCCTAACACTGTGACATGGTGTGATCTTGGCAGGGAGGAGTGCTACTTTCACTGTGCTCTTAGAAATCTGGTTAGCAAGGGGAGGGGGAGGCACTTGGGATCTGGATGACCAGCTGATTGAGGAGTGAGAGGTCAGTGAACACAGAATGTCAGTAGAGTCCTTTGCACTCACGGGAGGAGCCCCGTCAGACAGCAGATTCGTGCTGGAAAACCTTTTTATAACGAGTTCCTTGCATCTGTGACCTGAATCCAAAAGGCTCCAACTTTACCCGCTCTTCACGGGTCTCCGAGTCCGTGATGGTGGAGAGCCGTATTCTTTTATTTACCTCATCAATGATGTGTTAGTTATTCTACAGAGAATACATCTGTTGACAAAACACAAGCATCCAGCAATTCAAGCCTCTAAATTTAGAAAAATGGTTGGCTTTTAACTGAAGAGAACATCGGAAATTTACTTTCCATCCCAAACAGCTAAATTGCTACACATCAGTTACATCTGAAGAACAAAGGCAAACTTCCAAGTAAGAAAGAAAATTTCATGTATCAAAAACTAAGATAGAAGTTCAGGAGAGATGGTTTAGTCGTTAATAGTGGTATTCCTCTCCTTGAAAAGAACGCAAATTCATTTCCAGCCCCAAAGTTAGGTGTTTCCTTGCCACCTGTAACCCCAACTATAGCAGATTCTGACGCCCTCTACTGGCCTCCTTGGGCATTTACACTCATGTGCACATGCCCACCCCCAATTAAAAATAAAAATACGTCCTTAAAAACAAATGACTTGGGATGGGAGCAGTTCCAGGGAGTCTATGAAGGTAACTCTAGCTGAGACTCTAGCAGTGGGCTGTATGGAGCTTGAAGTGGCCACTGCCTATAGCCAGGCAGGACACCAACCCACCCACAAAATCTTCAACCTAAAATCTGTCGTGCCTACAAGAAGGGCAGAGACAACGATGAAGCAGAACTGAGGGAGCAGCCAACCAATTCCTGGTCCAACTTGAGACCCATCCCATGGGTAAGCACCAATCCCTGACACTATTAATAAAACTGTTACACTTGCAGACAGGAGTTCTCTGAGAGGCTCCACTCAGCAGCTGACTGGAACAGATGCAGAGACTCACAGCCGAACATTAGACAGAGTTAGGAGATTCTTGTGGAAGAGTAGGGAGGAAGGATTGAGGAACCTGAAGTAGGTAGGGACTCCACAGGAAGACCAACAGAGTCAACTAACTTGGACCCTTGGAGGCTCCCAGACACTGAACCATCAATCAAAGAGCAAGCACGAGCTAGACCTAGACCCCCCCCTTTCCTAGCAGATGTGCAGCTTTGTCTTCATGCAGGTACCCCAACAACTGGAGTGCGGGCTTACCTTGACTCGATTTTCTGCCTGTTGATCCCATTCCCCTAACTGAGCTACCTTGTCAGTGGGAGAAGAACCACCTAGTACGCAGTGACTTGAGGTGCCAGGTGAGGGGTGGGGGTGGGGGTGGGGTGAGGTTGGTACCCAAGGTGAACTTCCCTTTTCTCAGAGGAGAAGGGGAGGGGGGACTAGGAGGAGAAGGGGACTGAGATTAGGTTGTAAAGTGGATGAATAAATTAATTCATCAATGGAAAAATAAACAGGCAAGCAACAAAAACCAAAAATCAACAAAATCAACCAACCAACCACAACCCAACAATAGCAAAAGAATGCACAGAGATAAATGGAATGTAAACACCATGAGCAGCCCACCTCCACCCCATACCCCCATGCACCCCCCACCCACCCTGCTGGGATTTTAATCAGTGCTGTGAACAGGTTAAATCTTTAGGTTGCCACTAAGCTGCCCAGTTCCCTAGAGACTGTGGTTGAGACCTGTTCCCATTTTTGGGCTCTGAGTATCTATAAAGAGGCAGCTTGGCAAAATCTTTACTATGTGCTAGCTGAGCAGGCTCAAATCCTGTAACCCTCTCTTGGTGTATATAGAGGTTGTGAACTGAGAATACAAACTCAGTGTTCTTAGGCAGTTTGTAGATCCAATGAATCTTAAACAAAGGCAGCTGCAGGAAAGCCTCACAGGCCTTCTCTGTCTCCCAGAGCACAATGCAAACGGTCCACAGAAAGTGGGAAAGGCTGGCCTATGGTGAAGGAAGGAGATTTGTCTGTCTATCTATCCATATCTCTATCAATCATCTATCAATCATCTATATAGCTATCTATCATCTATCCATCCATTTTATCTATCATCTATCCATCTATCACATTATCATATCTATCTACTATATCTATTCTATCTATCCATTCTATCTATCTGTCTGTCTGTCTATCTATCTATCTGTCTATCTATCTATTTATCTATCATCAACAAGATTTCTCTGTCTAGCCCTTGCCATCCTGGAACTTGCTCTGTAGATCTTGAACTCATAGATCTGCCTGCTTCTGCCTCCCAAGTGCTGGGATGAAAGGTGGGAAGAAAATTTTAAGAATTATATAAGATCTTCCAAAGTCGTGTTTTCTTAGCCACAACTTATTTAGTGCCTTTATGTTGGGTAGAAAGTGTCCTTCCAAAAGGCTGAACTATTACGGGAATTTTCCCTAGATGGTGGCTCCACTTTGGGGCATACTGGACTTTACGAGGTACGATCTAGTTGGAGGCTGTGGGTCACAAGGGACCTGTCCCCGGAGGCTACATATTGTCCTAGGAAATTCTCTTTGTCCCTCTCTGCATTCTATCTCGCACGAGGTGCCTAACCTCTGCCGTATGCCTTTGCTGTCATGGTGATCTAACTTATCTGGGCCCAGAATCAATGAAGCCAGGGACTGTGGCTGAAACCTCTGACTCTTTGAGTCAAAACAAATCTTTTCCTCCCCTGCTTCTTATGTGAGTATTGTGGCACAGTGATTCACTATGGCACTCCATCTCCTTGGCTTTCCTGACAATGCGTCTGTCGCTCCATTGAGAGGAGGGGTTTCTATGCCCTCCTGTGAGGGGTATGACAGCTGCCGCTATCACACTGCTTAGATGTGATACTGTGCAACTTATATTAGATCAGAGATGTGGGGCAAGTCTGCTCTGCTTACTGGACAACTTGCGTCAGGGTCACAGGCTGACATAAAAGGTCTGCCTGCCGGTGGCTTTCAGGTTCAGAAGACAAAACTGGCCTCTGCATGCAGAGGTGTCTGGCCCTTCCCCATCCTCTCCTGGTTTCTGCCATTCCAGTTCTAGCTACTCTACAATAGTGAGAGCATCTGAGCTCTGAGTATGAGCTCCTAGTCTCTGGACTCATGAATGCATTCGACATAAAATATTCTCAAAATTTTAGAAGTTAACATTTACAAAATTTAATGAATGAATTAAATTGCAATTTAGAGTTTCTGAATAGAAAATAACAGAAATTTATATGTATGTGTATGTGTATGTATATGTATATGTAATGTGTATGCAATGTGTATACAATGTGTATGTAATGTATATGTATACATATATGTATCTATGTGTCCTGATTTCCTTTCAGGATGAACAGTGATGTGGACATGTAAGCTGAATAAACACTTTCCTCCTTAATTCACTGTCATGGTGTTTAATCTCCATGGCACCATAGACCTTACTTCCACTGTGTGATTTGGTTTATTTCATTGCCCGACTTTAGGATCAGGTCACCTCTGCTCCCCTACAGGTGATAAGCACGTCAAGCCTGGAGCAAAAAAGTTATTCCATAACAAATAAAATAAGTAAGAAAACATCAAAAATAGAAACAAAATGTAGTGGAGGCACAGAAACACAAAGTAAAAGAAAAGTCTTAAATCTTTAAGAGAAAGAAAAATTATTGGGCATGGTGGCATATACCTTTTGTCCTAGCATGTGGGGAGACAGAGGCAGGCAGATCTTGGTGAGTTTGAGAACAGCCTGGTCTACAAAGTGAGTCCAGAACAGCCAGGGCTACACAGAGAGACTCTGTCTCGAAAAAAACAAAAACAAAAAGCCCAAAAACACCACCACCACCACCACCAACAACAACAACACAAAGAGAGAGAGAGAGAGAGAGAGAGAGAGAGAGAGAGAGAGAGAAGAAAAAAACCCAAATTATCTACTAGGCAAAGCCACACAAATGCAGCTCAACTGCAGATACAATAAAATAGTACAGAACTTTTGCAATGTCTATGAATGTTTGGCTGCTGTACTAATTTCCTGAAGTGGTAGTATTTTCCCTGGAGGGTGTGTGCGTGTGCTACTCACTATTGGCCCTATGTTCTGCATTCCTGAAAGAAACGCGCGCACACACACACACACACACACACACACACACACACACACACACACAGCCTTTTATTTTAAATATCTTTAACAGCTCAATGGCCGGGCTACTCCCTAACTCCACGTGGCTAGCACACACTCCCCTCTGATATTCCTGAGTTCATACTTACTTAATCTATATTTTATCTTTGCTGCCCTGGACCCTGCTGTGCAGGCCTCCTGGGGCCGCTTCCCCCCTGTACTTACATGTCAACTGTGTCTTCCTCTTGTACCTTTCCAGCATGGTGGGTCTCCTATGCCATAACTGACATAACTGTCTTTTCCTTCCTCCTTTTCCTTGTCTGGGAATTCTAAAATTCCTGCCTCTGTTTCTCTGCCCAGCCATTGGCCACTGGTAACTTTATCTCCCAGTTAGAGCCACCTGGGGGCAGGGACCCTCAATGTGGACATGCTGGTTCTGAGTGGTTTTGGAAGCAAAATGAACACAAATAGCGTTACAACCAATCTATAACCATTACCCTCTCCCCACAAATAGCCACACCACCAAACAGAATGTATTAACACAGTTATCTACGAAATAGAATATGGCTTCTCTAAACATCATTGCAATACTACTCTTCAATACAAAGGGAACAGAGCTACCAGTGAATGCAAGAACCCAAGCCACCCTCGGAAGCATTACGATAAATAAAAGGCAGACATGTAAAGGGCTCATGTTCTAGGATCCACGTGGCTGGAACCCTAGAAAGCTCAACCAATGCTGAGCAGCTAACAGCAGGTGAGTTGTCCTGGGGAGCAGATGCAGGGAGAGGCTGTAGAATTTAAAGTGTCTGACCATGTATCTTGAGGTTCAGGAAATGTTTTATATCTTGATTGTGATGTGCACTTCTGCACACTTACCAAAAACTCATGGAACTACACACTCAAGATTGATACATTTAATTATTTACAAATGTACTACAATAAAATAGGTGAACACCAGCTATTTTATGTTTCAATTGAACAGAGACAGAGACTTTTCATTAATAATACTGGATGCTGAGGGTCTATGAAATAATATTTTCAAAACCGAGAAGGCTGTGGTAAATCTGACATTAGCATGCGTCAGAGACAGCTGGAGGGTTATGAAAACACATTCTCAGAGTGCCGGAGCCATTCTTTTAGAGGGCCAATGACATACTTTCCAGCAAGTTCCTAAGTATTCTGGGGTCTACAGTGACTGAGTCTGAGAACCACCAAGCTGGATCCTGGCAAAAAAGAAGGTGTGAAAAGGAGCACTCTGCCTCAGGACAGCGAGAGTGAACCCAAGCCTGAGGGAGCACTCTGCCTCAGGACAGCGAGGGTGAACCCACGCCTGAGGGAGCACTCTGCCTCAGGACAGCGAGGGTGAACCCACGCCTGAGGGAGCACTCTGCCTCAGGACAGCGAGGGTGAACCCACGCCTGAGGGAGCACTCTGCCTCAGGACAGCGAGGGTGAACCCACGCCTGAGGGAGCACTCTGCCTCAGGACAGCGAGGGTGAACCCACGCCTGAGGGAGCACTCTGCCTCAGGACAGCGAGGGTGAACCCACGCCTGAGGGAGCACTCTGCCTCAGGACAGCGAGGGTGAACCCACGCCTGAGGGAGCACTCTGCCTCAGGACAGCGAGGGTGAACCCACGCCTGAGGGAGCACTCTGCCTCAGGACAGCGAGGGTGAACCCACGCCTGAGGGAGCACTCTGCCTCAGGACAGCGAGGGTGAACCCACGCCTGAGGGAGCACTCTGCCTCAGGACAGCGAGGGTGAACCCACGCCTGAGGGAGCACTCTGCCTCAGGACAGCGAGGGTGAACCCACGCCTGAGGGAGCACTCTGCCTCAGGACAGCGAGGGTGAACCCACGCCTGAGGGAGCACTCTGCCTCAGGACAGCGAGGGTGAACCCAAGCCTGAGGGAGCACTCTGCCTCAGGACAGCGAGGGTGAACCCAAGCCTGAGGGAGCACTCTGCCTCAGGACAGCGAGGGTGAACCCACGCCTGAGGGAGCACTCTGCCTCAGGACAGCGAGGGTGAACCCACGCCTGAGGGAGCACTCTGCCTCAGGACAGCGAGGGTGAACCCACGCCTGAGGGAGCACTCTGCCTCAGGACAGCGAGGGTGAACCCACGCCTGAGGGAGCACTCTGCCTCAGGACAGCGAGGGTGAACCCACGCCTGAGGGAGCACTCTGCCTCAGGACAGCGAGGGTGAACCCACGCCTGAGGGAGCACTCTGCCTCAGGACAGCGAGGGTGAACCCACGCCTGAGGGAGCACTCTGCCTCAGGACAGCGAGGGTGAACCCACGCCTGAGGGAGCACTCTGCCTCAGGACAGCGAGGGTGAACCCACGCCTGAGGGAGCACTCTGCCTCAGGACAGCGAGGGTGAACCCACGCCTGAGGGAGCACTCTGCCTCAGGACAGCGAGGGTGAACCCACGCCTGAGGGAGCACTCTGCCTCAGGACAGCGAGGGTGAACCCACGCCTGAGGGAGCACTCTGCCTCAGGACAGCGAGGGTGAACCCACGCCTGAGGGAGCACTCTGCCTCAGGACAGCGAGGGTGAACCCACGCCTGAGGGAGCACTCTGCCTCAGGACAGCGAGGGTGAACCCACGCCTGAGGGAGCACTCTGCCTCAGGACAGCGAGGGTGAACCCACGCCTGAGGGAGCACTCTGCCTCAGGACAGCGAGGGTGAACCCACGCCTGAGGGAGCACTCTGCCTCAGGACAGCGAGGGTGAACCCACGCCTGAGGGAGCACTCTGCCTCAGGACAGCGAGGGTGAACCCACGCCTGAGGGAGCACTCTGCCTCAGGACAGCGAGGGTGAACCCACGCCTGAGGGAGCACTCTGCCTCAGGACAGCGAGGGTGAACCCACGCCTGAGGGAGCACTCTGCCTCAGGACAGCGAGGGTGAACCCACGCCTGAGGGAGCACTCTGCCTCAGGACAGCGAGGGTGAACCCACGCCTGAGGGAGCACTCTGCCTCAGGACAGCGAGGGTGAACCCACGCCTGAGGGAGCACTCTGCCTCAGGACAGCGAGGGTGAACCCACGCCTGAGGGAGCACTCTGCCTCAGGACAGCGAGGGTGAACCCACGCCTGAGGGAGCACTCTGCCTCAGGACAGCGAGGGTGAACCCACGCCTGAGGGAGCACTCTGCCTCAGGACAGCGAGGGTGAACCCACGCCTGAGGGAGCACTCTGCCTCAGGACAGCGAGGGTGAACCCACGCCTGAGGGAGCACTCTGCCTCAGGACAGCGAGGGTGAACCCACGCCTGAGGGAGCACTCTGCCTCAGGACAGCGAGGGTGAACCCACGCCTGAGGGAGCACTCTGCCTCAGGACAGCGAGGGTGAACCCACGCCTGAGGGAGCACTCTGCCTCAGGACAGCGAGGGTGAACCCACGCCTGAGGGAGCACTCTGCCTCAGGACAGCGAGGGTGAACCCACGCCTGAGGGAGCACTCTGCCTCAGGACAGCGAGGGTGAACCCACGCCTGAGGGAGCACTCTGCCTCAGGACAGCGAGGGTGAACCCACGCCTGAGGGAGCACTCTGCCTCAGGACAGCGAGGGTGAACCCACGCCTGAGGGAGCACTCTGCCTCAGGACAGCGAGGGTGAACCCACGCCTGAGGGAGCACTCTGCCTCAGGACAGCGAGGGTGAACCCACGCCTGAGGGAGCACTCTGCCTCAGGACAGCGAGGGTGAACCCACGCCTGAGGGAGCACTCTGCCTCAGGACAGCGAGGGTGAACCCACGCCTGAGGGAGCACTCTGCCTCAGGACAGCGAGGGTGAACCCACGCCTGAGGGAGCACTCTGCCTCAGGACAGCGAGGGTGAACCCACGCCTGAGGGAGCACTCTGCCTCAGGACAGCGAGGGTGAACCCACGCCTGAGGGAGCCCTCTGCCTCAGGACAGCGAGGGTGAACCCACGCCTGAGGGAGCCCTCTGCCTCAGGACAGCGAGGGTGAACCCACGCCTGAGGGAGCCCTCTGCCTCAGGACAGCGAGGGTGAACCCACGCCTGAGGGAGCCCTCTGCCTCAGGACAGCGAGGGTGAACCCACGCCTGAGGGAGCCCTCTGCCTCAGGACAGCGAGGGTGAACCCACGCCTGAGGGAGCCCTCTGCCTCAGGACAGCGAGGGTGAACCCACGCCTGAGGGAGCCCTCTGCCTCAGGACAGCGAGGGTGAACCCACGCCTGAGGGAGCCCTCTGCCTCAGGACAGCGAGGGTGAACCCACGCCTGAGGGAGCCCTCTGCCTCAGGACAGCGAGGGTGAACCCACGCCTGAGGGAGCCCTCTGCCTCAGGACAGCGAGGGTGAACCCACGCCTGAGGGAGCCCTCTGCCTCAGGACAGCGAGGGTGAACCCACGCCTGAGGGAGCCCTCTGCCTCAGGACAGCGAGGGTGAACCCACGCCTGAGGGAGCCCTCTGCCTCAGGACAGCGAGGGTGAACCCACGCCTGAGGGAGCCCTCTGCCTCAGGACAGCGAGGGTGAACCCACGCCTGAGGGAGCACTCTGCCTCAGGACAGCGAGGGTGAACCCACGCCTGAGGGAGCACTCTGCCTCAGGACAGCGAGGGTGAACCCACGCCTGAGGGAGCTGGCACTAGAATCCCTGCTCTAAAGAGACTAAATGGGAAGAGACAACAGAGGCAAGGAGCATTTTAAATATTATTGACATATTTCCCTTCACCCCCTCCAAGGATATATTGAATGACTTTGGGGCAATAAAAATTGTGAGTCGTTGGATTGGGGAGCAGTGCAGCGAGAGAGACCTTGCTTAGCATTCAGAGGTCCTAAGTTCAATCCCCTGTCCCCCCAACTAAACAAAAAACAGAGAAGAAAGGAAGGAAGACTTGGTCTCTGACGCTTGCTAAGCCAGGAATCCTTTTCCTGCTATAAATATGAAGGAACAATTGGGCACCAAGGGCCAGGTACTTTATGTAGCAGTAAAACAAGAATGGGATGCTGGGAAAGATCACGTCCCTGGGAAGCAATAGAGGGTGGGCTTCCTCCAGGGCATCTAAAAACAATAATAAAACCTAGTTAAAGTAGATGGACTCGGTATTATAATCAGTTCTAGACACTGTCAGTGATAAAATACTGTCAATATAATCTTCTGCCCATCTCCGAACTGCAGGGCAACACGTGCATCAGCAAACTTCAAATTAACAAGATTGTCGGCCACAGCTCTCCATACTCAAATCCTGCCAGAGAGAGCTGCTGTCCCAGAAGTGTTGACACATCTGAGAGCACAGGTGAGACCACCACTTCTGCTCAAATTCCTGGCCCAAGAGGGACCCACATGTAGTCGTCAGGACACAGGAACCGAGGAGCAGCCTGGAACAGGATCCTTCCGGTTTCCATCTGTGCCCTGGAGCTGACCCTGTGCCACAGCTCTCCATACCCAAACTCTGCCTGAAGAGAGCTCGTTTCCCAGGCATACTGACATGCCTCACAAAATAGAGGGAGACTTCAACACCCCACTCTCATCAATGGACAGATCATGGAAACAGAAAGTAAACAGAGACACAGTGAAACTAACAGAAGTTATGAACAAAATGGATTTAACAGACATCTATAGAACATTTCATCCTAAAAAAAAAGAATATATGACCAAGCCCGCTCAGTCAGTCAACAGGTTCTCCAGCGCAGGAGCGAGGATTAAAAGAAAGAGACAATTAGACAAAACTGCAGCATGACCCCAGTCAATTCTGAGACTGAAGGCGGGTTTAATAGTTTTGAGTCCACTTTTTATACCAACATAATTACATGCAGGAATTAAGGTCAATAGTGGTACAGTAAGGAACAAGCAAGATAGTAAACACAAAATCATCAAGGCAGTAAGCAAAATTCTGTGATGGTTGTTACAAAGGGCTTGTCAGAATGACCAAAATTTCCTGAGCCTACTTCCTCATCCAAGCCCAAGACCTTGCCTGAAGCCTGCTTTCTCAACTCGTTCCACCCTAAGATTAAAATTCCTGCCTTTACCTACTTCCCTATTATGCCTGAATGTCAGATTCCTGCTTGAAGCCCTTGTCCTTGGCCAATGTCATGTTCCTGCCAGGCAGCATGGTACCCCAATAATATACCTTCTTCTCAGCACCTTATAAGAAAATTGACCATATAATCGGTCACATAAAAGGCATCAACAGATACAAGAAGATTGAAATAATCCCATGCATCCTATCAGATCACTATGGACTAAGGCTAGTCTTCAATAACAGCCAAAACAACAGAAAGCCCACATACACATGGAAGCTGAACAATTCGCTACTCAGTGATAACTTGGTCAAGGAAGAAATAAAGAAAGAAATTAAAGGCATTTTAGAATTTAATAAAAATGAAGGCACAACATACCCAAACTTATGGGGCACAATGAAAGCAGTGCTAAGTGGAAAACTTATGGCTCTGAGTGCCTCCAAAACGAAACTGGAGAGAGCATACGCTAGCAGTTTGACAGCACATCTGAAAGCTCTAGAACAAAAGGAAGCAAATACACTCAAGAGGAATAGACAGGAAATAATCAAACTCAGGGCTGAAATCAACTAAGTAGAAACAAAAAGAACTATACAAAGAATCAACAAAACCAGGAGCTGGTTCCTTGAGAAAATCAAGATAGACAAACCCTACTAGCCAGACTAAGCAGAGAGCACAGAGACAGTATTCAAATTAACAAAATCAGAAATGAAAAGGGAGACATAACAACAGAAACTGAGGAAATACAAAAAAAATCATCAGATCCTACTACAAAAGCCTATATTCAACAAAACTGGAAAATCTGGATGAAATGACCAATTTTTTGACAGATACCAAACACCAAAGTTAAATCAGGATCAGATAAACCATCTAAACAGTCTCATAGTCCCTAAAGAAATAGAAGCAGTCATTAAAAGTCTCCCAATCAAAAAAAGCCCAGGACCAGATGGGTTTAGTGCAGAATTCTATCATACCTTCAAAGAAGACCTAATACCAGTACTCTTCAAACTATTCCACAAAATAGAAACAGAAGGGACACTACCCAATTCTTTCTATGAAGCCACAGTTACGCTGATACCAAAACCACACAAAGACCAAACAAAGAAAGAGAACTTCAGGCCAGTTTCCCTTACTAATATTGATGCAAAAATATTCAATAAAAATTTCACAAACCGAATCCAAGAACACATCAAAACAGTCTTTCACCATGATCAAGTAGGCTTCATCCCAGGGATGCAGGGATTGTTTAATATATGAAAATCTGTCAACATATTCTACTACATAAACAAACTTAAAGAAAAACCCAAATGATCATTTCATTAGATGCTGAAAAAGCATTTGACAAAATTTGACACACCTTCACGTTAAAAATCTTGGAAAGATCAGGAATTCAAGGCCCATACCTAAACATAGTAAAAACAATATACAGCAAACCAGTAGCCAACATCAAACTAAATGGAGAGAAACTGGAAGCAATCCCACTAAAATCAGGGACTAGATAAGGCTGCCAACTCTCTCCCTATATATTCAATCTAGTACTTGAAGTTCTAGCTCGAGCAATTAGACAACAAAAGGAGGTCAAAGGGATACAAATTGGAAAAGTAGAAGTCAAAATATCACTATTTGCAGATGATAGGATAAGTGACCCCCAAAAATTCCACTAGAGAACTCCTACAGCTGATAACTTCAGCAAAGTGGCTAGATATAAAATTAACTCAAATAAATCAGTAGCCTTCCTTTATAAAAATGATAAACAGGCTGAGAAAGAAATTAGGGAAAGGACACCCTTCACAATAGTCAAAAATAATAGAAAATATCTTGGTGTGACTCTAACCAAACAAATGAAAGATCTGTGTGACAAGAACTTCAAGTCTCTGAAGAAAGAAATCAAAGAAGACCTCAGAGAATGGAAAGATCTCCCATGCTCATGGATTGGCAAGATTAATATAGTGCCGGGCGGTGGTGGCGCACGCCTTTAATCCCAGCACTTGGGAGGCAGAGGCAGGAGGATTTCTGAGTTCGAGGCCAGCCTGGTCTACAAAGTGAGTTCCAGGACAGCCAGGGCTACACAGAGAAACCCTGTCTCAAAAAAAAAAAAAAAAAAAAACCAAAAAAAAAAAAAAAAGATTAATATAGTAAAAATGGGTCATCTTGCTGAAAGCAATCTACAGATTCAGTGTAATCCCCATCAAAATTTTGACTCAATTCTTCATAGAGTTAGAAAGAGGAATTCTCAAATTCATTTGGAATAACAGAAAACACAGGATAGTGAAAACTATTCTCAACAATAAAAGAATATCTGGTTGAATCAACACCCCTAACTTCAAGCTGTATTACAGAGCAATAGTGATGAAGACTGCATGGCATTGGTACAATGACAGGCAGGTAGATCAATGGAATAGAATTGAAGATTCAGAAATGAAATCATACACTTATGGTCACTTGATCTTTGACAAAGAAGCTAAAATCATCCAGTGGAAAAAAGACAGCATTTCCAACAAATGGTGTTGGTTCAACTGGTGGTCAGCATGTAGAAGAATGCAAATTGATCCATTCTTATCTCCTTGTACAAAGCTCAAGTCCAAGTGGATCAAGGACCTCCACATATAACCAGACATACCAAATCTAATAGAAGAGAAAGTCAGGAAAAGCCTCAAACACATGGGCACAGGAGAAAATTTCCTAAACAGAACACCTTATGCTTATGCTCTAAGATCAAGAATCGACAAATGGGACCTCATAAAATTGCAAAGTTTCTGTAAGGCAAAGGACACTGTCAATAGGACAAAATGGCAACCAACAAATTGGGAAAAGATCTTTACCAATCCTGCATCTAATAGAGGGCTGATATCCAATATATACAAAGAACTCAAGAAGTTAGACTCCAGAGAACCAAATAACCCTACCAAAAAATGGGGAACAGCCGGGCAGTGGTGGCTCACACCTTTAATCCCAGCACTTGGGAGACAGAGGCAGGTGGATTTCTGAGTTTGAGGCCAGCCTTGTCTACAGAGTGAGTTCCAGGACAGCCAGGGCTACACAGAGAAACCTGTCTCGAAAAAAAAAAGAGTGGTGGTGGGGGGGAACAGAACTAAACAGAATTCTCAACTGAGGAGATTCGAATGGCCAAGAAACACCTTATGTTTCAACATCCTTAGTCATCAGGGAAATGCAAATCAAAACAACCCTGAGATTCCACCTCACATCAGTCAAAATGGCTAAGATCAAAAACTCAGGTGACAGCAGATACTGGCGAGGTTATGGAGAAAGAGGAACACTGCTTGATTGCTGGTGGGATTACAAGCTGGTACACCACTCTGGAAATCTGTCTGGTGGATCCTCAGAAAATTGGACATAGTACTACCTGAGGATCCAGCCATACCACTCTTGGGCATATACCCAGAAGATGCTCCAACGGGTAATAAGGACACATGCTCCACTATGTTCATACCAGCCATATTTATAATAGCCAGAAGCTGGAAAGAACCTAGATGTCCCTCAACAGAAGAATGGATACAGAAAATGTGGTACATTTACACAGTGGTGTACTACTAAACACATTGAATTCATGAAATTTGCAGGCAGATAGCTGGATATAGAAAATATATCCTGAGTGAAATAACTCAGCCCCAAAAGAACACACATGGTTTGTACTCACTGATAAGTGAATATTAGGCAAAGTGCGTGGGATACCCAAGATACAACTCATGGACCATATGAAGCTCAAGAGGAAGGAAGACCAAAGAGTGGATGCTTCAGTCCTACTTATAAGGGGGAACAAAATAATCAAGGGAGGTAGAGGATGGGAGGGACTTGGGAGGAAGAGAGGAAGGGGAGGGGGAAAAGAGGGCCAGAATCAGGTATGGGAGGAGATGGGAGAGATGTACAGAGGTCAGGAAATTGAATAGAGATGTGTAGCAATGGGGGATGGGGAACTGGAGGGAGTAACCAGAAAGTCCCAGATGCCAGGAAAGCTAGAGCCACCCAGGAGACTCAAAGGGGAGGGAGAACCTGTTGAAGCCATATCCAGAGGTTTGGCATGGCTCCCCTGGTTGAGGGATGGGGCCACTCACCCATCTCCAAAATTTCAACCCAGAATTGCTCCTGTCTAAAGGAAATACAGGGACAAAGAATGGAACAGAGACTGAAGGAAAGGCCATCCAGAGACTGTTCCACCTGGGGATCCATCTCACATACAGATACCAAACACAGACACTGTTGTGGATGCTTGCTGACAGGAGCCTGATACAGCTGTCTCCTGAGAGGCTCTGCCAGATCCTGACCAATACAGATACTGATGCTCACAGCCTACCATCAGACTGAGCACAGGGACCCCAATGGAGGAGTTAGGGGAAGGACTGAAGGAGCTGAAGGTACCTTATCCGGCATCAATGCGAGGGGAGGCCCTTGGTCCTGTGAAGGCTTGATGCCCCAGTGTAGAGGAATGCTGGGGTGGTGAGGTAGGAATGGATGGGTGGGTGGGTGGGGGAGCATCCTCATAGAAACATAGTAAGGGAGGATGGCATAGGGAGTTTGCAGAGGGGAAACTGGGAAAGGGGATAACATTTGAAATGTAAACAAAAAAATATATAATTTAAAAGAAAAGAATTGGGTTGTCATTGTCTGGAATCCTTTGTCTCCACTCCCGAGGGCATTTCACAGCTCCACTTTGAAGTTATGGTTAGAAATAAATGGTTCTGGGAGAGATGGCTCAGTGGTTAAGAGCACTGTCTGGTTTTTCCAGAGGTCCTGAGTTCAGTTCCCAACAACCACATGGTGGCTCACAACCGTCTGTAATGGATTCTCTGTTATCTATGCAGATAGAGCACATCTATACATGAAATACATAAATACAGAAATAAGTAAATCTAAAAAAAAAAAGAAAACTATGCACTCCTACCTTTACATACTAAGTCATTACATAGGTTCTAAAATTCCATTTTTACTGATTATACTATTTTAATTGTGATTAAAATTTAACACAGTGGAATAGAATTTGAGGTGTCATATTTTTGTTTGGCAAATATAAATTTCAGATAATTCATAGAATTTTCCACTAGCTATTCATATATTTAAAATAGAAATTTATGTGTTTTAGGGTTTTTATATTCTATTACTATTTATGATTGTACTTGGCATATTATAAAGGCTCATTTTAAACATTTTAACTTCAGAAATGCATTATAATGGCTAAATTTACTAAAAATCTGTTGCTTATTCCCTTTTGTATTTTAATATTTATATTTTTATAGCATACATATATGTCCATGCAAATGTAAGAACTCCATCATCATGACTATCCAACCTCACAATCGTTACTGAAAAAAATGTAATGTAGAAAATGGGAGTGTTAAAAATGATGTGCTCTAAATTAGCCATAGTGCTGTGCCTGTAATCCCAGCAGTGGAGGGGAAGACAGGAAAATTGGGAGTTCAAGGTCAGCCTCTTCTACTTGAGACCCTATTTTTAAAAACAAAAAGAAACAATGCAGAGAAAACACCACCAATAAAAGCAAAAGCCACCTCCTCTGATGTTGGCAGGTGGGAGGCAGTGGTGGGGAGGCCCTGGACACAGCATGGAGAACAATGGAAGACCCCAAAAAGCTAAACACACACAATTTTCATAATTGATTAGATGGGCCAATAAACTGCCTGTAATCTCCAGAGGAGGAGAGATGAGGTTTGGAGGAGAATCAAAGTCAAATATTATTTCACTTGTCTTTCAAACCTGTACTTGACACTAAAGCAGAGGTGCCCTGGGTAAATAAAGCTCCCTTGACTTGAAAGTAGTTGTCAGGAACCAATACTGAGCAGTGGTTCATGGACGGTAGTTTGCGTTTAACATGGTGTGTGTCAGCCTGTTGAGGGATGTGAGGACCAGGCAGCTGACTCGCAGGTAAAGTTCCTGAGAGTTTGATCCTGGGAACCCACAGGGTGGAAGGACAGAACTGTTGCTCAAGTTGTCTTCTGACTTCCACACTCCTGCTGTGGTGTGCACACACACACTAGATGTATATATGCAAAATTTAGAAAAAAAAAGAAGTTATGCAAGTTGACCTGGGCCAGGCCTGGACTTAACAAGTTCAGTGACTCAGGACTGGCTTCATGCTGCACACCCTTTCTTTTCTTACCAGGCATCCAGGTCATCTTGTTCTCCCTGAGGGATCATCTATCAGAATATTTTTACACTAAGGTCTGAAAGATTGAAAGAAAGAAAAAACCCACAAAACCTAACAACAATTAAATGTATTCTTGTCTGGTGTATTTACTTAAAATAAATTCTTCTTGCTTAATAATTACACATACACACATATACATATACATTTATCTATATCTACACACACATATATATGCATCTATCTATATCTATACACACATACACACATATACACACATATATACACACATACATATATACACACACATATATATCTATACACACATTTACATCTATACACACACACACACGCACATGCACACATACATATATACACATATATATATATCTACACACACATTTATCTATATCTATACACACACATACACACACCTATCTATACACACACATACACACACCTATCTATACACACACATGCACACACATATATACACACACATATATATATACACACACATTTATCTACATTTATACACACACATACATGTATACACATATACATTCACATACATACACATATACACATACATATATATATACTCACACACATATCTATATATATACACACACATATCTATACACACATACACACACACCCTGTACACCTTCCATTGTTTTATTGTTGCACTCTGGGTCACATGGGAGTCACATGTACTGTTTTTAGGGGACTGCCATATTGTTCTCCAGAGGCTAGAGACACTGCATTTCCACTAATGACACTTAAGCAGTTTATCCATGTTCTCATTAGAATTTGATGGCCCTGTTTTGCTTGGTCACCCTGAAAGGGTGTGGGGAAACCCACTGTGGTTCACATGTTCCTCAGGGCTGATCACATAGGAATCTTTCCATCTTTCCATGTGCTTGTGTGCTGTTGACACATCCTCTGCGGTAAAGTGCTGTATCTCTTGGCCATTTCCTTTTTTTCCCAGTGTTAGGAACCGAATGCAGCCTCGTGTGTGTGTGTGTGTGTGTGTGTGTGTGTGTGTGTGTGTGTGTGTGTGTGTGTGTACTAAGCCAGAGCCTCACTTCTCTACACTAAGCAAGTTCTCTACCATTAAGCTACTTCACTAGGGATTTTTTTTTTTTAAATAGCACCTAATGTTGCCCAGGCTAGCCTCTGACTTGCTATATCACTGAGCGTGACCTTGAACTTACTACCCTGATTCCGCCTCTCGAACCCTTGGATTATAGGCCTATACCACCGTGTCTATTCCCTGTCTCCTCCTCTTCTTTTTTCTTGTAATATTTTAAATTTTCCTTGGGCAATTTTATTCATGCGTATAATGTACTTTGGTCACATGATATGTGTGTCCAGGGCGGGGAGGAGGGTGTCCGTCACGGAGCACGTATAGACAGCGGACAATTCTGTGGAGTCAGTTTTCTCCTTCTACTTTGATGTGGATTCCCACAATTCCGCTCAGGTTTGGGGCTTGAGTGGCAGGCTCCTTCACCCACTTGTTCATCTAGAAGGTCCCATCTCCCCTATTATTTATTATTTATTTTTTATTTATTTATTTATTTATTTATTTATTATTTATATTTATTCATTGTGTGTCTGTGTGGGCGTGGCATGAGTATGAGTAGTGATCTGTGGAGCATGAGTAGTGATCACAGACAGCCTGCAAAACCTGGTTCTGTCCTCCCACCAGTGTGTGATCAGGCAGGGTGTCACAGCCTTGGGCTGCTGAGCCGTGCTCCTGGGCCCAGATACATTCTTCTTTCTAAGAAAATTATATTCTCTAATTAATCAACAACTTCGAGCATTGAAAGCTGGCATAATATCCAATATTCAATACGTATTCCAGAAGTTCCCAATTTCCGCAGCAGCGTCTGTCCTTTACTGCTCTCTCTCTCTCTGGCTCAGTGCCACCCAGGTCAAGTGCCCCGGCTGATGCTCACGAGTCCCCAGTTCTGTTAGACCCGGAGCAGCTTCCAGTCGTCCTCTCTCACAGGCGGCGTCCACTTGCCTTTTTTTCCTCTTGGAGACACTCCATAACCTTGGCTAGCCTGCAGTTCACATTGTAGAAAGACTGACCTCAAATCTGGAGCAATCCCGACCCTACCTCCCAAGAGCTTGGTTTCCAGGCAGTGCCACCATCCAGGTATACACTGATGCCTTTTGAATAAAATGAACAAGTTATTATGTAGAATGTCTCTCACTCAATTTCTCATAATTACATTGTTTGTGTGTACGAATAGTCTCTGCCACATGTTCTCTTAAAAACTTTAAAAATTAAATTTATTCATTTGTGCATGTGTGTTGTGTATGAATCTCTGTGTGTGTTTCTGTGTGAATCTGTGTATGTATGTTGTGTGTGAATTTGTGCGTGCATGTGTATGTATGTGTGTGTTGAGTATGTATGTGTGTTGTATGTGAATCCGTGTGTGTATGTGTGTTGTATGTGAATCCATGTGTGTGTACTTTGTGTGTATCTCTCTCTTTCTCTCTCTCTCTCTCTCTCTCTCTCTCTCTCTCTCTCTCTCTCTCTCTCTCTCTCTCTCTCTCTGTGTGTGTGTGTGTGTGTGTGTGTGTGTGTGTGTATACAGGCCATGGTGCAAATGTGACGATTAGAGGACAACTTTTGGAAATAAGTTCTCTTCTACTATGTTCTGGATGTTGAACTCAGACCACCAGGCTTGGCCTCAAGCCTCTTTATCTGTTGAGTCATCTCACTGGCCCTCATAATTAGTCTCATGACACATATTTGGCATGAGTACTACAGAGTGTGTAGAAGTGTATCCTTTCAGTAAGTCCATCCCATGGTTGCTGGCTGTCATTTGCTTGGTTGAGGTCCCATGCTAACTGGTGAGTCACTGTTTCTGGCACAATTTGTGTCTTGTTCAGATCCAAAATTCCATTCATTGTCATTTCCATCTGCCTGAAATATTTCCTTTGCCATTTCTTTTGTGAGAAATATTTGCTATATATAAATTGTTTCAGGTTGTTTCTGTAAAAGTGGCTACATTTCATTTTACTTCCAGAATGGCTAAGCTTGCTTGTCAGCTTGATTAGACGTGAGATGAGACGTGTCAGCTAAGAGACAAGCCTCTTGGTGGGTCTTCAAAGGAA
Source organism: Tokudaia tokunoshimensis (assembly GCA_036184795.1). Taxonomy (NCBI): domain Eukaryota; kingdom Metazoa; phylum Chordata; class Mammalia; order Rodentia; family Muridae; genus Tokudaia; species Tokudaia tokunoshimensis. The sequence continues at coordinate 5,043,473 of BTHU01000012.1, read as the reverse complement.
TTTCCTGGAAGGATTGATTGAAGGAGAAGACTCTCTCCAGATACAAAGCATTCTGAGGGAAAACAGACACCTTTACCTGCTTGCCTTCACTTTTGTTGGTGATTGCATCTAATGTGCTGTTGCTGCTACTCTGCATCCTTTGCTGATACTGGAACCTGGATTCTTTGCCCTTACAGCGTGGGTGGAAGACCCATGGCTTTTCAGGAGCTCTCTAGGCTTTCCATGACAGACTGAGATTGCAAAGCATCCAGTGTCATGGACTGGATAGCTGTTGGATTCGTTGCCTCCCCAGCATGCAGACTGCCACTACTGGGTGACCCAGCCTAGACTGTGTAAACCAAGTATGTGGTTAAAATGAGAACAGTCCCCAAAGGCTCATAGTCTTGAAAGTTGGTTCTTGGGGGCTGGAGAGATGGCTCAGCGGTTAAGAGCACTGACTACTCCTCTGAAGGTCCTGAGTTCAAGTCTCAGCAACCACATGGTGGCTTACAACCATCTGTAATGAGATCTGACACCCTCTTTTGGTGTGTCGTCTGAAGACAGCTACAGTGTACTTACGTATAACAATAAATCAATCTTAAAAAAATAAATAAAAGTTGGTTCTCAGTTGGTGGAACTGTTTGGGAAGGATTAGGAGGTGCATCACTGAGAGTAAACTTTGAGGTTTCAAAAGCTCAAAACCAAAATAAATAAATAAATAAATAAATAAATAAATAAATAAAAATAAAATAAAAGCTCATGTCATTCTTGGTTACCACTCTTTACCTTGCGTTTGTGGGAAAAGATGAAGGCTCTCAGATAATGTCCCAGGGCTAGGACTGCCTGTTGCCCAGACGTGCCACTATGATGATCATGGACTCTAACCCTTTGAAGCTACAAGTCTCTTTCTTCTGTAAGTTGCTCAGGTCATGGTGTCTGCACAGCACTAGAAAAGTAGCTATGAAAAGTCATAGAACATTTTGAGTAACTCTAGTCCTTTTGAATTCATCGAAACTTTAAAAATGTTCTAACATATGATCTACCTTGAAGAAGCTGTACAAGTGCCTACAAAGAACGTGGATTTTGTTTGTATTTTTTTTAAGAATAATTTATGAAGGGCTGGAGAGATGGCTCAGTGATTAAGAGCAATGGCTGCTCTTCCAGAGGTCATGGGTTCAATTCCCAGCAACCACATGGCAGTTTACAACAATCTATAACTAGTTCCAGTAGATCTGACACCTTCACACAGACATACATGCAGGCAAAATACCAATGCACATAAAACAGAAGAAACAAATCGATAAAAAATTAGATTATTGATGTTTTTCCAGGGAATGGTAGGCTGGGCAGTAACTAGAGTACAACCTGTCCTGATTGTCAGGTCAAGCTGCTGGACAGCATGTAGCTTATTTTTCCTTTTGCTCTGATGACATATCCTGACCAAAGCAAGTCAAGGAAGGAAGGTTTATTTTGGTTCACATTCTACTCTGGAGTACAGTCTGTCATGGCAGCAGCGATGAAGGCAGCAGGACCTGATTACACTGTCCACATCCAGGAAGAAGACAATAATAAATGCTTATATTCATCTGGGTCCTTTTGATTTTTATTTTTTGGGGGGATAGAGATGTAATTTATTTTTTAAAAACTTTTATTGCTTCTTTCTAAATTTCACATCATGTACCCCAATCCCACTCATCTTCCCATCCTCCATATCCACCCTCCACCCTTCCAACCTCCCCACCAAGAGTCTTAGTAGGGTTCCATTGCTGTGAAGAGACACCATGACTATGGTAACTCTTATAAAGGACAACATTTACTAGGGGCTGGATTGTAGTTCAGAGGTTTAGTCCATTATCATTGTGGCAGGACACATGGGTGTACAGGAAGACATGGTGTTGGAGAAGGAGTTGAGAGTTCTACGGCTCGATTTGCAGGCAGCAAAAGGAGACTGGGTGCCATACTGGGTGTAGCTTGAGCATAAGAGATCTCAAAGCCCGCCTCCACAGTGACACACTTCCTCTAACAAGGTCACATCCACTACAACAAGGCCACACCTCCTAATAGTGCCAGGTATTCAACGATATGAGTATATGGGGGCCATTTCTACTCAAACTACCACACAAAGAAAGCAAAAAGTGAAAACCAAACCAAAGAAACATTTTTGCTGTGGAAGCTGCCATGTGTGTCACATAGTTTACTCTTTGGCCCAAACGGCTTTACATGCAAATGTTCATTGAAGTGAGTCATTGGTCCGGTTCATGGCCTCTGGTTTCTGCTACAGTATCAATACTGGATCATCACCAGGACTCCTCTCCAATACCCTGTTGTAGCCTGGTGTCATGAAGAACTTGCAGCTTTGGTTCTGCAGGACAGTCCCCTTTACATGTGCCAGCAGTTCACAGACATGTAGATGTCGGGCTGGAACAACTCAAAGCCCCAGATCTTGATCTGGGTTGCAGTCTTGGGGTCAGCCTGCCAGCTCTCCTGCGAGTACCACTAGGGTCAGCGTTCCCACGTTGCCTAGGTGAGATGCAGGAACCACTCTCCTGAGTGCTGCAGCTGGGAAGGGCCCTTTCTCTCCCATTCTCAGCTCCTTGGGGTCAGCTCTCCCAAGCTGCCCAGGTGAGGGGTAGGGCCAGCTCTCCTGCCTGCCCCGGGTGTGAGGAGCTGGGGAGGGGGATCTGTTCCATGCCCAGCCACTGCAAGGCTGACAAGGGGTGGGGCCAGCTCTCCTGCCTGCCCCGGGTGTGAGGAGCTGGGGAGGGGGATCTGTTCCATGCCCAGCCACTGCAAGGCTGACAAGGGGTGGGGCCAGCTCTCCTGCCTGCCCCGGGTGTGAGGAGCTGGAGAGGGGGATCTGTTCCATGCCCAGCCACTGCAAGGCTGACAAGGGGTGGGGCCAGCTCTCCTGCCTGCCCCGGGTGTGAGGAGCTGGGGAGGGGGATCTGTTCCATGCCCAGCCACTGCGAGGCTGACAAGGGGTGGAGCCAGCTCTCCTGCCCTCTCAGCCCTTTTTATTCAGTCTGGGGCCCACCCTAAGGAAGGGAGCTTCCCACAGTGGGTGTGTCTTCTCAGTTAACCTATTCAAATAGTCCTTCACAACTACAGCCAAAGGCTAGCTTAATATAGACAATCCTTTGCAGAGGTGCCCAGAGGCCTGTCTCCTAGCAGATTCCCCCTGTTAAGTCAGCAATATTAGCCATCACTGACAGGGAAGTCTTATGTATTTTTACTTACTTATGATTTAGTTCTATAAATTAATGAGAAAGGACATTCAAGTTTCTGACCCACATTATTAGAGTGTCTACTATTTCGTTCTCTTAGATTTTGCTTTATGGATATCAGGTTCTGTTATTTGGCACATACATATTTTCATAATTTTTTGAAAACTGTGTGTGTGTGTGTGTGTGTGCCTATGTGTGTGTCTACTTTTTCATATGTGCACCAATTGTGTGTGGTTGCCTGTGGGAGACACTGAACATCTCTCCAGTCCTAGTACACGTATCTTCTTCCTGTATTCAGTTTGGTTATTGTGAAAATCCTTCTGCTCTGGTAATACTTCTTATCTGGATGCCTGCTTCCCTGATGTTAATATGGCTGTTCTATTTTGTATTGTTACTGTATGATAACATAACTTCCCTCTCCGCACAACTGAGAAGGAGAGAAAGAGAAAATTTACGTGGACACCACAGTAAATATCTCACTACAATCTACTTTACGTTAATATTTACTTTAGGAAATATAGCAACTATACTCCAATGTGGCAATATTTATACTTCCCCCTATGATGTATTATGATCATATATCTTAATCTATAGGGTTTAAAGACCTTATAATATAGAGCTACAATTATTGTTTCAAACAGTTTTAAGGAAAATTTTAATTAATTAATTTATTCTTATGCATATTTGGTGTTTGGCCTACATGTATGGCTGTGTGAGGGAGTCAGATCTCCTGGAATTGGAGTTACGGACAGCTGTGAGCTGCCACATAGGTGCTGAGAATTGAACCAAGGTCGTCTGGAAGAGCAGCCAGTGCTCTTAATCAGTTAGCCATCTCTCCAGCCTAAGAAACATTTTAGAATGAAGAGAACCACGCTCGTCTACATCGCACATCTTTCCTGTCCACGCAGTCGGCTGCTGTGCTTGTCACGTCTCTATCAGATGTGACTGTGATTTGTCATCTGATATTGTTCCCTCCCAGCCTAAGGCACTTCCTTCAGCATTTCCTGGATGACGAGCTGGCTAGCCACACATTATGTAAGGTTCTGGTCATACAGAAATTTCCTTGGTTTTTTTTTTTTCCATTTTGTATGGATATAGAATTCTTGGTGGAATGTTTTTTCTTTCTTTCTTTCTTTCTTTCTTTCTTTCTTTCTTTCTTTCTTTCTTTCTTTCTTTCTTTCTTCCTTCCTTCCTTCCTTCCTTCTTTTCTTTCCTTTCCATTTTAGACAGGGTCTTATTGTATAGCCTTAGCTGTTGACCTCTGCCTCTCAAGTACAGGAATTAAAGGCTTGCAGCACCATGTCAGGCTGGTTGGATGGTTTTTGTTGTTTGTTTGCTTGCATTGTTTTGCATCTATTGCTGTGCTTCCTTCTGGACCCTGTTGTCTCCGACTTGCTCTGTGCTGCCTCTGGACTGTCTTCTCTGACTTGCTGCCTCTTTCACAGACTTGTTCTCCTGAACACATAACACCATTTTTATTTTAGTAATTTCGATTTTTTTATCCTTCTCTTCCCTTTGGCTTTCTTTTCCCCCTTTTAAATCTGCAGAGTGCCAATTGATGGGCTCATTTGACTTTGCTGTATGTGGAGGGGCTGGATTCTTATTGTTGAGAGTAAGAACTTGTGACACATTTCCGAGAACTTTAAGCCATGTGACTGGTTTTCTTTAATGGTACATCTTGCATGACTCAGGGACTCATCTAACTGGGGCAGTGAGGGAAGGAAGAAAGGAAGGACAGACACACAGACAGTACAGGAAAGCTGGGATCGGGCGATCTGGGCTCTTGGACAGAGAAGCCACAGAACCCTGGAAGCTCAGGACATTTATTATATACAGTTGAACAGGGAGGTAGGATTATTACATACAGATAAACAAAGAGGTAGGGTGGTACATATGGAAGAAACAAGAAGGCAGGTTTAGCTCTTGGGTAGGCACAATTTCTTAGGAGAACAGTCTTCAGGCTGCAAACATTCTGGATTGGGGGTGGGGGAGAGAAACCCACAGAGAGCATCTTCGGCACACACTGTCAAAATTCATGCTCAGACCCAAGGAAGGCTCCATCCTACCACGGGTTTGAGCCACAGAGGTCCCTGGCACGGCCACAACCATATCAAGCAACACACATTAACCCAGGACTTCACTTGTTCCCTGCAGACTGTGATTTGTTTGAGACAGGACTCATTACGTGGTCCTGGCTGGCCTGAAATCTATGTAGACCATGCTATCTTCAAACTCACGGAGATCTGTCTGCTTCTACTTCCTGGATGCTGGGACTAAAGTGTATGCCAGTTATCATGTCCAACAAAGCTCTTTCTCTTCCCCCCAGTTTTCTCTCTTTTCACTTCCTGATCCTCCTTCTCAGGGATAACTCCATGCGGCCCACAATGTCTTTGAAAGGCCCTGTTCATTATTCACCTGCCACTTTTCTTTCTCTTCTTCATATCTACAAAAGTTCTATTAATTTATCTTAAGCTACAGATTTAATCTTTTGTAGTTTAATCCAACTTCATTCCATGTGGAGACCATTCAGGGAAATTTTCATTGTAGTTATTAAGTCTAGAATTTTCATTTTGTTCTTTTTAAAAATTTATTTGTCAGGCTCCATGCCCAGGAGTAGTTGTCCAACACAAAATGAACTTCATGGTTTCATGTGTGAGTGTGTTGGGGGGGGTTCATTTCATTTTGGTTTATTTATTTATTTAAGGTAGAAAAGAGATTGACGTAGAGTCGGTAGGGAGGCAGGCATAAATATGGGAGGAGTTGGGAAGAAAAAAATAAGATAAGAATATATTGTATACTTTTTTAATTAAAATATTAGGAATCAAATTTACAAAAATAATATTATTTTTATTGTTTTTAATTGTGTGCATCATTTCCAGATCTTCTAGTTAAATTTGTGCCTGGTTTGTCACTTATCTCAAATGTAATGACACTTTAGGTAAGCTGGGTGTGGTGGCGCATGGCAGGAAGATCTGGAGTTCAAGATCCTCTTCACAGAGTCTAAGGCCAGAATGGCTACCTACCCACTGCCATAAGCAAGCAGACAACCTCAGGCTAGTTCCGAGTCTCAGTTCTTACAAAGTGTCATTTACTAACAGCTGGCTATGCATTTTGCTTCCTGTTGTAGTCAGAGAGAGTGCCACTCACTCTTCATAAGTGTCAAGTTCCATCCACCTCCATCTCCCCTAGTGAGCTCACTAACTATACCTCCTGGCTAGAGCCAGGGTGAACTTCCTCCAGCAAGAGAGTCTGTAGGCTGCCCCCGAGTTAGCTCAGGCTGTCCACAGGCCTCATTTTGCTGGCTTCCTTCCCCTAGGTGATTACTATGTTTGGGAAAATGCATTTTGTCCTGTTTTTTATGCCTTCTCTGGCAGTAAGCAACTAATTTTGCAACTTGCCCACCTTTTGAAAAGTGTCCTTGTCGGCCCTAAACCTGGAAGTAGAGGTGGGTCTAGCCCCAAAAACTCACTCCTACCGTTCTTAGCAGACCTCTAAGAAACCTGTTTGAAATCAGGAATAATGCTTATTGGGCTGTCATTTGCCTTCCACAGGCTGGAGTGTCTGTGTCTGTGTGACACTTTGTGCTGCCTATATTTGTTTCATCAAGATAGGATTTGTGACTATTTTCAAGTCTGCCAAAACCAGAAATCCTGTATACATGCTTATAATTTTTAAAATTAGCTTCCAAGCATTATGAATGTACGCTCTTCATGTCTGAATTTTGTTTTTTATTTGATGAATGTTGAATTTTGTTTCGATGCACATTTAACTTGGCATCATTTGGCTTATTCTGAGGCTCGCTCCTAAACTCTGTTGAAGTGAGTCCTGCCTTTCATCCATGGTTTATTTACAGTTAAGCTGCTACCTTTCGTGGTCTCTTTGAGTCTCTTTCCAAGACCTGGTGTGTTCTGAGGTCTTTGTAAGTCTGGGTAGTAGGAAGGCCACTCACTCTCAGACCATGAGTGTTCTGCCCGAGGAGGTAATTCTCCTCCTGTGTACAGCTCACAACTTAGCTGGAGGCTTGACAGATCCCTCCACAGCCCTGTGCAGCCCTGGAGACTTGAGAGATCCCTCTACAGACCTGAGCATCCCTGGAGGCTTGACAGATCCCTCCACAGCCCTGTGCAGCCCTGGAGACTTGAGAGATCCCTCTACAGACCTGAGCATCCCTGGAGGCTTGACAGATCCCTCCACAGCCCTGTGCAGCCCTGGAGACTTGAGAGATCCCTCTACAGACCTGAGCATCCCTGGAGGCTTGACAGATCCCTCCACAGCCCCCTGAAGCCCTTGCTCTGTCGTTGCTGCCCATTTACTCTTCACCTGGACCCTGCCTTCCAAATTCTAATCGTTTTAACCAGCCCTCTACTTCTGTAACCCACAGAGCTGTGTTTAGTTTATGAACTCCAGGGATTGGGACTGGAAACTGCCTCCAGGCAGTGAGCTCATACAATCACAGGCTCATCTTACTAGCTACCTTCTCCTAGGGACCAGAGTTATATAGTAGCTGTTTGGAAATACAGGATTTTTTTTGTTGTTGTTTTGTTTTTCTTTTTTCTTTTCCCCTTTCCTTATTGCTTAGGAAAGTAGATCTAGTCTCTCTTATTCCATCTTGGCCAAAAGTAAAAACTGAACTATTTTATTAGGAGATAGAAGTAGTTTTAATCATGATTTAAGGTTACTATGGTTGTTTTGAAGAGATGAATTATATGGGAGTAAGACTGCAAAAATAGCTGGGTATAGTGTGGCATACCTGCAATCCCAGCACTGGCAGAGGAAGGGGAACCCGCAGTTCAACAAAAAAACAAACAAGAGAGAAAGGGAGGGGAGGGGCTAGAGGAAGGAGGAAGGGAGGGAGGGGAGGGAGGGAGGGAGAGAGAGAGAGAGAGAGAGAGAGAGAGAGAGAGAGAGAGAGAGAGAGAGAGAGAGAGAGAGAGAGATTCACTTCAGGCAAGCAAGGCTTAGAGTGAGTCTCTTTGTAAGAATTCCAAAGCCTCAGTACTGTCCGGTTGGCTGAGGCTGTTTGGGGAGGAGCTCAGAGCCCGGTGGTGGTTGGGCCCACCCAATAGCCACAGCAAACACGACTTTCCTAGATGTGGAGGGCATCCTGCTTGTTCCAGTGGTCTATGGTGTTCGTGTTGGAAGCAGGAGTGACCACTTGTGTAGGTTTTTTGTCAATTTGACACAAACCTAGACATGTTTGGAAAGACAGCATGCTGATTGAAAAAATGCTTCTGTAGGTAAGTCTGTGGAGGGCGAGGGGGGCGAGGGAGTCTTCATTGATGATTGATGTGGGAGGTCACTGGGGACAATAACTACTCTTGGGCTCTTGGTCCTGGGTGGAATAAGAAAGCAGGCTGAGCAAGGGGTGGGGGTGGGGAGCCAGGAAACAGCATCCTCAGTGGTCTTTGCATCCTCTCCTGCCTTGAGCTCCTGTCTTGAGTTCTTGCTCTGACTTCCCTCAGGCTGGAGTGTGATCAGAGAGCTGCTGTGAAATAAGTGCTCTCTGCCCCAAATTGCTTTTGGTTCTGGTGTTTTATCACAGCAACAGAAACCTGGGATATCACTGAGAAAAGACTGACCTGCAATGAGAAGCTTTTTCTTGGAAGATCTTGGAACCAGAGGCCCAAACGAGCACGGTGATAGAACTCTTAGTACTGATGCTGGACTTCTTTCGTGGCTCTTCTCAGTGCCATGCAGGTTATTACTGTATTATTCTGCAGCCACATTTCTGGGTCCATTTCTTACTTATTTGTTCTTCCGTGTTTTTGAGACTGGCTTTTATTCTATAGCCCAGACTAGACTGGAACTCACTCAGCCCATGGTATCTTCCTGCCCTAGTCGTCCAGGTGCTCGGGTTATGAGGGCGAACTTTTAGTTCCTGGATTTATATCTAAGAATTTAAAAAAATTATTTTTATTATTAAAAATTTTTTTGTGTATATGTGTGTCTGTTTGCATGTGCATGCAGGTGCTGGAGGAGCCCAGAAGAGGGTGCCAGATCCCCTGGGCCTGGAGCTGGAGGTGGTTGTAAGCTGCCTGATGCGGTTGCTGAGAACAGAACTCCTTTCCGCTGGAAGACCACCAAGTATTCTTAACCACTGAGCCTTCTCTCCAGTCCTGAGGTCTGCAGTCTTTAATTACAGCACTGTGTTAATTCCTGCTCTTGTCACTGCAAAGCATCATGGGTTTCTTTTTTTTTTATGTCTACATTTTACTATTGTACCTGTGCACACACAGATACACATGTGACAGTTCACAAGTGGAGGTCAGAGGACCTTTTTTTTTTAAAGAAGAAAGGTATTATTTGGCTTATACTTCCATACTGTAGTTCATCATGGAAGGAAGTTAGGAAGGAACTCAAATAGGGCAGAGTTGTGGAGGCAGCAGCTGATGAAGAAGCCATGAGAGGAACCGGCTTGCTTCCCCTGGCTTGCTCAGCCAGCTTTCTCATAGAACCCAAGGAAACCAGCCCAGGGATGGCACCACCTACCGTGGGCTGGTCCCTCCCCTGTCAATCACCAGATAAGGAAATGCCCTACAGCCAGATCTTATGGAGGCGGTTTCTCAATCGAGGTTCCCTCCTTTTGGGTAACCCTAGCTTGTGTCAACTTAATATAAGGGTAGCCAACACACTAGCACATAGTCTCCGACTCTGTCTACCTTGTAGAGGACAATTCTTTCTTTAATTCAATTTGTTTTCACTTATTCACTTTACGTCCTGCTCAACTGTCCTCCTCCCAGTCATCCCCTCCCACAATTCTTCCCTTATCCCTCTCTTCTCCTCTAAGCTGGTGGGGTTCCCCCTGGGTATCCTCCCTCACACTTCAAGACTCTGCAAGGCTAGGCACTTCTTCTCCCACTGAGGCCAGACAAGGCAGGCCAGCTAGCAGAACACATCCCATGGACAGGCAACAGCTTTTGGAAGAGCCCCCACTCCAGTTATCCACAATTGTTGCTTTCTCCTTCTGACGTTTATAGTCAGAGAGTGCTCACCGGCAGAGACTTCCCACAGAGACTAGCTAACCCCTCTCAGGGCTAATCATAAGAAGTGCTCTGAGGCTCCAGGATGGCATTTCATAGCTGATGTGCCCTCAGAGCATGAACAACCTGCTGGGCTTTTCTGTGCATGGGTTTGTCCCTTCTTCGCTTCTTACTGCTCTGGTCAGGTTTCTGGGGACCCAAGTGGTTCAGGACTCAGCAGAGGAATCCTGCCTTCCCTTGTAGTTTCTGGTATAGCTAACAACCCTTCATGTTTCCTGGTTTACAGGCACGTCATTGCAAGCTCTCTCTCTCTCTCTCTCTCTCTCTCTCTCTTTTTCTCTCTCTGTCTTTCTTTCTTTCTCTCTCTCTGACTCTCTCTTTCTCTCTCTCTCTGTCTCTCTGTCTCTCTGTCTCTCTGTCTCTCTGTCTCTCTCTCTCTCTCTCTCACACACACACACACACACACACACACGACCTCTGTTAGTCAGTTTCAAGTCACTGTGACAAATACTCAGGCTAATCAACTTATAAAGAAGATAAAGAGACAGTGCTTACTTTGGTTCATAGTTCCAGAGTTTTAGTCATGGTCAACTGGCATTGCTTGGGCAGATGAAGGTGAATCTGTGAGTTCTGAGACAGCGGAGTCTACGAAGTGAGTTTCAGGGCAGCCAAGGATGTGCAGAGAGACCCTGTCTCACAAACAAACAAACAAACAAACAATTCCCCAAACAACTACTCCCTCTGTGGAGAGAGAGAGAGAGAGAGAGAGAGAGAGAGAGAGAGAGAGAGAGAGAGAGAGAGAGAGAGAGAGAGAATATTTTTGAACACTTTGTTTCAAAGCCCTAAGTCCAGGAAGAAGTAAGGAAGGCTTAGAGTAGTGGCTGTTGCTTCCAGCTAGCCCTTCTTCCCTCATCCCACCTGAGACGCGTCGAGCACTCCAAGAGTAGAAGCATCTGTAACAGGGCAGGATGTTATGGGATCCTGTGCTCTTCCCCCATAGTCACCTCATAGAGCCTTAGGTACAAACAACGGTTCATGGAAAGAGGAAGTGTGTACTCTGTCTCCTGTGAGGTCATGAAACTTGTAGACATTTCCTGTCCAAGGGGATAGAAAGACAGCTGAGTCTAGAACCTCTGAGAAGGTACAGGCGTGCCCAAGGTAGCATCTGGTGAGGCTGAGGGACGGAGGAGCAGATGAACAGTACATGTCATAGACTCAGAGGTAGAAAGATGAGAAGTGAGGGCCAGGGTTCCATTTTGTAGCTGAAACCCAAATCCACCTCATCTTTGAGGTTTCTCAAGGGTGGCTGGGCTACTACAGAGACAAATGGAGACTATTCTTATAGCAGACTGACCTCATAAAACAGGCATGTTTAGTTATTAGAAAATAAAATTGATTTCTTTAAACAATTGAAATTACATTTATTTAATTAATTTATTTATTTAATGTGTGTGCACGTGCACACGCGCATGTGTAATCTTGCCATGCTATGCTTACAGAGATCAGAGGACAACTTCGTGGGAGTTGGTTCTCTCTTTCTATCAAGCAGGATCTGAGGCTAGGACTGCAGTTGACAGAACAGCAGCAAGTGACTTTACCTGCTGAACCATCTTGCTGGCCTCAAATGGATTTTTGGATCTGAGATTTATTACTGATACACAAAGAAAATTAATATCCTGTGTTTGTAAGTTATGACCATTTGTAGTGGGCATGGGAAATTGAATCATCTCTGAGGAGCAGACGGTGTAACATCAAGCATTTTCCAGGCTTACAGAAATTATTGCTGAGCTCACAGAGTGGAGCTCCAAGAAGGAAGGGCTGAGTAGGCGAGAGGGTCCAAGACAAAACCCACTGATGTTATTTGTTAATGTGTGAGTTATTCTTTGAAAGGGACTCTGGTCCTTTTGAAAGGGAGGTTCTCAGATGCCTTGAAACTTCAGGCATCTTCAAAGACAGCTCAGATATTGCTAAGGAACAAATATATCTGAGTTCTACTATCGATGTCACCAGATCCTGTTCAAATGGCACAAGGTAAAGGTAAGATGTAAAGTCATTCAGGAAGGAATGCTTCCATGTGATGGGTCTCCAGGCATGATACCATGGTGGCTGAAGCAAGTATGGCTCAGATAGTCGAATGCTTAGTCATCAGAGAGTGGCACTAGGTAGGAAGGTTTGGGAGGTGTGGCCTTGTTGGAGGAGGCATGTCACTAGGGGTGCCAGATGCACGGTCAGTCCATCAGTCTCTCACTCTGCTTACAGATCAGGATGCAGTTCAGCTCCCACTCCAGTGCCCACCTGCATGCCTCCATGTTGCCAACTGTGATGATCATGGACTAAACTGTCAGAGGAGGTTCTGATGTGAACCCTGCTCCCCAGTTGGTTCTTGATTTGTCAATAAAGAAAGTGGGGGGTGGAGGCAATTGCTGGACAGAGGGTACAGGTGGGACTTCTGGATCCAAGGAGGAAAAGAGAGACACAAGGAGAGGGGCTTCCCCCCAACCCCCGCCGTGCTTTGGAGGAAGAAGAATGCAACAATCATGTAAGGTCTGGGGCCGGGGATAAGTTAGGGCCTGTGGGCTGCGTTACAGGTGGGTAGCCAAAGATGACTGGCAGGGGCTAGGTGAAACAAGCAACTAAGTTTAGGGCAGAGGGAGAAACAGAGATAATAAATTGATAAGGGTATGCCTTTCCAGGCAGAAGATATCTGCACCCAGCGATTGTGCCTAGTAGGAAAGTTATAAAGTAACAAAGTTGAGTGTGTGTCCTTTATTTGAGAATACAAGGGTCTCACCAGAGCTAGGACAGAGAGAAGCCGGGAGGGGCCAGAGTGAGCTGTGGTCCTGGGCAAAGGTGGGAGCTTTAAAAAACTACATGCAACATTAAATCTCCGAAACTGTAAGGAAGCCCCCAATTAAATAAATTCTTTCTTTCATAAGTGTTGCCATGGTCTTGATGTCTCTTTACAGCAACAGAACAATGACTGAGACACATGTAGAATTATCTCTCTCTGAGAACATGTGACCTCATGTTAGAGAGAGAGAGAGAGAGAGAGAGAGAGAGAGAGAGAGAGAGAGAGAGAGAGAATCTAGGGTCTTGTACATACTAAACAAGTACCTCAGCTCTTGTCTCTTGTTTGAGAGTGTCTGAGACTGATTCATTGAGATAAATGTGGCAGCTTCTGAGTCTTCTCTTCAATGATGGTAAGGAAAAAGAAAAGTAGGAACCAGAGAGGTAAAGAAAGAAAAAGCCAACTTTGATATATGCTGTAATCATGTTGGCCTGGTGGCACTTGCTTGTAATCCTGATATTTGGGAAGGTGAGGCAGGAGGATTGCTGAAAGGTCAAGGCTAGCCAGGGCTACAGAGTGAGACCGAATAAAAAAACAAACAGGAATGTGACTTGGTTGGAGGTATGTTTTCTTATCATACAGGAGGCTTTGCGTTCAAACCCTAGCACCATCTGTAATGGGCACACATCTGTGATCCCAACATCTGGTCCACAGAGACAGGAGAATAGAACTCAAGGTAAAGAGTGCAGCTGAAAAATTCATCTTCAGCTATATATAAAGTTCTAGGTCAGTCTGGGATACATGGGAACTTATCTTTAAACAAACAAGAATATCTGACTGAAGGACTCACGGAGAAGTCAGAGGGGAGTGAGCCTTTGAAATTGTGATGAGGTTTGCCTTTACCACTAACTGAAGACTCGGAGGGCAAATATTTCTAACTGTTCTGTGCCTTGACTTTTGAATATATAAGTGGGTGGGCACTCATTCATTTTGATATTTTGATTTTCACCTTACCTCCTCTCCTCTTTTGTTTTTAAAGATTATTTCATTACTTTTTTCCCTCTGTATGGGTGTTTTTCCTGCACACACGTCTGTGTACCATTTGCACGCCCTCCAAGGCCGCTGGAATAGACTGTTGTGAGTCGCTATGTGGGCACTGGGAATTGAACCCTGGCTCTCTAGTACGGTCTTCCTGTGTAGCCCCATCTGGCCGTAAACTCTTCATCTTTCTGTTTCTGTCCCCCAAGAGCTGGGTTTATGTGTACACCATCACTTGATACTTTGACTTCCAATATTTATTTCTAAGTTACTCAGAATATGTATTCTTATTTTTGATCCCTATTCCCTCACATCCACATGCTCACTCCTTATAAAGAGGCTGCTCTGAGAAACTGAGGTTCTTGAATGAACATTTCAGAGACATTTCAGTTGCCAATAACCAGGTGAGTGAATTTGGGAGATCTGTCCTCTCCAATCAAGTCTGGAGAAAACTATAGCCCCAGGCAACAGCTTGGCTGCTATCTTATGAGAAGCCTGTGTCAGACACCAAAGAAGTTGTTCCCAGGTTTTTGACCAACCAACAGGAATTACAAGATAATACATGTTTAACTTGTTTTTACGTTCGGAGGGATTTGATATTAAGAAACAGAGAAGTCATAGCTGGCTCAGACTCTTCTCACAGTGGGCTCAGGTTACTCCTAAACCTGTTCTGTGGTTATTTTCCAAGGACTAGAATGCATGCTCAGTATAGATATGCTTAGCAACTAGACATTCCTGAAGTGGCTCCCTGAGGTGAGGAACAAGGGTTATTGTGATAAGAGACAAAGGCCTCTGTGGAGGCCTCTTGTGAAGCAGAACTCTGAAAGCATCCTTGGAGGAGTTACCTGACTGGTGCTCTCAAAAGACACAGAGGTCGCGACTCCACAAGACTATCTTAAACTTAACCAGGCAGTAACTCCAGTTGTAGCTGTTTCTAGATGTAACTTTGTCACACATCTGGCGTGTACCTAGTGACCTGGCATATGCTTTTTTTTTTTAACCTGTTTCTGAAGATTTCAGAAGTTGACCTTGCCTAATCTGTCTTCACCAGGCCGTCTCGGGAGTGAACAATCCATCCAGCCCAGCAGTAATCCGCTCCACAGGGCCATGACTGCCTTTCCCTCTCATGGGACATGGTTCTGGTCTATTAATTACGTTGGTGACATGTCTAGTGGGCACAGCAAACGAGAAGTTCTAGGCACACTTCCTGAGTGGAGAGTGGGAGAGAAGCTCCGTGGGAGTTTGAGGACTTGCTGCTTTGGTGAAATTCTTAAGGGCCCAATTATTTGAGGTATGAAGATATTTCTCTTCTCTGGTGACAGTTAAGTTATTGGTTCAAGGTCTTCCCACCACTAAGAGGCATAAGGCCTCCTGGGTCTCTTGAGCTTTTGGTGGTAATGGATTTCTCCTTTGGACATTCATCTTTGACTAATTTGCTTAGTGCTTAGAAAATGCCTGCTTTGAGTAATACTCAGAATGAGAGAAGGTCCCTAGAACGGGTCAGACTGCTGTGCAAACTGTCCCACTCATTTGGGCCATGTGACTCATCATTGGGCCATGTGACTCATCAGATAGAATGGTTCTGGAGATGTAAGGATGCTCTAGGAGTCTTTGGCAAGTTGCTTTGGTGAATCATAGCCCGGATCCTTGGAAATGTTAGTTAAGTGATGCCACACGCTGAGAATAACACTTCTCCTTTGGGGAACAGAGACTTGATGGGGAGCTACCAAGTTACCATGTGAAAGAGATGTTCCTCACATGGGTATTGTCTGGCTTACCAAGTATGAAAGTTGCCAGTGGCTTTGTGAAATGGCGTGAAAGCTTTGAGGGATACTGGAGCGGGTTGAAGGCCAATTTGCATGAGGAAGTAGGTCAGTTGTGCACACTCCTCACCCCATGCTATTGGTAGCCTGAGTCTATGACCTCAGTTAACTACGGAAGAAAATGCTTGAGGTCGGGTTATAACTGGTTCTCCTGATCTGTATGTGTCTCCTGAAAGAGAGACAGACCACAGCTGTACAGACCACCTTGGAAAGGTGACAGGCAGCAGTAAAAAGACAGCCTTTCGTTGGACTGGACTTTGAGCAGTTGTTCTCTGCCTGAAATGCTAGCCAGTCAGATGTTTTGAGCCATCATTTTTTTGGCTACAGTTAATGGTTTGTTTAGACAGTCAGGGACTTGGTGGGTGTACAACTGGAAAATAGGTGTCTGAGGAAGCAGTGTTTGCATAGACCTCTCCACGTGAGCCCAGAGCACGATGGCATTTGTCTCATCTGAAAGCCTGGAAAGGGAGGCTCAAACTGCAATGTCACAATGTCAATCCGGTGAAACGAATATTTCTGTAACGGCAGCCATCCTTTCCAGTCACTGTTGGTATTGCCCAGTGGGCTAATGAGCACGTAGCCAGTGAGTCAAGGATGGAGGAAGAACTGGACTCAGCAGCATACTAATGGATACGCATTCAACAGCTACATGGCAGCAAGTTAAACACGGGCCTGCTCCCATCAGGAAAAGCACAGCACTCATAGTAACTAGATATGGAGTTGCTTTTTCTGCTTGCAAGATCGCTGCCCTATCTGTTGTGAATTGTCAGATAATTTTATCCAAGCTATTGTATTTTATATATCATTGCTTTTGGCCATAGACTTTATTTCCCATAATTCAGTGGGGCACTGGGCCCATGCTCAAAGCCACGGAGTCAGAGCAGTGGAACAGCGTGAGGAGGCTCAGCTGCTGGGAGGAGTCCTCAGGTTGTAGCAAATGCTCTCAGCCCACTTTGTGACTGCTGCTCCTTCCTAGCTGGATTCTCAAGCCCAGAAATGACGGGGAGAGCAATGGGAGCTGGGCTCTCTACCCACAGTGGCACACAAGCACATGCTGTTACCCATGTCTCAAGGTTAGGCTGCTGTATTAGTCAGCATTCTCTAGAGAGTTAGAGCCAATAGGATGAACACACACACACACACACACACACACATATATATATATGTGTGTGTGTGTTTGTATAATATGGGCATATACATACATGTATAATATGAATATATAAGTATAAATATATATTATATAAATAATGCATATGTATATGTAAACATATGCATAATATATGCATACATATGAATACATATATTATATAAACATATATGTATACATATGAATACACATATATAATATGTTCATATATGTGTGTACTTGGACACACAAGTGATGTGCGGACAACTGTGTATGTACAACATCCACACCCACAAAATAAAATGTAAAGGATTTTTTTTATGTATATGGGTGTTCTGCCTGCACGTATGTCTGTGTACTACATGGGTCCATTGCCCACAGAGTCCAGAAGGCATCAGATACCCTTGTCTGTTTCTAAATTTTATTCCTAGGAAGTTTGAACCATAAAGAGTTCTTGGACTAGAGGTAATTATAGTTTTCCATTGGTTTACTCATCTAAGACATGAATACAATGACTGCTGCCTTGAGAGTCTCCTGCTTTTGAGTTACACCCAGCGTGCAGTGGCAATTGCCCTGATAGTCAAGATGTACGTCACTCCCTTCTTTGTGTGTTGTGTCAGAGAAGGCCACAATGGCCAGGTACCAATCTCAGCAGCTATCTCTGGGTTTGTTGATTTGCTCCTGGTGGAAACATTTCTCCCTTAGAAGCCAAGACTCTAAGAGCAGAACAGCTCAGATCTCCCCATAATCAAGTTTAGAAACAGGCAAAGGCAACATGAATGGGCACTGGGAGAAAGTAGGTAGAAAGATCAGCTATGAGCCGGGCTCTGGTGGTAGTGGCTCATACCTTTAATCCTAGCACTTGGGGGAGTCGGGGGGGGGGTGGAGATAGGCAGATCTTTATGAGTTTGAGGCCAGCACTGTCTACAGAGTAAGTTTCAGGCCAGCCAGGGCCACATAAAGAAACCAAGTCTCAACAAAACAAACAAACAGATACCCAAACCAAGAAAGTTCAGCTATGGCCACAAGGCAGCTGAGAAAAGAGGATTATAGTAGAATAATTTTTCCATATGTTTTCAAATATAGTAAGCAAATATTTTTATTTTCTTCATGTTTTCTCATATCTTTTTTCTTTCCTAAAAATGATTTATTTTGTTTATTTATTTATTTACAATTTCTGTGCATTGGTGTTTTGCCTACATGTAAGTTTGTGTAAGTGTGTCAGATCCCCTGGAACTGGAGTTACAGATAGGTGTGAGCTGCCATGTGGGTGTTGGGAATTGAACCTGGGTCCTCTGGAAGAGCAGCCAGTGCTCTTAACTGCTGAGCCATATCTCTAGCCCACATTTCTCATATCTTTATCTAATAGAATATTGTTGACTTCTATGTTATTTAAGTTACTATATATATATATTGCATATGAATTTGCTAAGAGAAAGATAAAGATCACCCAAATAATATATATGATTGATATATGATATATGATAATATATAAAATAATATGATATATAATATATGATAAATATGTGAACATATAATATATAATATATGCATATATTATATTAGGGGGTTGGAGAGTTGCTCAGTGATTAAGAGCACTGAATGCTCTTTACCTTTCATATTTATATACATTTTAATATCTTGTAACTTACATATCAACATTAAAAGTCAACACTCATTCTGTTTGATGAAAGAATTAGCACAGGAGGTCAGAAGCCTTTGGTCAAGGACTGCCCACCTGCCTTTGCAGATAAGGTTTCTGTGGAACACAGCTATGCTCACTTGTTTATTTACTGCCTATGGCTGCATTGGATGGCTGTATGAACAGTTGCAATAGAAACTGTGTGCTCTGCAAAACCCAAGATATTTACCATTTGGCCCTGTAAGAAAAGCCTCTGTTCTCTCAGTCAGCATGATTTTTGTTTGTAGTGACAGTTGTTAGATGTTAGGCAGAGCACAGATTTCTGATTATTATTGTATTTATTGGAAGATTAAAATACAAAACTATGTATAGGTACCCCATTATCAAATGATAGATTTTGGTGGCTAACACATCATCTTGGCCAGGCTGAACTATGTTTACTGAATTTCATTTTTCTGTGTGTTTCCAGTTAGACTGGTCCGCGAAACAGAGTCTCACGGGCAATCTGACAAGCCTAAGTGAAGCCGTGTGGGTTTGGTAACTCACATACGTGATCTGCTGGCTCTCCTCTATGGTCCTCACAGACTGCAATGGCTTTATCTTCCCTCACATCCAATTTCAGCTTGTCTGACTCAAGATCACGTGTGTGTTTAGCTCCAAGAGGAAGGATCAGAAGCAACAGGAAAAGACACAGTTTCCGGACTGTTCTCATCTGCTCCAGCTTGTGTCCGCATTTCCTGTTTCACAGGCCGACCACCTGTGCTGAGTACTTCAAGTTTTCACAGCATTGGATGGAATGGCAACAGCCTCACAGACTGTACAGACCCAACAGCCACACTGTATAAGGTAATTTCTAATAGAATCATGTGTGTGTGTGTGTGTGTGTGTGTGGTGTACAGGCATGAGGGTACATGTGTGTATGTATGTGTGTTCTTGTGGGTTTGAGTAGATATTTTGTTGTTGTTAGCTTCTGAGTTTTATAGCATT
Organism: Tokudaia tokunoshimensis; assembly: GCA_036184795.1. NCBI lineage: Eukaryota > Metazoa > Chordata > Mammalia > Rodentia > Muridae > Tokudaia > Tokudaia tokunoshimensis. The sequence continues at coordinate 5,023,886 of BTHU01000012.1, read as the reverse complement.
TTGGTTAATAAATATATTTCTTGGAGCCAGGCGTGGTGCTCTTGTGTGGTATATACCAGAGAAGACACTCAGACATGGGTTCAAGCCAATAAAGTCTTTGTTAGCTGGCCAGCCACAATTGGGTGTTCAGGACCTGAATAGAGTCCCGAGCCTTTCTCAGGGTGAGCTTTGAAACACAAAAACCACATCCCAGGTTGACATACTTCACTTACAGAACAGTTTGCCAGAGTCAGAATTAGAGAAGCCGAAAGCAAAGTGAGTATACTTAGAGACTTCCCCAGAACTATGAACACTGAGGGATCGGGTCTTTTTCTTGTTTTGTCATGTGGTAATGCCTACGTGCTGGGTTCTGGGGCCTGAAAGGTATATGCATCATGACATCTAGCTTGCAATATGGCTAAGGTCTGGGGGCCTATACTCCCAGAACTCAGGAGGCTGAGGCAGGAGGATAGAGATCACTCTGGGCTACATGATTTCTCAAACATATCATATATACATACAAGTGTATTTGGTTTAACATTTAAATATATTTTTGAGCCAGGCGGTGGTGGTGCCTGCCTTTAATCCCAGCACTTGGGAGGCAGAGGTAGGCGGATCTCTTAGTTTAAGGCCAGCCTGGGGCTGGAGAGATGGCTCAGTGGTTAAGAGCACTGACTCTTCTTCCAAAGGTCCTAAGTTCAAATCCCAGCAACCACATGGTGGCTCACAACCATCCATAATGAGATCTGATGCCCTCTTCTGGAGTGTCTGAAGATAGCTACAGTGTACTTACATATAAATAAATAAATTAAAAAAAAAAAAAAAAGCCAGCCTGGTCTACAGAGTGAGTTCCAGGACAGCCAGGGCTATACAGAGAAACCCTGTCTCGAAAAACCAATATATATATATTTGTATATGTGTGTTTATATCTGTAGGCATGCATACATAGAGGTCAGAAGACAACTTGTGGGAGTTGGCTCTCTACTTCTACCTCATGGGACCTGGGCATTGAACTTATAACTTCAGACTTGGCGGCAAGTGCCATTACCCTTCTAAGCCAATTTGCTGGCCTAGTTTGACAATTTTTAATAATTGTGCTTCATGAAACTCCTTTTTAATTTATAAAAAAATTACTTTATGATGGAACCAGAGAGATGGCTCAGTGATTGGAGCATTTCCTGCTCTTGCGGAGGACTGGAGTTGGGTTCCTAGAATCCACGCTGGATGCCTCACAGGTTCCTGTCACTCCATGTCTTAGTTAGAGTTTCCATTACTGTGAAGAGACACCATGGCCATAGAAGTGTCTTATTTCTTATAAAAGAAAACATTTAATTGGGGCTGGCTTACGGTTTCAGAGGTTCTTCTATCTTTATGGTAGGAAGCATGGCAGCATGCAGGCAAACATGGTGCTAGAGGAGCTAAGAGTTCTCCATCTTGATCTGTAGACAGCAGAAGGAGATTATGACTCATACTGGGCAGAGCTTGAGCATATGAAACTTCAAATCCTGCTCCCATAGTGATACACTTCCTCCAATAAGACCACACCTACTCCAATAAGGCCACACCTCCTAATAGTGCCCCTCTCTGTGGACCAAGCATTTACACATGAGTCTATGGAGGCTGTACCTATTCAAATCACCACATTCTAGCTACACACACACACACACACACACACACACACACAGATGCACACACAAAGGCAGGCACACATGCACACTTGTATACATAAATAAAAATATAATCAATCTTTAAAATTTATTCCTAATGGATTAATAAATGATCAATTATAGTAACTGTTTCCATATTTCAGAGCAATGTATAGCATTAGATGTAATATTTTATTACTATAAATTCTCTATATACTTAATTTTATTTTTTCTAGTTTTGAAAAAAGATATGTCAATACCTATGATAGTTTTGTTGACTCATCCTTGTAAAAATTACTAGAAACATTTTTAGTCATTTTTGAAAATATTGTTAGGTCCATAAAAGTTCATGACTAGTATAGGTTCTTGGTATAATGAGTGTTTTATAGGTATGAAACCATTTAATATCTTTTTACATTATCATATGCCATGTTAGTATTGGCCATTCCTATTAACAACTGAGCTAATATATAAAATGTGTGATGTCGAGCCTGATAGCCATAAGCAACAACAGAGAGCAACTGCTGTAATTATCTTTATTGCTGTCACTGCCACTGTGACGTACACAAGAGTCACGTACACAGCAGTGACCGTGCTCCGCTACCAACGAGAGTCTCAAGTCTGCCAACATTCTGGTCTCCCTGCCTCACTGCCTGCATCTGCCAGTCCATGCTGAGTACGGGTGCCTTACTGTTTTATTAGATGTTCTTGTTCCAGTTGAGATGTTCACTGTAGACTGCTAATATGAACTCATGTGTGTACGTGTGTGTGTTTGTGTGTGTGTCTATGTAAGTGTGTGTATGTTTGTATGTATATGTGCATGTGTGTGTTTATGCACATGTATATTATGTTTGTGTATGTGTGTGTTTGTATGCTGTATTGTGTATATATATGTATGTTTATGTGTTTGTGTTTGTGTGTGTGTGTGTTTGTGATTATGTATATGTTTGTGTATGTGTGTGTTTGTATGTGTATGTGTGTGTTTGTGTGTATATGTATATTTGTATGTATGTTTGTGTGTATATGTATATTTGTTTATGTGTGTGTTTGTGTATTTGTATGTATTTGAATGTTGTATTGTGTGTATATATGTGTGTGTTGTGTGCTGTAGGTGTGTGTATGGGCACACATGCAAGCATTCACATGCTAGTACGCCTATCTTTGTAATGAACTTGCTCACTGAACACTTGATTGCTTGAAATTCCTTGGCCTCCAAATGACTTCCTTCACCTCTCAGAAACTCTTTACTGACTGAAATCCACAGAGCCTTAAGAAGTTAAAGCTTAAGATGTTTTAGAGATTAATTATCCTTTGTTCCTCGTTTGACTGAAGACAGAAGTTGCCCTGAATCACAAACTTGTGAGAGGCAAGTAGGGTTGAACTGAGCTCCGAGCACCAGTGCCGGGAAGGAGATTCCACAGTGGAGTGGTGGCGAGGAAGTGATTTGGGAATTCAGGATGCTGGCTGTCTGCTGGGTCATTTTGGTGTTTTGAAGATGCTTGGCCCACAGGGAGTAGTAATGTTAGGAAGTGTGGCCTTGTTGGAGGAAGTGTCACTGTGTGGTGGGCTTTGAGACCCTCCTCCTAGTTACCAGTGAGATGGTCTTTTCCTGGCTTCCTTTGGATGAAGATGTAGAACTTTCAACTCCTCCATAGCCATGCCTGCATTGACGCTGCCATGCTTCCTGTCATGATGGTAATGGACTTAACCTCAGAACCTGTAAGCCAGCCCCAATTAAAAGTTGTCCTTTATAAAAGTTGTCTTGGTCATTGTGTGTCAGAGCAATGGAAACCCAAACTAAGACAGAAGTTGGTACCAGAGACTGGGGTATTGCTGCGATAGGCCTGACTATGTTTGTGTTTGGAGGAATGTGGATTTTGCAACATTGGATTTGGAAAGCAGTGAAATGCTTTAAGTGGGGCTTGATGGGTCATCTTAGTCAGGATTCCTAGTAGGTGTATAGAAGACATTGGTGCTGAGGGTGATTTGAACTGTGGAGGCTTGGCTCAAGAGGCTTCAGAGAAAGACTGGTTGTAGGAGAATGCCAGGACAGAGAAGTGAGAGGGGGTTGAATGGGGAAAAGAGGGAGGGAAGGGGGCTTATGGGACTTTCGGGGAGGGAGGAAACAGGAAAGGGGAAATGATTTGAAATGTAAATAAAAAAAAACTTAGAAAATAAAATAAAATTTAAAAAAAAAAAGAGACTTCAGAGAAGAATGTCAGTATGTAGCCTAAAGACTGTTCTTGTGTTATTTTGGTTAAGAATGTGGCTACTTTTTGCCCTTGTCTGAAGAGTCTGCCTTAGGCTAAGGCAATCAGATTAATTGCATTGGCCAAGAAAGTTTTAGCAAAGTCCAGTATAGACTTTGTTCTCTGGTTTACTCTGAGGAGCACTTTGATCAAGTGTAGCAAGCTTAGAAAGGAAAAATACAAAATGTATGGTTCAAGTAATAAAGGGGCACCAGGAAGTGAAATGGAGCTGAATCCTGTGTTCAAGAAGATAAAAACATCAAGGGAGTGGTGATCTCAGGGCAAGGTTCCACCCAGCTACATTTATTGTTTGTGTTTGCAGTTGAACAAGGAATAGTTATGTCATGTTAGGTGTTATTACCTGGTTATTGCTTTCATTTGGACTTTTAATCTGGAATGAATTACAATCCAGAAATGGAAGACATAGACTTTTTTTTTAAAGATTTATTTATTTATTATATGTAAGTACACTGTCGCTGTCTTTAGACACACCAGAAGAAAGGCATCGGATCTCATTACGGATGGTTGTGAGTCACCATGTGGTTGCTGGGATTTGAACTCAGGACCTTCAGAAGAGCAGTCAGTGCTCTTAACCACTGAGCCATCTCACCAATCTGGACACAAACTTTTGATCCAGATCTTGAGGTCTTGTGGCCATGAAAAGCTTAGGCCCAGGCATGGTAGTACACACCTTTGATTCCAGGAGACAGGCATGCAGCTCTCTGAGTTAAAGACAAGCCGGGGACAGAGCAAGTTCCAGGAAAAGAAAGTCTTAGGTCCAGGTGTGATGATGCTTGAGTTTAGTCCCAGCATCAGGAGACAGACTCATGCAGATCTCAGAGTTCAATGTCTGTCTACAGAGCAAGTTCTAGGACAGCCAAGCTTAGGCAGTGACAGAGTTGGAAAACAGAAACAGAAAGCTGGTGATAATGTAATAGAACAAGGGGACCACATTCCAGCCCCAGCAAGCAGTGGAACTTGGCAGCTTCAGTCACGTGGCTCTGGCCTTAGAGTCAAGAATAGAAGAGGTTACTGGGATAATTGATGTTGGTAAGCTGGAGCTAAGAAATTAGTCATGATTAAGAAGACACCAACATCACTGAAGTGAAATCTTCTGGGAAGTGTTTTCTGAGAGCACTACAAAGCTGTGTTCTAGATAGCCAAGGCTGTACCTCCCTGCAGCAGCTGTACTTAGTAATATGTAAGAGTCACCCAGGTGGTACTTGTTCTGAAGGCATGAAGGGGTCATGGAGGGCAGCTGAGGCTTGACACTATGAGAAGCCAGAGAAGGCCTCTGGTAAAGGTGCAGCCCCAGGACTGAAGGGGTAATGCAAAGAAGTTGAAGCTTGGCACCATGAAGAGAGCCTATGAGAGGCTATTTGGTGAAGTCTAGTTGCAGTGGAAGATTCCAGCACATTGGAGATGACATACTGTGGGATGATCACCAAGAACTGTGTAACAGGAATTAAAAATAACCATCCATTTCTGTTCCTGCAAACGACTGGGGCAGACTGCCACAGACTCTTTAGAGCGGTCTCAGCTACTCCCTTTATCTCTCTTGCCTTGCCTGACACTCACCAGGTCTCAACAGGGTCTCGCTCAGCGTGGCTCCCACTGTCACTGCTGAGTCAATCTCTTCCAGCTAGCTTTCTCAGCATCTCAGCTGCATTCTCCCTCCACCATCGTTGGACCCACATTTCACACATGTCACACTACCCATGGGCTGCCAGTTCCTATGGTTTCCCAACTGTGGTGCCCCAAATTGCCCGGTAGATCAGACTCTCAATGCCTAATTAATTTGCCAATTAGATTTAAATATATTTAAAACACAAGTTGGGGATGCCAATATGGTAATAACAAAGTCAATCAATTACAGTAAAAGTTCTATCCCAATATTCTAACCTTTGGATAAACAGACGTCTGACTCCATTGCTCCTTAGTTCTTCTCCCTGGCCAAGCACCTCTTTCTCCGCACTCGTGTGTATCTCCTACTCGTGTGTCTCCTCTCTCTCTCTCCCTAGCTCCTCCTCCTCTCTCCCCTCCAATCACTGGCCTCTCGCTGCCTCAATGTGATTAGATAGGAAATATCTTGCAACAGAACTGCAGCAACAATGTAGTGGAGTCAACTAGAGCCTGGAGAGCTACAGAGGGCAGAGCTGGAGAAGTGGCCCAAGTCCTTTGGAGGAGCCCACAAGATCATGTGTAGATCCCAGACATAGGAACAAGAAACTGTGAAGCCGAAGTTGACTTGGATACCCAAAGATGTTAGAGGTTCCAGAACAATGGGATGCCTGCCCAGGAAAGCTGCTAATAGGGAGTGGGAGTAGCCAAAGAGAAAGAATTATGTTGCAGTCAACAAAGATACAAGGAGTTGGAGATCTGAAGAGAACTTTAACATCAGACATGGAGATGCAGAGTTTGGAGTTTGCCCAGCTGGTTTTTGGACTTGCTTTGGTCCAGTATTTTCTCGCTATCACATTTTGGAATGGTAACGTATATCCTGTAATGTTGGAGGTATGTGATCTGCTTTTTTATTTTGATTTTATGAGGGATTGCAGTTAAGTGATTAGACGAATCTCAGAAGAGATTTTGAACTTTGGACTTTTAACATTGTTGAGGCTGCTATAGATAGACTATGGGTCTTTTAAAGTTGGACTAAATGTGTTTTGCATTATGCTATAGCTAGGTATGGTCCCCATAGGTTTATGTGTTTGAACAAGCCTATGGGGTCAAGGAGTGGAATGTGGTGGTTTGAATATGCTTGGCCCATAGGGAGTGGTACTGTTAGGTGGTATAGCCTTGTTGGAGGAAGTATCATTGTGGGGTGGGCTTTGAGATGCTCCTCCTAGTGGCCAGTAAGACAGTCTTCTTTTGAATTCCTTTGGATGAAGATGTAGAACTCTCAGCTCCTCTAGCACCATGTCTGCTTGGATACTGCCATGCTTCCATCCTTGATGATAATGAACTGAATCTCTGAACCTATAAGCCAGTCCCAATTAAATGTTGTCCTTTATAAGAGTTGCCTTGGTCATGGTGTCCTTTTACAGCAATGGAAACCCTAACTAAGACAAATACCAAGAAGAAGTTGTTTTGGGCAGGATAAATGCAGTATGAAGTCTGAGGTGTCTGAGTGGAACTGATGGGTTGATAGGTATCAAGCACATGCACCTTTGTGGTCCGGCCCTTACAAGTAAGCTCCAACTACACCAGCAGCACAGCTGTCAATAATGCCAACTCAGATTTACATTGTGTTTAAATCTTTCCATATATTCACAGGCTAACTATGGATACCAGGAGTTAGCCAGTAGCTAATACTGCTATTAGCAATAACAGCAGCATAAAGACATGAAGCTCATGCAATGTGTGCTCAACCACACAAGGTTGATGGGTGTGTGGTGGAACCAAAGAGAGGGTTCTGTAAATCCTGGTGCCCATTTAATGGTGAAGAAAATTTTTGTTGGTGATACTAAAGAAGATACAAAGAGTATACAAAGAAGATACAAAGAATTTAATCTGAGAGACCACTTTGAAAAGTATGGCAAGATTGAAACCATAGAAGTTATAGAAGACAGGCAGAGTGGAAAGCAGAGAAGATTTGCTTTTGTAACTTTTCATGATCATGACACAGTTGATAAAATTGTTGTTCAGAAATACCACACTATTAATGGACATAATTGTGAAGGGAAAAAGGCCCTTTCTCAACAAGAAATGCAGTCTGCTGGATCACAAAGAGGTCGTAGAGGTGGATCTGGCAACTTTATGGGTCGTGGAGGAAACTTTGGTGGAAGGGGAGGCTATGGTGGTGGAGGTGGTGGCAGCAGAGGTAGTTATGGAGGTGGTGATGGTGGATATAATAGATTTGGAGGTGATGGTGGCAACTATGGTGGTGGTCCTGGTTACAGTAGTAGAGGAGGTCATGGAGGTGGTGGACAAGGTTATGGAAACCAGGATGGTGGATATGGTGGTGGAGGAGGAGGATATGATGGTTACAATGAAGGAGGAAATTTTGGTGGAGGTAACTATGGTGGTGGTGGTAACTATAATGACTTTGGAAATTATAGTGGACAGTAACAATCAAATTATGGACCCATGAAGTGGGCAGTTTGGTAAAGAAGCTTGGGCAGTCTGTACAGTGGTGGCTTTGGGTCTAGAGGTGGAAGTAGTGGATGTGGTAGCAGAAGATTTTAAAATAAAACAGAAACGGTTACAGTTCTTAGCAGGAAAGCTGCAGGTTACTTTGAGACAGCCGTCCCAAATGCATTAGAGGAACTCTTAAAATCTGCCACAGACAGAATGATCGTCCGTAGTCAGAAAAGCTACTGCGGATTGAACAGGAAACCCTTCCTGTTCAGGGCCATCATAGCCACAGTTTGCGAAAGTGCAGCTATTGATTAGTGCAGTGTAGTGTCAATTAGATGTACATTTCTGAGATCTTTCATCTCTTGTAGCTTTGTCTTTTCCTTTTCCTCTTCATTACATCAGGTATATTGCCCTGTAAATCATGGTAGTGGTACCAGGAATAAAAAATTAAGGAATTTTTAACTGTTCAATATTTGTGTAGTTCAGTTTTTCTACATTTTAATACAGAAACTAACAAAATGCAGTTTTGAAGGTATTTCCTTGTGAGTTAACAAGATCATTGTTAATTACTGTTTTGTATGAATTTTGCTAAAGTTAACTGTAAAGAAACACCTACTGACTTGCAATTTAATGGGAATCTATTCTCCCTATTTCCAAAACCATGATACATGGAAATTGACATGTGGAGAGAATAGGTATTTGTATGTTTGCAATGTGTATTTTAGATAATTAGGATTGGGTAATAAAAATAGCATATTTGTGGAGTTAATAGCATTCAGATTACCTTCAAATGAAAAAGATCTCAAAAGTTAAAAAAAAAAAAAAAGAAGGGAAGCTCAGAAACAGGGGAAAACATGAAAAACACATAAATGTCCGTGGAAGTGTGCTGGCCATTGCTGTCTGTCGATCCACCACCCCTCAGCTTTACTGTAGCCTGTCTGTGCCATATCTATGGTAAGATTAATGCCTCTACGTGTTAGGGATGGCCGGGTAGATTTAATGATAATTCTACTGCCTTAACAGGCACTGGTTTGAGAATGGGCAAATGGTTGCTACTGCACCACTGAGCGTGTGTGTGAGAGCTGTGCATGGCGTACACAGTTTCAGAAAGCCTTCCTTCTCTCTTCTGGGAGAGCAGAGGAACCCCTTTTCCTCTTTCACTGGATGACAATAAAGAACCACGCAGTCCTGACCACTACAAGATTAGGATACAAGCCAGCTTCAGAAGGAAACCAAAAACTAGAGAAGTAGAGTCCGTGTCTTCGGAGCTCACTGGGTGATAGAGGCAGGCCCCCTCAGTGTTGTCGGACTTTAGGCCTTGTGTTTAAGTGAGCCATCATCTCCCATGGAGACTAGCCGGAGAAAAGTTCATATTGTATTCTACAACAGAGAAACTGGATAATAATGCTTAATAGAAGTACTTGAGAGGGTTAGGCCAATTCACAAACAGGACAGATTTAACTAAACATTTATTGTTATGTATGTGTGCAGGTGACATGCATGTGTGGGCATGAGAGCCATAGTGCATATTTGGAGGTCAGAGGACAGCTTTGTGCGGTATATCAGTAGTGTCAGGAATCTACTGGCAATCTCGGAATGCAGCCTCTGGTGATAAAAGCCAGACTCCTATAGAGCCTCCTGGAGTAATCATGAGCACTCCTTCAGATTAAAGGGGAGGAAAGCTAGACCTCATAGCAAGAGATTGATCACGCTACCAAAGACTAAGGTACAAATCCCACCAAGCTACATTTCTGCTCAAACCAGTCAAGTAGCCTTTAGATATGGGTCCCCTCTGCAGATACCAGAGATAAATGTCCCAAGGTACCTGGACTTTTGAACTTTCAAGGAATCAAGAAAGGAGCTAGGAAGGCAGGAATGTTGATAGCAATGGATATAGTTGGGTGACATGAGACTCAGAAGCTGTGCAAGGATTAGATGCTACCTGAGTCTCAGATGCCGTATGTGAAATTCCATAGGCTTTATCCAGTTATTGTCTGTTTAGGCAGGGGAGTGACTTGGTGCTATTTGTATTTTATAAAACTGCTCAAGCTCACCAGTGAACAGTGGGTTTAGAAGAGACAGAGTGGGTATGTTGGCCCATTAGGAAAGTAATGTTTATGCCCACGCAGAGGGATGGTGGTGGGAATGGAGGCTAAGAGGCCACTTGAAGGGATTTTACCAGACTGGGGTTGACACTGAGAACCACAAAGGAAAAAAAAAGTCAATTTTTTTTTCTGGCATGGTGGGTGACTGGGCCTCAGTCAGTTCTCCATTTTGCTTTAGACATATCAGGGACCTGTGAGATATTCAGTATGAGTGTTGTAAAGGCACAGAACTCAAAGGGCCTATATTGATACTACCAGCTGCGTGGGGACATACACACTGCAGGTAATGTGCCTGGGTTTCAAAAGGAGGAGGAAGAGGAGGATGAGGATGAGGAAGAGGATGAGGAAGAAGAAGAAGAGGAAGAAGAAGAAGAAGAAGAAGAGGAAGAAGAAGAAGAGGAAGAAGAAGAAGAGGCATCATCAGCAGCTGGTTGTGGTGACACATGCCTTTAACATGCTTTTAACTCCAGCACCAGGCAGGCAGGCAGGCAGACACACACAGGTGGATCTTTGAGTTCAGAGCCAGCCAGTCTGGTGTACATACTGAGTTCCAAGCCTGTCAGAGATACATAGTGAGATCCTGTATCAAAATAAACAAATAAACAGTTCCTGGAACTGGAGAGACAGCTCAGCGACTAAGCAACAGGCTATCTTTCCAGAGAACTTGGGTTCAGCTCTCAGCACCCACATGGTGACTCATAACCATCTGTAACTCCAGTTTCAGGAGATCTGACTTTTTCTGACTTCTGAGGGAACCAAGTATGCACAGTGTACAGAGACATAAATGTAGCCAAAAGACTTACACATAAAACAAAATAAATAAATCTTTAGGGGATGGAGAGATGGCTCAGTGGTTAAGAGCACTGACTGCTCTTCCAAAGGTCCCGAGTTCAAATCCCAGCAACCACATGGTGGCTCACAATCATCTGTAATGAAATCTGATGCCCTCTTCTGGTGCATCTGAAGACAGCTACAGTGTACTTAGATATAACAATAAATAAATCTTTTTAAAAAAATAAATCTTTAAAAACAGTTCTGGGTGGTGAGCACCCCAGACAGCAATGAAAGCACAGTAGTGGGAAAGGCATTTGGGAGAGCCTGGTGTCACAGGCCAAGGGAGTGCTGTTTGTAGAAGAAACTCTAAATGGAATTACTGTTTTAATTAGGGTAATTATAATCTTCTTTCATAAGACTCAGGAGGATTAAGTGAGATAACATACTATTATTATTGTTTTTTAATTTCATTGTTTGTCAGTTTGGGTGGTCTCTTCAGCAGGCCCTGAGGTAAAGCCCAGGGCAGAGAGAAGTCACCAGGCCCCTTGTGAACCATTGTCCAGTGTCTCAGCACTTATTGTACTCAAGTCTCTCCCCAGCATCTTATGCATTCAGTGCCAGTGACCTTTGATCTAGTGTTACATAACTTGCAGAACCATGAAACACTCTGGTGAACTTTTAAAAAATCAAGAACGCCCTCAAAACAAGCAGGCTCTCCCTGCCTGACATGGCATAAAAATCCATGCAGAGAAGTCCTGTGGAACCATTTCTTTTCACAGTAAGGGAAGCACCTGATGGTGGAGACAGTAATGCCAGGAGATGGTTAGGTGGATTGTTTTATCCGGTTCTATGTTGGTTATTTGTGGACTGCAGGAAGTCATCCAGGAAGGTGCTGGGAGGAGAGACGGGAGGGCTTGGCTACCCAATGGGAAATAGACTAGAGATACCATCTTACCTTTCTGTTGCTGTGATGGAACACCATGACCAAGGCAGCTCATTGAAGGAAGTGTTTATTTGGGCTACAGTTCAATAGGGATAGGAGTCTGTAATGGCAGAGCTGGGGCAATTGGAGCTGGAAACAGAAGACTCAGATTTTGAACCACAAACAGGAGGCAGAGAGAGTGAACTTGACATGGTATGAATCTTTAGACTCCCAAAGCCCTCTTCCAGTGCTACACTTTCTACAAGTGCAGACCCCTTGAAACTCTCCAAACAGCGTTACCAAGTGAGGAGCAAACATTCAAAAACCTGAGACTGTGGGGGGTATGTCATTCCAGTCCTCATAAACAACCAAGACAAACGTCACTGAAGGCTCAGTTTCAAAGTTGCTTCAGGCAGAAGCTGTTTGTTTTCCTATTAGTTCAGGAAACAAAAACAAACCCAAACTTTCCATGCAAAATGTCCATTACATATCTAGAGCTAGCCCTTGACTTAGTAGAAACCGTATCCTTCTCATGAGGTCCATTAAACACATTCTGCTCTGTCAGATGGTAGCAACCTAGTGACTAGACTATAAATAAAACTGTGGCGACTTGAATAGGAATGGCCCCATAGACACATGCCATTGAGTGCTCAGCCCATAGGAAGTAGTGCTATTAGGTAGTGTGGCTTTGCTGGAATAGGTGTGGCCTTGTGGGAGGGAGTGTGTCACTGTAGGGGTTGTTAGGCCTAGTGTAGCGCACAGTCACTTCTTCCTCTGGATCCAGATGTGGAACTCTCAGCTCCGTTGCCAGCACTTTGTCTGCCTGCCTACTCCCATGCTTCCCGCCATGATGATAACGGATTGAATCTTTGAACTATAAGCCAGTTCCAATTAAATGTTTTCCTCTATAAGAGTTGCTGTGGTCATGGTGTCTCTTCATAGCAATAGAGCAGTAAAGTAACTAAGACACCACGCCAAACTCAAGTTCATTAGTGTCTTAGTTAGGGTTTCCATTGCTGTGAAGAGACACCATGACCATGGCAGCATCCTGGCAGGAGGAGGAGCTCAGAGTTCTACATCTTGTTCCAAAAGAAATCAGGAAAAGACTGACTTCCAGGCAGCTAGGAGGAAGGTCTCAAAGCTCACTCCCACAGTGACACACTTCCTCCAACAAGGCCACACCTCCTAATAGTGCCACTCCCTGGGCCAAGCATATTCAAACCACCACAAATAGCTTTTGTTCTAGTTCCCTTACTTTTTATGTGGTCAAACATCCAGACCAAACATCCAGTATTAAAACAAAAACAAAGAAGAGTCCAAAGATTGATCATGTGAGAGGAAATCTTGTTGCTAAGCCGGGTGGTAACAATCTAACTACCCAGAGTCTAGGCTCGGAGAAATGATGTTCCAGAAGGTCACAGGTCCTTCTGTGTCATGAATTTCAGGTCTTAGAAAGCACCTTGTTGGTCAATGCGCTGACTTTCTCAGGCTGGCCGGACCGGGAGTGAGTCAGGTGGATGAAGCACACCTTTCGGTATTGGCACAGACTCCCCTGCTGTGGATGGTTCTGTACTGCTTGCTCTTCCGGGAGAGGCTGCCTGGAATGAGGAATGAATCACATTTTGTGAACCAGTCTCCTAATGAATAAAGGAGCCAGTCACTGGATGAGTAGGCAGGACTTCCGGGTTGGACGGAGGAAGAGAGGAAGCAAGAGAGAGTTACTTCCTTTTAGAACCTTGACAGCAGAGGGGTAAGATGTAGCTGCCACAGTTTCCTATTATTATGGCAGACCCACGAGGATCCACCACCAGAGGGATCCGATTTTAATAAGGCTTACAAGATTAGGTTTTAGTTGTTGTGCCCAGAGACTGAGTTACCATTGTTTCTGAACTAAGTTTGTGTTGTGTTTTCCTTCACGTGGCAGCTCATCTGGGTTCAAGAGAAAAAGGTATGGCGGCCAAGCATGAGTTTGCCAGATGTGCACCACAAAGGCCGTGGGGGATTTGAAGCACAGGGTTGGCTTGGTAGTGACCCGCCACTGGAACCTAGCGAGCTGGGTTGGAGACGTTTCAGAAGCTCTGGGCCAGTGACTCTCCACTTATCTCCAGTGCATGGCCGGCCAACCTGCCGGTGCAGAGTTAGAGGCACAAGCGTGGGAATGTGCCGGTTCGACTTTTTAATATTTCACGCAAACATTCTCCTGTTGTGAGAGCAGCCTAAGCATGCAATTAGGATGTGGCCCTGGGAAGCTGTTCTATGGCCACCTGTGATGGTTACATTTTTGCCAACTTGTCACAAGCAGGAGTCATCTGGGAAGGAGAAATGTCAACTGAGAAAGTGCCCCCGTCAGACCTTCCTGGAGGCAAGCCTGTTGGGGTATTTTTCTTGATTAATGTTTCAGGATTAACCCATTGCCACCGATGGGCGGGTGGTTCTGGGTTCTATAAAAAAGCAAGAAAGGTACACAGGAGGAGCAAAACAGGAAGCAGTGCTCCTCTGTGGCCTCTGCTTCAGTTCCTGCCTCAGTGCTCCTTCCATGCTTGAGTTCCTGTCTTGACTTCCCTCAATCAGGCTGTGTAAGTTAGACAAACTCCTTGGACATAATGTTTCTCACAGCAATAGAAAGGAAACTAGGATACTGCCTCCCACAGACGCTCCGTCCTACCCTCCCATATTGTCTTTAGACACTAGCTCATACACTTTTAAACCCCAGGCCCCTCCTACTCTTACCCAAGGAGCATCTCCCCCTCAGGGTCCATACATTCTTCCCTCACAGGGCCTGTCTTCCTCCACTGGACTGTGAGAATTAGAAGATGTTTCTGTATCTTATATGCCCAGAAATAAGTATAATCATGAGCTGCCATAAGTATTTTTTAAAATAAACAGAATAAATGAGGATTTATGTGTTCCCTCACACATGACATCATTACCTTCCCGTCATTTATGTATGTGAACAAACACAGAGTGCACTTGGGGACCCCAGTTACAATCCCAGAGGGTAATATTGCAAATCTTGTGCCATCAGGTAAATAATTTGTTTTCTCTTAAGCTCATTTCAACTTGTTTTCTTTATCAAATAATTGGATAGTCAGCTTTTATGGCACAGAAATTCTTTTATATACATTTTCATGAGAAAATTTGGAGGAAATATTTGCAAATGGAAATTAACTTTCCTGGCTTATCTTCTCATTGGAAACAGTGCTGACAAACTCGGTATCTCTTACTTTGTGGACGGTTTTGCCCAATATTTACCTTGAGCAATTTCACTGAAGTTATTTAGTTCACACAAAGAAATACATCTCCTCACATTTAAGAGGTACAAATTGTTTCTCCCATTTTCAAAAGAGATTCGGTGTTTCCAGATTTAGAAAGACACTCCCCAGCTGCCAAGCTCTGTCAGAGCCTGCCTTGGCTAACAAGAAACGTTTGGTTTTTTTTTTTTCCAAAGAAAAAAATAAAGCCCTCAAGTTATTCAAGTGTTTTTCAGTTGGTTTAGAGGCAGAGAGAGGTATATGAAAATGTGAAGGGAGAGGTTTTTGGGTTGAAGACTTGGCCTCAACTACTAGATGCCAGTACATTTGCCCAGCATGAGTGAGTACGCCTCCAGACCTGTTTCCTTTGTATATGGTGAGGCGATTGCACTCCACGGTCTTGGAGTCTGTCCTGGTTCTAAGATCTACCGTAAAATTCACGACTCTTTCCTTGTTTCCCAGTTTGGTGTGTGAATGTACTCTCCAAGGTTGGCAGATCATGTTTTATTGTCCTGAAGTGGCCATAGACAAGGGCAACGTATCACTGGAAAAACTTTTATGTTTGTTAGAGAAGGGGGCAGGGGGCGGGGCAAGTGAATAATAATGGGCCAGGAAGTGAAGTCAACCTGGGGGAGGGACTTCCTCTCCTCTCTTGGACTGTAATTGGTTGCTCATATAAGAGATCTACTGCCTGTTAATGGGTTCCATGGCTATCGTAGGTGGAGAGGATTTGGGATTATAAAATATTTCCCTAAAAATCTTTAATGCTGACACCTGAAGCACCAAAGGTAAGATATAACATGGATGTGAGGAATAGGAAGGAGAGGAGGAGCAAGGTGTTTTTATTCTCCTTGTACTAGAAGACTACTACCAAATTGTTAGTGAGCCTCTTTCCCAGTTGTGATTCTTATAGTACACAAGGCCAGATCACCACCATCTCCCCCCGCTGTCCCTTCACAGTACTAGGGACCTCAAGCATGCTAGACACGTATTGTATTACATATACAGCCCCATTTATTTTGGCAAAAGATTTCAATAGACGCCCTGATATTAACAGTTTCACTGTGAAGGAATGAGCAGTACTGGTAAGTGGAAAGTGGCTTTTTTCTCCAGCAGACAGACAGGATGGGCTTTCTTTAAATCAGCGGTTCTCAACCTGTGGCTCAAAAGCTCTTTGGGAGTCTCATATCACACATCCAGCATATCAGATATTTACATTACAATTCACAATAGTAGCAAAATTACAGTTATGAAGTAGCAACAAAATAATTTAATAGTTGGGGGTTATGGCAGCATGAAGAACTATATTAAAGGGTTACAGCATTAGGAAGGTTTAAGTGAATGTTCAGGCTTCGTGAATGCATCAAGACATTCCTCATCCTTGGAGTGGGATGTGGCCTTTTATTGATTTGATTATGGAAGCAGGTATCTTGTTTTGTGCTCCAAGCAAGTTAAGTGCATATTTCACTAAAACACCGTTCTTAGCTTTTCCTACACTTAATGCTTGCTAACTGAATGAGTGAATCTATGAAGCTAAAGTCAGAAATAAGCTGGAAAGAAAGGAGCTTTGTTGGCCCATTAGCTGCTTGTCTTGACTTATCCTCTAAGGTGGGGTTAGGTTGAACAATGGGTAGCATTTCCTAAGTGTGGCTAAAGGTTAGATCATTTCTTCACAAGAAGGGTTTGATTTAGCCTGACTTCTGACTAGATGCCAACCAATTTGAAGTAGCTTCTTTTTTGTCTTTCCACATGACATTCTTCCTCCTCTCCATAGCCTTACTGCTGCAGATTTTAAAATGATGATCAAGGGCAAAAGGTTGGAGTTGACTAGTCAGTTTCTATTTGAATCAGAGCGGCAGCCTTCTGGTGTCACCCCTACCTACATACCCACCCCGAGTCTCAGATGGAGAGCAGGCAAAGTAGTCCTGGACATGTGTAATCTCACTATAATAAAGGGCCCAAGGGACTGAGTCATTTCAAATTCTTAGGGCTGTGTGGGCCCCTAACAAAGGCAGTTCCAAGAGCAAGCTTTTACTTCAGGGTCATTTATTGGTATTAAAAAAAAATCAACAAAACCACATCCAGTGTCTTGAAATAGTAGCCATTTTGTACTTCATTGTTTTGGGGTCACACGCTCTTCCGCTCTCAGTCAAAGGATTTTTCTGTTCAACCAGGTGTTGGCTGGAACTGTTCGGTGGTACTGAGCTGCAGCTGCTTTGGCTCGGAGGGCCCGTGATGGACTTCCTTACAGTCCCGGGTCTTTAACTGGAACGCCTGGACAGCTGACTTGGCTGGGTCCTCCTCTTCTCTTTGTAGTGTCAGGGCATCTCCATGTGATCTTTCTGGCAGAACAGCCACTCAGGATTTAGGCCAAGAACAAGCATAGCTTCCCTTCCACTGCACTCTACTGGGTGGCTCAGAATCAACGGGAGGGGAACTGGAGCTCGTTTCGCTATTGAAGAAATGTCAAAAAATTTGTGCCCCTTCCCTCACAGAGAGGGCCATTGAGCACATACAACTCTGATTCCCTGTGCCGAGTGCCCACTGCCTGAAAGTGGGAGGGTAAGGGTCAACCTCTGTACATTCCAAGGGAACATGGAAACATCTGGATGCATTAATTCCAAGTCCAGACTATCTTGATGGAATGGAGCAGTGGTTCTGTGCCAATAGATATTAAACAAATATCTACAGAACATACTGCTTCTCATGGCTGCAGTTCATAATTTTTAGTGCAATCCCCAGTATTAGAGTGTTGGATGATTTTCATTTTGATCCCAAACTCTGTTTCCCTTTTAATGGCAGAGGCAGAGGACCACTGCAATCTTAGTGTGAGACATTGCCCAGGAGGTCCCTGGCTCTTTCATTTTATACTTTTAAAAAACATGAGCCTGACCTAAGAACTCACGTTACAGCATGGCAGACACAATGTACACTGTCTTTAATCCTCCCGATAACTGTGCGAACTCCATCTGACTTTGCAGACAATGGAATATCAGCTCAGAAAGGTTTCAGAGCCAGTTCAAGGTTATAGAAAACTTGGCATGTTTGTAATTTTGAATCAAGGCCTGCTTGGCTCTAAACCCTCTTTCCACTACCACATGCGATCCCTAGAAACCCAGAGCAGCTTCAGAAACACCCCTAGACAACAGTCAGAGGAGTCACAGAGCCGGTGAGTCGGCCAGGAACAGCCAGGAAGAAGTCCACAGCTTAGCATTGTGCTCCTGGTGCTCCAGTCAGGCTGACATAAAATCAACCATCACAACTTGCTGTGCCTACAGCATCCTTTCAGCAGGCTCCAGGGACCCATGTCTCCAGGTATGTGACATCCCTTGCAGTTCTTACAGCTCCGACTGACAGCAAAGCCAACCAAATAATGCCCATTTCATTTAAGGTTCTCTGGAGGACCTGGGACAGATGCACTCTCTGGAAACAACTGCAACATAAAGTAACTGGACTCTCACTCTTGAGAATGGGACATTCGTGCCCATCCAAGCTCTTTGAGAGTTTAGGATTGCACTTCCAGCCTCCATATGCAAGAAGTGACCCTTAATGTCAGGGCAGAACTGTCAGTAATGTGTAGCCCAAGAGCAGAGCTTCCTGGATTCTGGGAAGACCAAAGCCAAAGAAGAGACTTCGAGAAATTAAGCAAGTCAGCAATCATGAGGGGCGAGGGAATGCTTGTACTCCTGTGCACATCCTAATGTACCATCTTCTCAAGCTCAGAGTGGAAGAAGGTAACTGTGTGCCCAGGAAGGATATAGTCCAGTGCTCCCCGAGTCTGGAGCTGGTACTACCTTCCCACTCAGCAGGGATCAGACAGAGCCCATGCCCCATGTTTCAACCCAGGTGGGCACTTAAAGAGTTCACTCAGTCTTTAGGAACCTTTTTCTCTTTTTTCACATGGTCTCTCTATGAAGTCTTTCTGATTCCACAAAGCCAGAGCTCCACATGCCCCTAGCTTCCATCTGCGCATGTGCACTGTGCTTAGTGAGCAGGGCTGGACGAAAGCAAGAGCGGCCATGTTAGAAGAATTTAGTGCCCCGATCAGGATCAAATTCACCTTTGAGAGCTTATTTATCACCTATCTAGCCATGGTAAATACACCAAACACCTATTTCTCTATTTTTATTTGTCAAAGATAAAGCAGTTCCCCAGGGGGACCTGTTGTTCCCCTGCTGACCATTTTATGGAGTTCTCAGTGCCAAAATTGCTTCTCAATTCTTCTCTTTTTCTTCATACTAACTTGAGGACAGCTTTTTAATATACTGCACTATTATTTGATATTATATCCAAAACAGCTGTTTCTAATTTTCTAATACACAAGAATGAATGGATGATTTTCAAAGACATTCTTACTAAAATTGACTCAGATTTTTTTTTTTTTTTTTAAAAAAAATGCAATTTGTGGAAGAAATTGCCAGGGCTGCCATGGACTACTTAGTCTTAGATCTCTCAACAAGTTACTAATTTTAGACCTTTGAGGAAGAAATGTTCTTTTTGTGATTTAACTTATCCAGCATATAAGAGAAAAATACCCTTACTTATTGTATGAAGCCAACACAGCCTTGGTGCCCTAACTTCACGGAGATCATGGACATCACACACTGCACACAAGCACTGCCCACCATTATACAACACATCACACACCACACTCTACATAAATACAGATATGTCTGCACACATACATGACCCACACAACACACTTTTAAGGGGTTCTTTAACAGCTATCATGAGAAACGCTTTTGTGTTTGTTTTATCTATCAACGGTTCATGGATCATACTTTTATGCAAAGGGATTCAGATCTTACAATCTCCCTCATTTAGAAAAACTTTTGTTTACATAATAGCTGCCCCTCTGAATTACTAGAACTTTATAACCTAAAGCAATCTCTACCATATTCCTCTTTCCTTCGTTTTCCTTGCTTCTGTTTTAAAACTAGCCAATCTCAAAAGCCTGTGACATTGGACCTGGGCAATGGGGGAGACAGTGTGGATTTCCTGACCCTGTGTGCTTTGTAGTTTGGTTGGGGTCATGAAGAGCCCCTTTCACAAAAAGAAGTTGCCTTGTTGAGTTAGTTCTGTTGTGTCCTGTGTTTTGTGTAACACTAAGAATATTTGTTTCCATCACTATGGATCCATTTTTGGCTCTTAGTGGGTTTAGGTGCCAGAAAACTCGGTAGCACCAAAGTTGCTCTGAGCCAGTGGCTTATGACCATGAGGACTGATGAACAAGAATGTCAGGAGAGCAAGTGGGGTCATGGAGCAGTGCAGAGACAGCTTCCTGTCCTGGGGAGGGCTTCTAAACCATACTGGAGACCCAGGGCCTCCCCTATGTTTGGAGGGAGTCTGACTGGCTCCTACTGCATATAAAGAAGGCATTGATTTGAGATGAGCCTTACTATTTAGCTTGAACCTGTAGTATGGGAAATATTGATTGGTTGCTGGGTGGGTTGGGCAAAAAGGCACAGGGAAAGGCAAGCCAGGAAGTAAAAAGTACTGGAGCTGGTGACCACGCCACATCTTGATGAGCCAGAGCTCATCGATCAGGTCGTTTGTTATAAAACCTCAGTTATTTGGGAGCTGTCTGTTGGTACTACCAGGATGTATAGATATTTTGTTTTCCTTGGGCCTGTAACCCTGACTGCCTACAAAAGTAGTTGTCTTACTCCTAATGCTTTTTGATACTAGAAATACTCATTGTATAGACATCAGATACACAAAATGTGGTGGACTGAAGAAGAATGGCCCCACAGGCTCAAAGATTTGAGTGCTTAGGGAGAGGCACTATTTGAAACAATTAGGAGGTGTTGCCTTGCTGGAGGAAAAATGTCACTGAGTGTGGGCTTTGAGGTTTTAAAAGTCCAAGCCAGGCCCAGTAATGTTCTCTTCCTACTGCCTTCCTTTAGCTCTTACTCTAGCACCATGTCTGCCTGCCAAGATGATAATGGACTAAAACTATGAAACTATAAGCAAGTCCCAATTAAATGTTCTCCTCTATAAGAGTCGTAGTATCTCTCACAGCAGCAGAACATTGACATATACATCATACACTCACTGAGCAAATTTGAACATTCTCATGCACACTTGGCACCTCTAAACAACAGTATAATCTTGTTTTTAAACATAATGTAAAAAAAAAATCTAATTAAACTAGTAACAAATAGAATCCATTAATCCACTATGACAAAGTGGGACTCATTTCAGGCTGATTCAATTTTAGAAAACCTATTAGTGTAATTCACTGTATGAATAGTCAAGGGGAAAGCCATGATTGCCTTAAAAGATGTATAATAAGAATGTAATAAATTTGAACGTTCATCCACAGTAAAATAATAACACTTGCAAGAATTTTTATTTTGCACTTATTGTGTAATGGATACTCTCCGACATGTTCATATACATCTTTTCACTCACTCTTCTCTATCATCCAATGACCTAAGGCCTATCTATCATCTTCATTTATAGATGAGGTTGCTAATGCCTAGCAAAGCTAAAAATCTTGCTTCAGGTCACACATAACCTAGGAATCAGGTTGCATATAGCAATTAGAGTTCTTGATACCTTTGTAAAACATAAGAATATTAGAATACTTCTACAGTATGACAGGTGCACATGCCTTGAGTCATGTTATGACTCAACATCATAATTAAGAGAGAAACAATGGAAATATTACCACTAAAATCAACAAAACCAGGGCTGGAGTGATTGCTCAGTGGTTAAGAGCACTGACTGCTCTTCCAGAGGTCCTGAGTTCAATTCCCAGCAACCACATGGTGGCTCACAACCATCTGTGATGTGATCTGATGCCCTCTTCTGGTGTGTCTGAAGAGAGCAACAGTGCACTCACATACATAATATAAATAAATAAATCTTAAAAGGAAAATCAATGAAACAATCCAGGTGGTGGCTCATCCTGTTAATCCCAGTTCTGGAGGCAGAGGCAGGGAAATTCGAGGTCAGCCTGGGTTATAGAGTGAGTTCCAGGACAGCCAGGGCTACACAGAGAAACCCTGTCTCCAAAAACAAAAACAACAACAACAACAAAAACCCAAAGCCAAGCAATGAAAATCAACAAAACAAGACTATCACTTTTACTCCCATTGCTCAACATTCTTTTCTGGAAAAAAAATGAAGCTAATACATTAGATTAAAAACAACCAATAACATTTTGGGTGCGGTGACCTGTGCCTGTAATACTAGCTACTCAGTAAGGTAAAAGCTTTTCTTGCTCCCAGGATTTAATGAGTAGCCTGGGCAGGACAGGGGGCTTCTGTTTAAAAAAACATAGAAGAGGGGAGACCAAACAAAGTCATATGTATTGCAAGATGGGTGGTAAGTTGTATATAATATGATAATACACTTGAAACTCTGAGAGAAACAAGTTCAAATCCACTAGAATAGTATGGGGAACTCACAATGGCGGCTGGGGGAGTTGTTAACATTGTAATAAATCAGCCATGTTCCTGTGTCTGAGCAGCCATCAAGCAGGGAACTAAAGCCGTGTTAGTCAATTATCTGACACTGTGACAAGATACCCAGAGAATGGACTTGCGGAAAGAAGACAGCTGTGGACTCACAGTTTCAGAGACACTGCTTTGCTGTTCAATTGGGTTTATTGCTTTAGGTCTGAGGCAGAGTATAGTGGTAGGAGGGTATGTGGAAGGAAGATGCTCATGTCATGTCAGCCAAAGGGCAGAGAGGCAGAGGCAGTCAGACAAGGAGAACAAAGAAGAAGGAGGGGGAAGGGAGGGGAGGGGAGAGGAGGGGAGGAGATGGGGAGGGGAGAAAGAGAACCCTGTTTAAATAAATTACAGAACTTCTTAAATGTTCTAAGCTGTACTAAGAGCTGTAACTAAAAGTAAGAAAGTAACTAAAAATAGGCCGATGCACAAAATATTTAAGATAGATTAATATACTGATTCTAATTTATGCTCTTAAAAGTCACAACATGCTAGTATGTGAATAGCAAACATTCCTGTGTACTTTTCTTGAGTACTTATTTAGGATGGCAAGGGAAGAGGGGAATATAAAGGGACTTCTTTGCAACATTGTATGTATCTGTAAAATCTGGTTATATAAAAAACATTTGGTACATATTAGATTCATCATTAGAAAAAAGAAAATTCTTCTTATAAATTGTATCTCTCCTTACTGTCTTACCTTTGCTGTTTTTTTAGATGGTGTTGGAGATTGAATCCAGGGTTCCAAGCGTGCTAGGCTAAGGCTCTACTGCCAACCTGTGGTTTGAATGAGGTGCCCTGCATAGTCTCAGGCATTTTGAACACTTGGTCCCTAGTTAGTGGTGCTGTTTGGGGGTCTTAGGAGGTGTGGCCCTGCTGAAAAGTACATTACTGGGTGCAGGTTCAAGGTTTAAAAGCCATGTGACATTCCCAATTTGCTCTGTTTCCTGCTTGCTGTTTGAGATGTGAGCTCTCGGCCATTCCTACCACCATGTCTGCAGCCACCACCGTTCCACCATGAGGATCTATAAGCCTATATAAACTCGATATTCCCTCTGGTACATTGCCTTTGTCATGGTGTTTTATCTCAGCAACAGAAAAGTAATGAATCCAGGCATACTCCATTTGAGTTTTGAATCAATCTTACTGGAGAGAAGCTACAATAATCTCTCAGTTTTCTCAAAGTCAACTTTCTGACAAAGTCCCTCTACAAAAAGTTGACAATCATTAAGAAACTTGGTAGGACACATAAATGTCTTACTTTCTGTCCCTGTGTCCACCCTTAAACCCTGGTAACCTTTATACTCAATGTGGAGAACCTAGCTGTTCTAATTCCTCCAGAAGCCACATGTTAGGACAGGGGATGAAATGGCTGGTAGCAGGTGTGTTGATAGTCATTATAGAAATTTCCAGAAAGATTATGTAAAAAAAATCACTGAAGGACACATACACACACACACACATCTGGGTCACTTAATATAAAAATAAATCAGCTTGCATGTCTCTACAACTAGGGAGGTCATCTTCATATTACAAGTCAGTGTAATAAACTATCCTTTTAAAACCTAGGTAGAAGTTTTTGAATTATGACCATTGTTTAAGAACCCAAAGAAGGATGTGATTCATTTGTCTTAATTTTCCATCTGAAATAGTAAAAATTAAAAGTTGAAAGCTGAGAATCAAAAAGAATTCTTAGTTGTGTGGGAAATTTCCACTGACATCCTTACTGTCCAAGGGTTCTGGATAATTAAGATTTCTCTCTTTTCTTTCCTTCCTAGAGCATTTAATCAAGGCCACCCACAGCCGTAGTTCAAGAAGTTCCCAGCTAAGTGATTTCCTCACCAACAAAGTAAGCAGAGAAGACACCAGCCTGGTGGGGGTGGAGGGAGCTAGGTGTGGCTTCCCTGGCAGCCCCTCCCCTGAGATCTGGGGAGCAATGAGGGAGCTGCAGGCAAGGGGGCTTCCCTGGAATCTCTACTACCTCTTCCCCCACAACTCCAGCTAAGCCCAAAAGTGATTGGTTGAGTCATAAAGTAAATAATGCTTATTAAGCCCTATTACCGTGGAACACAAAGCAATTATGAAAACCACGAAGAGAAAGATCTGCTTGCTTCTTAACTTCAGGAATAGCTCTGCCTTTTAAGGGTGCTCAACTTTCAGAATTCGTGTTTCCTAGCAATCTAGCCAGCTATAACAATCTCCCATTTAGGGGGCTGGGAGATGGGAAACAGGAGGGAGAGAGGGAGGGAGGGAGGGAGGAAGAGGAGGGAGGGAGGGAAGGAGAGAGGGAGGGAGGGAGGAAGGAAGAGGAGGGCAAAGGTGAGAATTGTCCATAAGAATATGTCTATCTGCAACAGACCTACCGAGGGGGACCACAGCCGCAAGACTGCTGTCCGTGTCAGGCCCAAATGCTCGTGTTACAGTCCTGTTCCCCATTCTCTCCCTCTAGACCTAGAGTAACATTCCCCATTCTCTCCCCGTAGACCTAGAGTAACAAAGTTCAGAGTGAGGCTGAAATTTCATGCACCACTTACATCTTGCACTCCCCCTCTCCTGTTCCCTCTCTTCTTTTCAAAAAGCTGGTAACCAGCATTAAAGACATTGTGGTTGCTATCCTTATAACTAAAATATAGCTTCATTTCTGCTCACGGAAATATGTAGTCAATTAGCTATAATGTGGTCCAGACTCCCTTTGATATTCTAAAATAAAAACATTCCAAGTTATTTACTGGAGAAGAGTCATTTCTAAGCACGCCCAGTAGCTGCTGTTTTTAATAACATTGCTTTTAATGGGTGTGGGGCATTCTGGGTGGACTGGTGTGTGCTGCTCAAAGGTCTCCACTATTGTCTCTGGACTTAGAATAATAACCACAAGAGTTCACTTTGAGATACTCATACTGAAGTTCATTCATGGGTATTAAACAGTTTTTGTATTCCTTTTTCTTTTCAGGCCAGATGAGAGGGGCATGAAAGCAGCAGACAGGGGACCCTTCCGCCTTTCCTTTCCCTAGAGATCTGGCTCCAAGGACAGGGAGAGAGTTGCCTGGCCTTTTATGTGACCCTGTCTCAAAAGTGGTTCCTGAATTCTTGTTCTTTGACCTCGTGAGGCTGGATGCCCTTGAATCTCCTGGGGAACATAAATTACAAAAACCAAGCATATCAGAACAGCTGGCCTCCTGTTGATCGGAGGGTGCAGTGGGGTGCTGCTGGGGTCACATCATGGGCCTTAGCCTATCTGACTGGCATCTTGGGCTGTTTTATGTTTCTGTAACAGGATATCTAAGACCAAGCCATTTATTTAAAAATGCAGATTCTTTCTTAAAGTTCTAAAGGCTGGAAAATTCAAGGTTGAGGGTCCTGGGTCGGGAGGAAGAGAGCCGGTAAGGGTGCAGGTGGAGGTGTGCATACAGAGAGAGGTGGGGTAGAGGAAAGCCATGCTAATCCTTTAAACAGGAAGTTACTCCTGTGACATCAATCGACTCTCACAATTAACAGAGTAAATTCACTTAAAAAGTCAGGGCCCCAGAGAGCTGGTCACCTCTTAAAGGACTCACCTGGCACATGGAGCCATGGAAATTAAGTCACCAACACAGGGATGTTCACATCACAACACCCATGGATTTGGAAGCCATGGTATCATTTATATGAGATCTTTGAGGCTCTTTGGCAATGGCCTGATATGTAACCTCAAGCAAATGATTGTCTACTCTGAGCTATACACTGCTTATATAAGCAATGAGTTTGCTTATTTGTTAGATTTATTTGTTCTTTGAAATAAGAATTTGCTGTAAATCTCCAGCTGACCTCGAACTCCTCCTCTTCCTGCCTCTGCTTCTTGACTGCTGAGATTACAGGGATGGACCACGACATCATACCCTAAAGTGGCAATACTATCAAATGAGATTAGACATGTCGAAGTACTTGTCTATCTGCATGTATTCCTCAGGGTCAACAAAAGCAAATATTTAAAACATAGTAGTATTTGTGCTAAATGGCAATGTAATCAAACATACAAAAAGATCCAGAATCTAGATTGATGGGGGTGTTCATCTAAATGGAAAGATACAGTACAAATAAAATGTCATAGAAACTACCTATATCCTGGGCTACATGAGATACTGTCTCAAAATAAATGAAAAAATTAATAAGATAGAGACATTTGTTCCAGCAGCCCATGGGACCATCTGAAAAATAGACCAGATTCTAGGCCGTAAATCAATACTTACCTAATACAAAATAATTGGAATAATCTATGCATTTTTATCAGATTATAATACAATATAATTATAAGTTAATAGCAATCAGAAACTACACAAATGCATAGAGATTGGAATACACTCTCAGAAGATTTGTGGGTCATTGAAGAAATTATGAAATTTAAAATTTACTAGAATGAAGTAAAGATAAAACCATAATTGTCAAAATTTTTCAGACAGAGCTATAGCAGGGTTTTTGTTCATATATGTATTCATATACATAATGTTCTTTGATCAAAGTCTCCCCCAGTATTCCCTATTCCTACCAAATATCTTTTTTTTTCAAGTCTCTCTTTTACTCTGTCTTTTTGTGTGCACATGAGACTCACTGCATTTAATTAGGGTTATATATTTGAGTTGGGGCATCATTAGCTATGTGCCAGTAATTATATCAGGGAGGACTATGGTTCTCCTTCCTCCTGTAGTCGTTGACTGTTTGGGGTTCTCCTAAGAGGGGCTTCATGAGCCCTGCCCCCATCCATGATGGGGTGTTGATGGGCCCAGTTTTATGCAGGTACTGCATAGGTAGCCACCATGGCTCCATAGATACAACAGCTACATCATATCTGTGGGACACTATATTTTTGTTGTTGTTTTGAGACAGGCTTGTAAATGCAAATTTTATTTCCTCTGATGAATGGAGGAGAGGAGAGCTGTACCCAAGCTTTACAAAAACATAGCTTGGGCTGAGTCCAGAGTATTTCTAACTATCCCTAGACCTAGACCTGGAAGTTTCTAACCTCTATACAATCTCATCTTCCAGCCTACAGCCTCAGTCTGCTAACCTAGGATTGTCTTAGTTAGGATTTTATTCCTGGGAAGAAATACTATGACCAAGGCAACTCTTGTAAAGGCAAACATTTAATTGGGGCTGGCTTATAGTTTCAGAAGTTTAGTCCGTTATCATCATGGTGGGAAGGAAGGCAGCCTGCAGGCAGACTTGGTGCTGGAAGAGCAGATGGTTGTACATCTTGATCCACAGGCAACCAAGAAGAGACTTATTCCACACTGAGCAGAGCTTAAGCTTAGGAGAACTCAAAGGCCATCTACACAGTGATAGACTTCCTTCAACAAGGCTATGCCTACTCCAATAAGGCCACACTTCCTAATAGTGCCACTCCCTATGGCCAAGCATTGGAACACATGAATCTATGGGGGACAAACCTATTTAAACCACCAGAGAGGCCTAGAATGTTTCAATCTCTGAGATTTACTGTTGAATAAGTTCACCCTTTCTAGCTCTTTCTAAACTCTGGCTGGCTGGTTCAGCTCAGTTGTTCTGGTCCAAACTCTTTCTCTTGGCTTCTGACTGAATTGCTCTACTTGGCCTCAAACTAATTTTAGCAATTTGTTCTAAGTTTCTGGTTTCTTCTCATTCTCTGGCTTATTCTGTCTTCACCTGCAACCTATCTCTGTAAAACTATCCTGGAAAAAAAACCCACCCCAAGCTGCTCTCTTAAGTAGCCTCTCTTTCCTTTTTGTTCATGTGAGAGTTGATCCTATCCTGTCTTTCACTCATTGTGTCAAATCTTCTTCTGATTCATTACTTTCTCTGCCCCTCAAATAGACATCACTTTCAAACAAGGCTGCTTCTTTCTATAAGTGTACCTTACTTACATTATTTGGGATGAAAGGTGTGTACTAAGGTTATGTGTCTGTATTCCAGCCAGATCACATAGACCAAGAAGGTCTTCAGATGTGGTCCTTTGCCAGAACAGTCATGTTGCTGTATTAAAAAATTTCCCCCTTTCTGTTTAAGTTAAAAATTGTATATACTTTAACTATTACAACAGAAACATAAACTTAATAGTGTGAATGTCCTTAAACTTAACAATCTCAGTGTCCTTATCTATTGATGTGATGATCGTTATCCCATAACTGCAGTCCTAATGTTTCATAGCCAAAACTTGTTCCTCATGTAACACATTCCTTGAATTCCATTCTGATACTAAAACATCTTTAAAGTACATAGATTGATCTAATTCAATATTTTTCCCCCTATAATCCAGTGTCCTTCAGCAAATGTCCATTTTAGCATCAAGGTTTTCCCATCTGCCCTCCAACCAAATCTGTAGTGTAGAGTTTTAGCTATACTGCTTTTTGCTCCTGGCAGTCTAGGTGCTTCTAACCACCCAGCCAGGAACTCTTTGGATCCGTGAATGGAACACACAACACACACACACACACACACACACACACACACACACACACACACACACACACACACACACACACCAGGTAATTTTAAAATGTCTTGGCTATCTCAAATGCTGGACATTCTAAACCTTCCCCTACTACCCAAGACCCACTAAGGGAAGACGAATTTTTACACGGCTTGTTGTCTTTATCTCCTGCAGCTCCTACATCCCTCCATATCGTGGCAATTCCTTTCTTCTTCCCCCTGTATCCTAGCCTGAGCAACTCTAAGGGTTCCCCCCCCCCCCCCCGTCTTCCTTCTTCCTTTGCCCAGCCATTGGCTGCTGGCATCTTTATTAATTGATCAAAAACCAATTGGGGACAAGGACCTTTAACATTTGGACGTGCAGATTTCCAGATTGAATCAAAGCATTAGAAGCAATCTCCAACACAGATTTTTATCAATTTTGAGGGAACCAGTAGTCTTTCACAGCCAAAACCTCTTCTTCAGTTTAACACATTCCCTGAATTCCATTCTGATGTTAAAATATCTTTAAAGTACATAGATTGATCTAATTCAGTTTTCTTCCCCTAGAATCCAGTGTCCTTCAGCTAATCTTACTAACCTGCTAGGAGGAGACAATGAAAAGCAAACAATAAAGCTGCCTGTCTCCAGCCACCAGATAAATAAAGGATAGAGATTTATAAATCTGATTTAATTATTTTTAAGTATAGAAAGGAATATACAGACTTTTTTTCCCCCGAGCCAAATGTGGATTTCTTCCCATGGCTTGAAACTGATACAAAAAGCTTAAGAGGAGTGCAGAGAGTCAGATGATAGGCACAGCAGGTATTAAGCTCCACAGAAGAGAGAAGTTAGGGGCAATGAATGAACAAATTATTTAAAGATATGTAAAATCTTGCCAGGACAATGTCTTGGGATCTTTGAACATTGTCAACACAGGATTTCTGGGATTGTCAACCTAGTATGATAAAAATCAGAGCCTATAAATAGACTTATTCAGTAAGTAGAAAGGAATTTAAATTAAAGTTAAATACAGAGATATATAAATATTGAGGCTTTTGATCTTAAAGAAAAAAAATTAGGTTGAAAGCAGGAAGTAGGGAGCCTAGTCTATCTCAGACAGTAGAAATTTAGGCCTTGAGAATTATATATAGAGAAAGGGACATACTACAGTATGTACCCACATAAATACTAATCTTCATAATAGGGAGGATTCAAGTTTGCATAGATATACAAATAATTTAGGCCTTGATCTCATGAAGGTTGGGGCAGGGGACAGTAGAAGTACTGTCTCAACAGATGATATTTGCTTAGATAGCTTTAATTGATTTGAATTGTTTTGTTTATCAAAATGAGTATAGTTATGAGTTTGGTGATTGTGTTAATTTCCTCTTGGTGAGAGGTCAAACTATACCCTTAATGATTCCTGTTACTGGACCAAGGACATGTTCTTTGGGGAGAAAGGTTGTGTTGACAGGAAAGAAGAGGCTCTAGACTCTCTCCAGAGTGATATGGATCAGATATGATAGGGGAAGACCCCCAGAGATCTCAAAAAAATTGAGAAAACCAAACAAGACAGGTAAATTTATCTGCTGATTATTCCACATGGGGACAGCTTAGACATAAAAATGTCCTTAGCCAAAATTCCAGCTAAAATGAGATAATAAATCTTGTTGATTATGGAATCCCTAAGAGTCTTCATACCCTCCTTTATATGGCATAAATAAATATTTATTACATTTGGCTATTGATAAAATTAACTCATAAAAAAGACAGTTGTCTTTCATCTGCTCAAACAAGGAGCAAAATTTCACCTTAAGTGATCTGTCCATTCTGCACAATTCATACAAAAATCTTAATGGTACTAAAATTTTGGTTGTGAGATTCATATATTACAGAATGTAAAGCTTTGGTAACACTCATCCTCAGAGATGCTGACCTGAACTGCTTGGCCCCCTGCTTCCTGATGCTGACCAAAACAGCTTTGGGGATTGCTGCTGATTCCCAATCATTTCCTCATTCAACCTTTCAGACAGATTCAGTCAGAACTTCCGTCAACCCCTGAGCCTTTTAAGCATACAGAGACTGAATAACAGATGCTAAAGCTAGCTTTCTTAAGTCTAACCAATTTTCTAATTTTTCTATCCTTCCCCTCCCCTTTAAAGAATTTCTCATTGCCCCTAAATCAGCAGGAAGAAGCTATGGAGAATCCTCAGCCCAATTCTTTGGGTTTGGGTGTCTGGTTATTTATTTTACAAACTACATAGGTTGTCATTTTAAGGAATAATTTGGGAATGGTCATAATTTTGAACACAGAGAAATAAATGGGATGTATTGCTAAATTTTCTTAAACAAAACATTGTGTAGCTATAATCTTACATTGTTAGAAATCTTTGTAATTGATATAAAATTGAAATTATAATCTTTTACATTGGTACAGAATTTATATATTGATATAGAATTAAGGTTTCATTAGTATGAATATTGATACAAATTTTGAAATTAATATTGGTACTCTTAGATAGGCATTGTGCCTATGTGACTCATTTTAAGAACAAAATGATTAAGTAATGCAAGTTAAGGGCCAGATAATAAAGTCATTGTTAGATTAGATTCTAATTTAATTATAATAAAGTACTTCCAATTTACTCAAATAGAAATGGCTAGAAGTGGCTAAGGTTTAACAGTTCAATATACTTTAGATAGATAGATAGATAGATAGATAGATAGATAGATAGTCTTAAAAAAAACCCACAGAATATTACATTTAATGTTAGTTCATTATTAAGGATCATTTGACAATGAGACATGTCTGCCCCTGACAGTTTGCCAATTCTCCTTCAAAGAAGAATTGAACATCTTTACCTGAAGGCAAGTGTAGTGGCTATTTCTGGTTGTCAACTTCACTATATCTGGAATTAACTACAATCAAGAATTGGAAGGCTCACCTGTGATCCTAATCTGGAGGCTTCGAGATACAAGTTTCTGACCTGGATCTTGGCCTGGAGATCTTGAAGCATAGTGGCTATGAATTCCAGAAGATTAAGACAGGGAGAGCTCTGAGTTCAAGGTCATCTGGGATTAAAGGTGCGGTGGCACACATCTTTAATCTGGGCCACATCCTCTGCTGGAGACCTACATAAGGACATTGGAAGAAGGCTCACTCACTCTTCTTTGCCTGCTTGCCTCATGGGAGCAACTGCTAGATCCTTGAACTGCCATCCACAACTGTTGCTGACCATTGTTGGGGAGTTGGACTACAGACTGTAAGCCATCAACAAATTCCCTAACTATATAGAGACTACCCATACATTCTGTGACTCTAGAGAACCCTGACTAATACAGCAAGGTTGCTTATTGTGGCAAGGTAGCCATGGGACAGAAATTGTCTATTTCATCTGCAGACAAAATGCTGTCCAGAAAAGGACACACTATGCAGAATAGTTGACTGATAGCTCTGCCAAGATAAGGTAAACTGTCCTTTATATTACTGCTTTACAAAGGTCTGTCAGATGATCTTGGGCCAAAAGGCTGAAGACAGATGTTCCAACATTATAAGGAATTAGGAGCTGTCCAGGCAGTCAGCTATCTTTGCAATTGTTTGTTTGATGCTTCCTATGTTTAATTAATTCTTGGATTTCTGGAATGGTTGAAGACTAATTATAATCACATAAGCAAACTTAAGTTGTTTAACATTAAAGATATGATATAGAGTTAAAAACATAGTTTTCAGATGATGTTACAGGCTAAAACCTAAATATAATTCAGGGATAGAATTGTAACTATTTAAGTTAGGAATGATGGTAGAGTACTTTATCTAATTGAAAATATGATGGAATAGATGTTAATTGTATGTCATACTTTGTAATTTACATGATTGTTATGGTTCTGATCAATTTATGTCTGAGAGAAGAGTTTTTGGTTTTATTTTTTAACAGAAAAGGTGAGATGTAGAGATACTTTGATTTAATCAAGAATCTGTGTTTACTGAAACTGAAGGTCCTTGCCCTCAATTGGTTTTTGTTCTACCAATAAAGTTGCCAGTAGCCAATAGTTGAAAACAGGATGGGACACTGAGAGTTGTGCTGGTAGGACACAGAGAAAATCAGGGACTGAGAGAAGAGAAGGGGACCTAGTAGCAAAGGAAATAAAGCCAACCAGCCATGTGACTTGGCCTGGGGTAGCAGGGGAAGATTTAGGAGTGCCCAGTCATTAAGTTAGTCAAGACATTTCAAGATTAACTGGCGCGCGCGCGCATGTGTGTGTGTGTGTGTGTGTGTTTCTATTTGTGGATCCGTGATAGCTCCTGGGCAGGTGTGCACATGACTCACAAAACTACATGCTATACCTGTGGATCTCCCTTCTCTTTGAGGGTCCTTTGCGGAGGGAACAGGATTGGCACAAAGGGTTTGGACCACTGTGAGTATGATGGAAAGACTTCTGGAAACAGCTTCAGTGAAACAGCTTTACTTTATTGTTCTAAGGATTGGGTATATAAGAGCTCCTAATGGTGTGAGTAGAAAGAGCTGATTGGTCATAATACAGCACCTAATTATCATATGGGTGGACAGATCTGATTGGTCATAACACAGCACCTAAAAAAATATCATATGGGTTGAAAGGGCTTATTGGTCATAACACAGCATCTAATTATCATATGGGCAGGAAGCTAGAGTGTGACTTGTTTGCTGAGTCATGCATGGGGTCAGTCTTAAGGTAAGGTCAGGCATCTGTCATCAGAGACACTCTCCAAGTAATGTTAGGCAGAGAAAGGGAAGCCCAGCTGAGAAAGGGTGTCCTATCAGGATATGGTGGACTGTGACCTTAATAGCAAGGTTTTCCAACAATTCCCCCCTTCTGTTTATCAAAGTATAATTAGATCTTTATGAATTTACATATAAACTAGATACTTAGGTCCTTGCATTATAATGCCTGACTCCACACCGGTGAGCTGAACTTCTTGCCCTTTGTCAGTGGACTATTTATCTTGATCCTCAATTTCATTAGGTACCATAGGCTCATAATTAACAGTTCCTGTTCTCTTATGTACTCTTTCATGATATTTAGGTATAAACATAAATATTTAGAGTACATTTTCATGATACTTTTGTTTTGGCTGACCCCAATTCCTTCCAGTTCTCTGCTGTACCATTTGCTCCCCATGCTCGCCTCCACTTTCCCTGTGCTCACCTCCACTTTCCTTGCGTGTGTTCACCTCTACTTTACCCATGTTCACCTTTCCACTTTCAGATCCTTCTTAGTGTCCTTCCTATAAATCATCCTCCCTCCCTATTTCATGGCCCCTTTTCTAGTTTTCTGGCATTTATCTACATCTAGACACACAAATTTAATAATTAGAAGCTAAGATTTGTGTATAAGGGAGAACATACAGTATTTGTCTCTCTGAGTCTGGGTTATCTTAGCTTAATATACATTTTTTAAGATTTATTTTTATTTATATGAGTACACTGTAGCTGTCTTCAGACACACTAGAAGAGTGCAGCGGATCCCATTACAGATGGTTGTGAGCTACCATGTGATTGCTGGGAATTGAACTCAGGACCTCTGGAAGAGCAGTCAGTGCTCTTAACCACTGAGTCATCTCTCCAGCTCCCTGCTTTAATATATATGTATATATCTTACATCCTTTTTCCTGTGTGCTAGTTAGTTTTTGTGTCAACCTCACACAGGCTAAGGTCCATCTGGGAACAAGGAACATCAGTCGAGAGCCAAGGCAGGTCTCTAGGCCATTTTGTTGATTAATGATGGCTGTGGGAGGGTCCAACCTACTGAGGGTGGTACCACCCTTGGGCAGGTAGATCTGAATTGTAGGAGAAAGCAGACTGAGCAGGCCAGGTGGAGCAGGCTTGGGGAGTGGGCCAGTAAGCAGTATTTTTCCATGGCTTCTGCTTTGGTTTCTGCCACCAGGTCCTTGCTTTGAGTTCCCATCATGATGTCCTTCAGGGATGGACTGTGGTGTGGAACTATGAACTGAAACAAACCCTTTCCTCCTCAAGTTTCTTTTGATCATGCTTATTACTTAAAATCACAGCAAAAAAAACCTCTAATATACCCTGAAATTTTCACTTTCTTTACAATGGAATAAAATTCTATTGTGCATATGTACCACATTTTTTTGCATTTCATTTATTTGTTG
Organism: Tokudaia tokunoshimensis; assembly: GCA_036184795.1. NCBI lineage: Eukaryota > Metazoa > Chordata > Mammalia > Rodentia > Muridae > Tokudaia > Tokudaia tokunoshimensis. The sequence continues at coordinate 4,988,846 of BTHU01000012.1, read as the reverse complement.
AGTGTGTTGTATGTGCATGAGTGTGTCGGTCAGAGGGCTTGTGAGAATCAGTTCTCTCCTTCCTCCATGTTAGTTCTGGGATCGAGCTCAGGTCATCAGGCTCAATGGCTGATTTGATATGGCTCAATTACCCACTGAGCCATATCACTGCCCAAACACAATAGTTATCTATTCATTTGTTGATGTACACCTAGACTGATTTAACTCTTAGCTAAGCAGTTTTAAGTGTTCTTATATTAAAGAAAGAGAAAGATCTCAAATAAATAGCCTAATGATATACCTAAAGGTTTAGAGAAACAAGAACAATCCAAACTCAAATGTGGTAGTGAGAAATAACAAAGATAAGGGCAAACTATAAGGCATAGTGGTGCATTCAAGGTTGTCTTTGTCTATACAGTAAATTACAGGCCAATAGGGGTTACATAATGAGATCCTGTCTCCAATGTGTGTGTGTGTGTGTGTGTGTGTGTGTGTGTGTGTGTGTGTGTATGTGTGTGTGATAATGAGATCCTGTTTCCAATGTGTGTGTGTGTATGTGTGTGAGAGAGAGAGATAATGAGATCCTGTCTCCAATGTGTGTGTGTGTGTGTGTGTGTGTGTGTGTGTGTGTATGTGTGTGTGATAATGAGATCCTGTTTCCAATGTGTGTGTGTGTATGTGTGTGAGAGAGAGAGATAATGAGATCCTGTCTCCAATGTGTGTGTGTGTGTGTGTGTGTAAGAAAATATTTAAGTAGAAACATACAGTCAAATAAAGTTTGTTCTTTGAAAGAATAAATAAAATTGACAAGCCCCATAGCTAAATTAACCACAAGAAAGAAAAAAAGGACTCACATTAGTGAAATTAAAGATAAGAACTGCAGAGATATCTTAGTAAATAAAGCCCTTATTGTGCAAACATGGATACTAGAGTTTAGATTTCCAGCACCTATGAAAATGCCAGGCAGGTGTGACATCCCTTCTGTAATCCTAGCACTGAGAAGGCGGGAAGGAAATTCCTGGAGCAATCTGGATAGCTAGACTTCACAAATCAAGTCAGCAAGCTCAAGGTTCAACCACAGACTTTCCTTAGTAAATAGAGAGTGAATCATTAGGGAATACTCTGAAAGCTTATCATCTAAAAAACTGGAAAGTTATAGAAGAAAGGGATGTATACTAAGACAGACATGACCTACCAAAATCAAATCAAGATTAAATCAATAGATCGATAATAGCCAATGAAATTGACTTCTCTAGTTTTTTTTATTGTTGTTGTTTTGTTTTGCTTTGAGAAAGAGTTTCTCTGTGTAGCTCTGGAACTCCCTTTGTAGACCAGGCTGGCCTTGAATTCAGAGCTCTACCTGGCTCTGCCTCCCAATTGCTAGGACTAAAGGCAGGTGCCACCATGCTCAACCAAAGAGACTGATGCAGTAAAAAAAAAAAAAAAAAATCTTCCAACAAAGGAAAGCTGGATCCAGACAGATTCACTAGTAAATTACACCAAATCCTTGAAGAAGAAATCACACTAATGCTCTTTAAACTGTTTCATACAATGGAGAGTAAAGGCACGCCACCAAATCCACTCTGCAGAGCTGGTGTTACCCTGATACCCAAACTGAATAAAAGCATAAACAAACAAACAAAGCAAGAACATAACTATAGACCAGTATTCCCAGTGAACACAGCATCTTAGGGTTTCTATTCCTGCACAAACGACATGACCAAGAAGCAAGTTGGGGAGGAATAGGTTTACTCAGTTTATACTTCAACACCGTTGTTCATCACCAAAGCAAGTCAGGACTGGAACTCAAGCAGATCAGGAAGCAGGAGCTGATGCAGAGGCCATGGAGAGATGTTTCTTAACGACTTGCTTCCCCTGGCTTGCTCAGCCTGCTCTCTTATAGAACCCAAGACTACCAGCCCAGAGATGGTACCACCCACAAGGGGCCCTTTCCCCTTGATCACTAATTGAGAACATGCCTTACAACTGGATCTCATGGAGGCACTTCCCCAACTGAAACTCCTTTCTCTGTGATAGCTCCAGCCTGTGTCAAGTTGACACACAAAACCAGCCAGTACAATAGACACAAACATTTTCAATAGAATTCTTTCAGAGCAAGTTCAAGAATGTATTAAGAAGATTGTACACATGGCTCAGTGGTTAAGAACACCAACTGCTCTTCCAGAGGTCCTGAGTTCATTTCCCAGCAACCACGTGGTAGCTCACAACCATCTGTAATGGAATCGGATGCCCTCTTCTGGTGTGGCTGAAGACAGCAGCACTGTACTGATAATAAATAAAAAATAAATAATTAAAAACATGGTGGCTGGAGAGATGGCTGAGTAGTTAAGTTCACCAACTGCTCTTTCAGAGGTCCTGAGTTCAATACCCAGCAACCACATGGTAGCTCACAACCATCTCTAATGGGGTATGGTGCCCTCTTCTGGTGTGTCTGAAGAGTGCAATGGTGGCGTACTCATAAGCATTAAATAAATAAATATATAAATAAGATTGTACACTATGATGACCTAGTCTGTTTTACTCCAGGGATGTATGGTTGTCCTGACATTTATAGATCATTGTAATACAACACATATATAGACTTTAGGTAAAATTCCATGATCGCCAAAATTTATACAGAAAAGACCTGTGATGAAGTTCACCATACCTTCATAATAAAAGCTCTGAAGAAAGGAATTGAAGAAATGTAACTCGAAACAGTACAGAGATATATGACAAACGTACAGTAAATGTTACACTAAATGAGGGAAAACAGAGTAGTTCCTCTAAAATCTGAACCAAGAGAAGGTATTTGCTAGTTTACTTTTATTCAGTACAATACTCAAAGCCTTAGCCAGGGAGATAAGGCAGAGAAAGAGGTAGGGGTTGAGGATCCAGAGAGTGAAATCAGGAAAGGGAAGAGTCAGCTTATTGCTGTTTACCAATATTATACTTAAGAGATCCTGAAGACTCCACTAGAACTGACAACACCACCAACAAAAAAGTGAGCAGGAAACAAATTCAACACAGAGAAGTTAGTAGGTATTTGCAAAGAGGTGAAGATGACCCATTAATAATAGCTTAAAAAGAAAAAGAGACAGCTGGGAAGTGGTGATGCATGAATTTAATCCCAGCACTTGGGAGACAGAGGCAGACGGATCTCTGTGAGTTCATGAGTTCGAGGCCAGCCTGCTCTATAGAGCAAGCTCCAGAATAGCCAAAGCTATAAACTGAGACCCTGTCTCAAAACAACAGCAAAAAACAAAACCAACCAACCAAAAACAACACCCAAACCAACCAACAAACAACAAAGTACAAACTAGGAATAAACTTTACTAAGGAAGAGAAATATTTCTAAAGTTAAAACTTTAAGATAAGAGAGAATCAGAAGAAGCCATCAGAAGATGGGAAGACTTTCCACACCCACAGATTGGTAGAAAGTATATTGTAACTGTGTCTATATTACTGGAAGTGATTAGATTCAACGCTAGGTCAGCATGTCACAGAGATACTTGCAGATCCGTGGATATTCCTGCTGTGTATCTGCCATGGATAGTTCTGGCCCACAAAAGTCAGAAAGTGGAAACACAGTAGTTGCCCATCAACAGAAAATGGGTTCAAAACCCGAGGTACGCGTTCACAGCGGGATACTACTCATCCAAGAAGAAAAATGAAATCAGGACATTTGCAGGAACCAGAACTCAGATTGTGAAATACAAATGCTGCATGTTTCTTGTGTGGAGCCTAGATTTAAGATTACAACATGTTTGCAGCTAGGAGATACTTTATTACACAGTATTAGAAGCCAGGTGTGGTAGTACACACCTTCCAGCACTTGGGAGCCTGGCTAGGATCATTGTAGTGAGTGTGTGAGCATGTGGCAGTGATCAAATGAGAAAGAGAATCATATCATCGTGAGGGAAGAGTTTTTAATAGGGTGGGGCTGGGAGAGGAGGGGGTAATGAATACATAAGACCCTCTTGTACCTACCAAAGCTAAAGTCAGTTCTTATAAACTCACCAGCATTTGACATGAGCCGATTTCTTGGAAAAACCAGCAGAGACTAACTATTGCCTCTAGGGTAATCTAGGGAGAATCAGGCAGCATATTTGGAGGTCCGCCAGACCTCAGAACATAAGCCATTCTGTCCCCTCCCACTACAGAGTGTGACAGAGGCAGTGAAAAAAGCATGAAGGAAAACTATCAAATTGGAGTGTGAGTCTTGCGTCATGGAGAGGCCGTGAGGGAGCTGGCCCTGCTGTTTCTAGAGGCTCTGCCCGTCCTGCTTCTGGTCAACCCTGATCAATGGCAGGACCCAGCTCTGTGAGGAACAGCCTGTCTCCTTGGGACGGAGGCCTGAAATTTTCCAAAGCTCTATTGCCTCTTTTGGTAGAGCCTTGGTTGGCTCAAAGACAGTAACACTAGAGGAAGGGGGGTGCAACCTGCCCACAGGACTCTAGCGGTACACAGTGGAGTTCCAGTTGTTGGGAAGAGATCACTGGAATGATCCTAGCCAGGGAACATGGGAGGAACAGATCATGATGCTGGATTGCTTTTCTGTGTGCCTCCTCATCTGTTAGTTCTGGAATTCAGCTCAACAGTAAGAATCTTTTCCTGTTTCTCTTCAGTTCCATGTATTAACTGAGGATTCCCACACAGAGTGCCTCAGACCTCCAGGCAACTTTGCCGCCAACAGTGGGTTTCTGCCTGGTTTGGGCCAGGAAGGGGAACCTCAGGAAGGGGAAGGCTCCTCAACAGAGGATCTGAGGTGTCTTCAATGAAGCTGTGTCTAAGCGGGTCAGCAAAGATGTATTCAATAACTGCCAGTTGGCAGCTATACAGTCAACACAGGCTTAGGCCTTAGGAATGTGTTGGCATAACCTTGGAGACATGTACATGTGTATGAAGTCTGGATGTGGGTGTGTGTACACACAGCCCAAACTGTGTGAACACTTCTTTTGTGTGCCTCCCCCTGCTGGTTTTCACATTAAATTAAAAACCATCAGTTTGACATGATTAAAAACTCCTCAGGTTATCTCTTTTATAACACTGAAAATACAGTGAATTCCGTATTTTGCAGTTTATAACTTGGTTCCTTAGCATGGTGATGGCTGGAGGGAAGGAAGCTGCATTTCTGCAAAGTGTAGAACCTTCCAGAAGTCATCATGGACCTGGGTGGTAGTCCTCAGGTCTTTAAATCAAACAAATACCATCTCTTAAGATTATTAATTTTCAGAATTCCCCATTCCCATGTTTATTGGTAATTTTTCACTGCCAGTCACCAATAGGAGAAAGAAAGTGAGAAATAGCATCCATTCCTGGATGCTCCCTGACACACACAGGTCAGAGCCAATGGCAGTAACACCCACACTATCTAGTCTTTATTTGTTTATTATTTGCTATGATTATTTTACACTGTGTAGTCCAGGCTGATCACAGATTCTCCATTCTCCAGTCTCAGGCTCCCAAGCGCTGGGAGGTGTGTACTACCACACCTGGCTTCTAATACTGTGTAATAAAGTATCTCCTAGCTGCAAACATGTTGTTCTCCCAGCTAGACAATCAAGAGCACTGGGGTTCTCAGCACAGGACTTAGTCAGCAATGCAGGCTTTTTCTCTTCTCCCTAGGTGTTAACTTCTTATCCCCAACATGAGTCAATCATTCCTGAAGGAAGAGAAAAACAAACAAAACAAAACCAGCAAACATTCTGCCAACCCTGGAAGAGGGCTGAAAACCTGGTCAAGCCCAGTACCCTGCCTGGATCCACACGGAATCTGCTGTCATTGGCACTGAGACAGGAAAATTGTGTCCCGCTCAGGGATCCACAATCCCAGAATGGAAGTTGGGTTCTAGGGGGAGCAGAAAAGCAGGAGCACTGAGAAGTCCTGCCCCCAGGACCCAGACACAGAGCCTGCCTGAAACTGAGTCTGACTACTGTCACTCAGGGCTGTCAATCACCAGTAATGCTGAGTGACAAACCACAGCAGCCTACCGCTGGGGAAGCGACAAGGGTGAGAGAGAGACTGAGTAGGAAGTCCTAAGAAAAATCCTCTGTGAGGACCAAGGACAAGGTACTAGAGACTGACACTAGAGTAATCTAAATTCTTTGATGCACTGAAGGTAACTATAGCAACACCAAAACCCACCCAAGCCAAGCTCAACTATGAATAGACTGACCAGACCTCCTGCACAATAACTTCACAGAGGAAAAGTATGAACCTTTTTCCTTCCTTGGCCCTTTCCCTCCTCCCTCCCTTCCCCTTCTGTCCTTCCATTTTCCCTCTTTTCTGAGATAGTGTCTTGTGATATAGCCTAGACTGGCCTGGAACTTATAAAAGTCTCACTATATATCCAAAGCTGACCTGAAATTCATGATCCTTCCTGTTTCAGCCTCTCAAGTGCTGGGATTGTAGTCATGTATCACCATGCCCAAGAAGTATGTCCATTTCTAGGAGTAAATACCATTTACAACAGTTTCTGCTATTGTCTCACCAGAGTGTCTCATAGCATCACACACACACACACACACACACACACACACACACACACACAGAGAGAGAGAGAGAGAGAGAGAGAGAGAGAGAGAGAGAGAGAGAGAGATACAAGGAAAAAGACAACTCATTGTTAAAGACAAAACACTCAATGGAAATGAAAGCAAAGGATAGACCCACGTGCGTGCTTTATCAGACAGTTGACTTTGAAGTAACTATGAGTTCTATATTAAGGAATTTTGTATAGAAAAGATGAATACATGGAAAATGTCAGAAGATAGATGAAAACTATAAAAGAATCACTAGAAATGTTAGGATTTAAAAAGCATACTGTCATAACTCCTTCAACAGCCTTATCAGCAGACCGAGCAAGCCTGAGCGTGAAGAGCACAGTTAACTCAACTGAACTGCAATGCCGGGAGTCAGGGAAACAATAAAATGCAGCACAATGGGTTACACACCGAAAGCAAGCAGCTGTATATGTGAAATAGGAGAGAATAAAAGTTTGAAGAGATAACTGCTAAGAATTTCTAATTCGATTGGGAAAAGTCACAAGTTCAAGAAGCTCAAAGCTATCTAGGCTGGAATGAATGGGAAAGACACTAAACACATCATAGTAGAAGTGTGGAAAGCCCAAAATAAAGAAGTTTGAAGGCAGCCATAGAAGACAGAACCCAAATGTCAAAGCAAGCTAAAACATCACACACAGCAGAACAAAAACTAACAATAGGTTTCCCATGAGAAACAGTTCAATAAAGAAAACAATGCAACATTATCTTCAAAATAGGGAAAATAAAATTGTGAATTCCGAATTTCATACTTGAAAATATTTATCAAAAATGAAGCCAAATGAAATCTATTCTACATACATATCGGCCAAGCGTGTTCAAAGGTCTAGGTTTATTCCCTAACAGTGGGGAGAAAAGTTAGACACACAAAGTTTGAGACTATTTATACAAGATATATTAAAAGAAAAATTTCAGGGCTGGGGAGATGACTCAGTTGGTAAAGTGATTATTACACAGGTATGTGGAGCTGAGTTCAGATCTCCAGCATTCATGTAAAAAGATAGGCACAGCAGTGTGTGCTTGCCAGCCTAGGCTGGGAAGGCAGAGACTGGATGACCCTGGGGCTTGCTGACATCCCGATGAGCTAACTAGGTAAACTTCTGGTTCTGAGAGAAAGATTTCTTGACTCTGCCTTGAGAAATAAGGTGGGAGTGTTAGAGAGTATCTGAATCCTGAGATCATGTTGTTTAGTGGGAAAACCTGTTTCTAGTTGTGTGGCTCAGCCCTTAGCACGCAGCTTTAATCCCAAACAATGAAAGTAACGTTAGTTTGTAGAAGAAAGCACCCATATTTGAAAGTGATGCCAACCAGGCAGTGGTGGCGCACACCTTTAATCCCAGCACTTGGGAAGCAGAAGCAGGTAGATTTCTGAGTTTGAGGCCAGCCTGGTCTACAGAGTGAGTTCCGGGACAGCCAGGGCTATACTGAGAAATACTGTCTCGAACCCACCCCCCCACCAAAAAAAAGTGATGCCAAATTGAGTGCCAAAATGACAAATCAGAGAAAGATTTGACAGAATAAAATATGCCCAGTTGTCACAAGAAGAGAGAGGAAAGGGAAGCTACTTGAGTGGCAGTGCAGAGAGAGGAGACAGTTTCACCAGACAGTTGTACAGAGACAGGTTGAAGAAGAGAACAAGCTAGACAAAGGAGAAGACAGAACGAGCCAGAGAATGAGAAGGAGACAGAAAATTAGAATATTGCCAAAGTTAGTATGTAGCCAAGCAAATTCAGGAGAGGCAGAGAGAGAGAGAGAGAGAGAGAGAGAGAGAGAGAGAGAGAGAGAGAGAGAGAGAGAGAGAGAGAGAGAGAGAGAGAGAGAGAGAGAGAGAGAGAGAGAGAGAGAGAGAGAGAGAGAGAGAGAGATTTTTCAGGAGTGAGTGTAACACCAGAGGTAAACTTGGGTCTACACAAAGAAATGAGTGCAGACTTGTGAGAAGCAGTCTGTGCAGGTGAGTGGGTCACAAGCTGCTGCCCTTCTTTGGCTGTGGCCTGATTACTTTGACTGTGCTAGATTAGTTTTATGAGCTATGTTATTATTGGCTCTACTTTAAATTCTCAGATATTTGGGAGAAATCATGGGTCCCTGATAATATTGGGGGAGGGGTCAAATTATGTGTGTGCATGCTTATTTATAAATGTATTTTACAATGGCCATCTCAACAATAATTAATCACATTTTTTTCAAGTTAATACGTAACATCTCTTAAAACTGTAATGGCCCAGCAGGAGTAAAGATATTCTAAAGAAGGACATCTGTTCTCCTCCCTTCCTGGAGACAATATGCCCCAAGGAATTGGAACCTCCCCAAGAGTCTCACCCTAGGGAAGAGAAAGGCTGGGGCTCTCATGCCGCCAAGGAATGCTGACATTTTACTGGGCACATCAGGAGTTAGAAGACAAGGATGTGTCCGTGATGGATGAGACCATACCTCTCCTAGGAATGCTTGGTAATGCATTCCTCTGTTTGAATCTAAATCTCACCTCAGGGCTCTGATGATGGGCTCTGAGGTCACTGAACTTTTCTCCCTTCCTCTTCCCAATGTGGTCACATCAAATGCATCTCTCTAATTGGTGTATTGAGGACAAGGCAGCCCAGCCCAACTTTGACCCTAAAAATTACTATTCATTAATATAGAGTGTATATGCACATACTCAGAAAGAGAGAGAGATGGAAATGCCCATACACGAATTTTGAAAGCCTAGAGACATGTAAATAAATAAATATAAGTATATATAAACATACACATATATATTTTTTCATGACTTGTTCATTAAGTACTTACTTTTCTAGAAGGTCCTATGCTATGGCCTAGGGATAATAGGCCAGGATCAGTACTTGACTTAAGAAGTTCAAGCTTGCAGGGTGGCAGTGGTTCATGTCTGTAATTCTGGGCAGAAGCAGACAAATCTCCAAAGTCAAAGCCAGTCTGGTCTGAAGAGCCTTCTAAGATTGCCCAGACCACACAGGGAAACCCTGTGTTGAAAACAGAAAACAAATCAAAAAAACAAAAAATGTAACAACAACAACAACAAAAGAAGTTCATGATTTAGTGGGAGTTAAATGCAAAATAATAATAATAATAATAATAATAATAATAATAATAATAATAATAATAATAAATTCATTCAAAACCAATGAAGAACCAGCCTGTTTCCATTTTAGGCTTAAAAACCATCTCATAGTAAAGACAAACTAGGTTCATCCCTGTTTATGATTAAATCTCTGTTTCTCAAGGATTGGGCTACGCGCCACCTGTTACCTTAACTACAAATGGTTCTGAACTGCCTGTTCCAGAAATGTCAACCATATCTTTGTTTCAAAAAGTTTTTTACATCCATCTTGCAAATCTACCTTTGTTTTAAAAGGTTATATGTTCACCTGACTGCCTACCTTGTTATGCCCACCTTGCAACCACGTTTTTGTTTCAGGAGGCACTAACTTGTTACTCTTCTCTTCTGCCCCTATAACCCCGCCTATTTTGTCCATCAAATCCACCATTTGGAAACTTCCTACCCCTGAGCTATAAAAATCTGTCTTCCTCATGTCCAGGGCTGACCTTTTGAACCCACCTCAGGGGGAGGCAGCCCATGTATGAGAATTTTTAAAAAGTTTGCTTTGATTAATTGCTTGTTTTAATTAATTTGGTCATGCTGATTTGGGTTGGTGGTCTTTCTATAGTGGCTTTGTAGACCAGACCCTGCAGTTGTATAGAGAACAGTTGAATCAATTCTGCCTGTGCTGAGATAGCCTGCTGACACAGGGAGGAACATCCTTATCATTGTGATAAGAAAAGTCGTGTGTGTATGTGGTGGTACACACCGGGATTACCAGTACTTGGGAGACTGAGACCAGTGGAGCTATGTGTGTTCCAGACCAGACTATTTCACATAGTGAGTTCCAGGCCAGCCATGAATATATTGTGAAATCTGACTAAAAACAAACCAAAGGTCAAAACAACATAATCATAGAGTCAAACACAAAATGATGGACTGAAGAGGAGTAGGTATGGAAGAAAGATATGCTCCCCCAAGGAGGTTTCCACAGGGTCCAGGTATGAGGAATAGTGGTCATCCAGTCTAAAGCAGTATTAGTGGGTAACTGTCCTGAGGACCTTTAAATTAAAAAATCAATTAAACGTACTAGAAATGGAAGCGGAAGAATGGAGAATGACTGTGTTAACCTGCACCCTCACTGATGGCGTATGAGGGCTCTTACATCCCTTCACTGTCACGTGTAGGTGTGCAAATGTGATCGCTTATGTCTGCGGAGGCCAGATGAGACTGGCTGGTGCCCTGGAGCTGGAATTACAGGTGGTTATGAGCTACTTGACCAGGGTGCCAGGAACTGAATTGAGGTCGTCTGCAAGAGTAGTAGGTACTCATACCTGCTAAGCTTTCTCTCAAGACCATTGCTTGGTTCCCTATGTTGCTCGCTCTGACTGTGGTCCAGGTGCCATTTGCATTTCCCTGATGGCTGAAGAGGTTGGACGTTCTTTCATGCAGTATTGGTCATGTGAGCTTCACTGGAAATGTTTCTGTCAGTTTATTTTTTACTTATCAATTGGAGCATTGTTATTTTGGTGTTCAGTTTTTTTTGGTAGTCCCTTCTATAAAGATTTATTATCAGTTGGATGAACATTTGGCACAGATCCCTCCTGTTCTCTGGTCTACCTCTTCACACTGATTTTTGTGATTTACTTTTTATTTATTTTTAGTTTTATGTGATTTCAACGGCCAGTTCTTGCTGTTATATCCCAAGCTCTCAGAGTCTCTCTCAGGCAGCCACTGTGATGGCTACATCTCAAAGGTCCTCCCTGTATTTTCCTGTAGTGTTGTCTGAGTTTTACATCTCACATGAAGGTCTTTGACCCATTTTGAGGTGATTTCTGTGCGGGTCAGAGGGTTTTGGTTTCACTCTTGTGAGTAGTCACTTTCCCAGCATCCACCTGTTAAAATGCTGTATCTTCTTCGATGTTTCTTTCTGGCCATCTTATCGGCTGTAGTTGTGTGGACTTGTTCCTGGGTCATCTGCTTCTCTTGTCTACATGTATGTCTATGCCAGAGCAGTGCAGTGCTGTTTTGACTCTGCCTTGTGGTAGTTTGAAGTCAGGAATCGTAGTGCCTTCAAGACTGCTCTGTTCTACCTGCAGACTGTTTCCATTGAGTTTTAAGTGTTTTTGTTTTTGTTTTTAGTTCTGTAAAGAATGTTATTGGCATTGTGATGGGAACTGCATTCATTCAGAAAATCTTTTCAGTCGTGTGGCAGTCGTGTGGTGTGGGAACACAGTTATTATTCATGTGCCTTTGTGTTGTCCTATGCTTGTGTGCATTACTCATGCAACTCCTCTTAACCTTCAGAGTGTAAATTGGCTGATGCTCTGAATCAAGTGGGCTATTGAATGAGACTTTGTAATTCATGTCATTTATTGCCTCCATTCTCTCAGGACCCATGGTCTCTGGAGAGGTAAACAGTATGGCCATCAAAGACCTAAATTCTGCTCATTCATCTTCTGCTTACTCTTCTGTCTTCTGTGTTGCCTCCTGTCTTTCTTCTGTGATTCGTACCTGTCCCCCTTGAGGTCTTTCACTTCCTTGGTTGGGTTTGTTCCTGTGCTTTCTACTCTTTTTGGAGCTATTGTAGATAGGATGCCCCCACCCTGCCCCCAAGTCCTTTCTCGGCGTGTTCACTATCACTAATGCATAAAATCTTTACTGCTGTATTGAGTTTGTGTTCTGCTACTTTGTGGAATTTTGCTGTCAATGTTTTCACGGGGCTCAGCAAATAGGAACAATATTTTCCTTTCTTAATTGTATCCTTTTAATTGTACCCTGCTTTACCTTAGCTGACATTTCAAGCACTATATTGTGTAAGAGTGATGCAAATGGCCATCCTCGTCTCACAACTAATTTTAGAGAAAATGCTTTGCATTTCCCCTACTCAGTATACTGTTGGCTATGGGTTGTGGGGAAAAAAAAGGATGCGCTCACGCCTCACCACGATAGCAAGTGTGTTGACACTGGAGCGGGCGCGGGCAGAGAGATCCCGCTCAGAAGGCGGTGTCATTCTGGCGTGGAGCTCTTAGTACCTGTGGGCCGATGCTGTTGCTGCTGAGGTGGGAGGTGGCCTGGCTGAGTCTCTGATGACTTGGAACACACTGAGGCTAGTTCTGTGTGGTGAATTTAATACAAGACAGCTCATATCTTTGATGCTTTATTATTAATAGAAAGAGATAGAAAGATAAAGAGAAAGGAGAAAACAGATAAGAAAGGTCATGACCACGTGAAAAGGAGAGGAAATAGAGAGACAGAGAGATGAGAGAGATAGATAAAGAAAAATGCCGAGAGAGAGAGAGAGAGAGAGAGAGAGAGAGAGAGAGAGAGAGAGAGAGAGAGAGAGAGAGAGCAGAGGGGCTCCATTTTTAGAGTCGGGTTGCCAGGGGCGAGGAGAGCCCAGAGGTGGAGTCCAAGCCAGAACCTGGGGGCCTGAGGCATGGCTACATGTGACTGATGGCTACAGGATTATGGCGTTGTCTCACACCAAGGTCCCACAATGGGTCTCTTGTGTTTTCATATGTAGCCTTTACTGTGTTGAAGTAGGAACTTTCTAGATCTAGTTTAGCTTTCTCCCTTCCTTCCTTCCTTCCTTCCTTCCTTCCTTCCTTCCTTCCTTCCTTCCTTCCTTTCTCTCTCTCTCTCTCTCTTTCTAGAACTTTGGTTGAAGTCAATATATACCTTAGACTGGTCTGTCCCACACCCATTTTGGGGTGTGTACAATCTCTCTCTCTCTCTCTTTCTCTGCATGTATGCATGATGTGCACGTGTGTACATGCATGTGCCACAGTGTGGAACATCATGTGGATGCCAAAGGACAACTTATAGAAGTTGTCTCCTTCTACAGTGTGGGTCCTAAGGATCAAAGTCAGGCCATCAGCTGAATGATAAATGTCTTTACCAGTTGAGCTGTCTCACCAGCCCTTGTTGATTATACATAGGTTTTCTATATTCTCTTAGGTCAATTTTAGTAGTGTAGATAGTCCAGAAATGCATTCATTTCTTGTAGATTTTCAACTTATTGGGGTATATGTCTTCAAAATAACCCTATGGATGCACTGGATTTACTAGTATCTGTTATAAAATCTTCTTTTTAATACCTAAGTTTATTAATGTGGGTTTTCTCTTTATCTGGTTAGTTTGGCTAAGGGCTGTTTAATCTTGTTAATATTAGCACTCACAGCTTTAAATTTCCCTAGATCTACCCCTGTTTTATCTCACAGATTCTGAGATGCTGTTTCCATTTTCACTTGATTCTATTTTTTTGTTTTTGAGACAGCATCTCATATATCTCAGCTGACCTGCGGTTCTCTATGTAGCCAAGGGTGAGCTTGAATACAGTCATCCCCACTCCATTTCCTGAGTGCTGAGATTACAGGCATGCACTATCATGCCCAAGTTCTGTAGTGCTGGGGACTGAACCCAAGGTTTCACGCATGCAGGGCAAGCACTACACCATATGACATCTCCAGTCCAGGTTCTAGGAATTGATCATTTCTCTGCAGGTTTCTTCAACAACCTGTTCGGATGTGTCATTACGTAGTTCCTGTGTGTTTGTATAGTTTTTCTGGCTATTAGTTTCTAGTTTTTTTTTTTTTTTTGGTTTTCCGAGACAGGGTTTCTCTGTATAGCCCTGGCTGTCCTGGAACTCGCTCTGTAGACCAGGCTGGCCTCGAACTCAGAAATCCGCCTGCCTCTGCCTCCCAAGTGCTAGGATTAAAGGCGTGCGCCACCACCGCCCGGCTAGTTTCTAGTTTTCATTCATCATAATCTGATAAAAGCAAGGATTATTATCTAGACTTTTTTGTATTTGTTAAGACTTGCTTTGTACCTAGAATATGATCTATTTTATAGAAAGTTCCACAAGCTGCTGAAAAAAATGTCTACTCTGCAGTTGTTGGGTAGAATGTTCCATTTGATCTTGATCTACACCACAATTTAACTCTCAAATTTCCTTCTTGAGTTTTTATGTCTATATGACTTGTCTCTGTGAGAATGGGGTTATGGTGTCACTATTATTGTAATGAGGCCTAGTCAACCTTTTATGTCTTCTAGTGTTTTGAGGTTTTAAATTTTTCTAAATTAGATGCATCCTTATCAGATGCATATACATTTGCAACCATTATATATTCTTGGTTGACTGCTTTGCTTTTCAATACAACCAGACCTTCTTTGTCTCTTGTGACTAACTGTGGCTTGACATCTGCCTTATTGTAGGTGAGCTCAAAAGCAGCACAAGCTCTGAACTTGCTCTTCAGCCCAAGAGATGATGTGGGCAGCAAACAAATGGAACCTTAATTTTTAAAAATAAAGTTAGCTAGTTTGTCTTTTAATTGGGGAACTAAGACCATGTGCATTAAGTATCACAGTTGAAAAGTATGAACTAGTTCTTGTCACTTGCTGTTCTCTAATGTTTCATTCTTTCCTAATTATTGTTTGCTTATCTGCTGTTCTACAATATTTATGTTCTCCCATGATTGTCTTTGTCTTTTTCCCTATGTGTAGTATACCTGTAGTATCTTCTGCAACATTGGCTTAGTGGTCATGGATTCTTTTAGTTTATGCTTGTCTTAGAAAAATTTTGTTTCTCCTTTGATTTTGAAAGATAATTTTGCTGGGTATAATAATACAGATTGGCAGGTTTTTGTTTTTGTTTTGTTTTGTTTTGTTTTTCAGGCCTTGAAATAAATCATTCTATATTCACCTGACATTTAGACTTTCTGCTGGGAAATAAACCATTATTCTAATGAGGTCACCCTTGTGAATGAGTTGCCATTTTTCCTTCACTGTCAGACTCTTGGTGTTTTAACTATGTTGTAGCATGATGCCATTCTTTTTTGCTCATGTTTGTTCAGGGTTCTAGAAGCCTATCCTGGGATGTCTAAATGTTCCCCAAGATTTGGGTATTTCTTACTACTATTTCATTAAACAGGTTGCCTACACCTTTAGTTTGTACCTTGATTAATTCTTGTATTTTTTTTAAAGTAAGTTTGGAGCCAGGAAGACAGCTCTATGAGTGGGTGAAGACATTCACCACAATGCCTGACAGGATCCACATGGTGGAAGGAGGGCACTGACTCCCACAAGTGCTCTTCTGACCTCTTTATGAGCACCATGGTAAGTGTGCATATGCATGAATAAGTTAATATGCAAGATATAAAAGGATATAAGCTTAATATTTCAGCTGTATCTTTTAAAAATTATTTTTAAAGATTTATGTATTTTCTTTTATGTATGAGTATTTTGCTTGTATGCATACCACAGAAGTCAGAAGAGGGTACTGGATCACCTGGAACTGGAGTTATACATGGTTGTGAGCTACCACATGGGTTCTGGGACTCAAGCCCAGGTCCTCTGCAAGAACAGCAAATGCTCTCTCTGCTGAGCCAACTCTCCAGTCCTTCATCTCTGCCTTGATGTTCTGTTTATATTTATTTACTTTTTTCTTTGCTACTGTCTGAATATTCCAATCCTTGTACTTTTTCTTCAAGCCCCTAAATTCTCATCTGCTGGTGAAGCTGTTTGTTTTTGTTTTGTTTTTACTTACTATGTTTTTCATTTCCAAGATTTCTCTGTTTCTTTTGTAAAAAAAAAAAATCTCTTTATTGAACATCCTACTCACACCCTGTACTATTTTCCTTTATCCACTCATTGTTTTTCAGTATTTTCTGGGATGCGCACCTGGAAGGTTAGTTGGCAGCCAGCATCCTCATCCACTGAGCCGTCCCAGTCAGCATCCTCATCCACTGAGCTGTCTCAGGCAGCATCCTCATCCACTGAGCTGTCTCAGGCAGCATCCTCATCCACTGAGCTGTCTCAGGCAGCATCCCCATCCACTGAGCTGTCTCAGGCAGCATCCTCATCCACTGAGCTGTCTCAGGCAGCATCCTCATCCACTGAGCTGTCTCAGGCAGCATCCTCATCCACTGAGCTGTCTCAGGCAGCATCCTCATCCACTGAGCTGTCCCAGGCAGCATCTTCATCCACTGAGCTGTCCCAGGCAGCATCTTCATCCACTGAGCTGTCTCAGGCAGCATCTTCATCCACTGAGCTGTCTCAGGCAGCATCCTCATCCACTGAGGTGTCTCAGCCAGCATCCTCATCCACTGAGCTGTCTCAGTCAGCATCCTCATCCACTGAGCTGTCTCAGTCAGCATCCTCATCCACTGAGCTGTCTCAGGCAGCATCCTCATCCACTGAGCTGTCCAGGCAGCATCCTCATCCACTGAGCTGTCTCAGGCAGCATCCTCATCCACTGAGCTGTCTCAGGCAGCATCCTCATCCACTGAGCTGTCCCAGGCAGCATCCTCATCCACTGAGCTGTCCCAGGCAGCATCCTCATCCACTGAGCTGTCCCAGGCAACATTCTCATCCACTGAGCTGTCTCAGGCAGCATCCTCATCCACTGAGCTGTCTCAGGCAGCATCCTCATCCACTGAGCCATCCCAGCCCCCTCACTGGCCCCATGTTTTCCCTTCATGTTGAGAAACTCAGAACCCTCTCAAGGGCAGTTCTAAGTTCCTCCAAGTCCAGAGAGTTTTTCTGTTCCACATCTGTTTCTGTCTCTATTTTTCCCACTACGTGACTCTCTTTCCCTTTTGTTAACCCTCCCCACTGCTGTGCTGTTTGAGCTGAGCCTCCTTCCTCCTGATAACCAGAGTTTCTGCATCTCCGGGAGTCTTCATCCAATTGTGAACTTCAGTGTGCTAACCTGCATCTCTGTGAAGCTTGTTGCTGCCTATTTTCATTCTGAAGTATGGGGAGATTGAAATGCTCGCTTCTATCTACCTGCTGACTCTAAGGCTGTTCTCCTCATCCCCATCTTCTGCCTCTGTTGTCAGATATCATGTGCTGAGCAGCCTTGCTTCAATTGAGCCTTTCCTCCATAACACTTTGCCTTACTTCAGGCTCAAAGCAATGGACTGAAACCTCTCAGACAATGAGTAAAAATAAACAAATTAAAGCTGTTTTTCTAAAATATTTTGTCATAACTAACTAGACAAGGAAGAGGCATGGTTATGTCATTTCTGTGGTTGGCCAGCTTGATTTTGGAGGCAGAAACAACCCATATGAACAAGGTCCTGGCTTCTGGGTGAGAATGAAAAATAGGTACACACTTGCTAACAGAAGCCCATTCACGGCCTAGTAAAATTCTGATAACCGTAGCTTTTTCAAGTTTCTTTTCATACCCAGTGTCTTAGTTAGGGTTACTATTGCTGTGATCAAACTCCAGAACCAAACTGGGGAGGAAAGGGACTATCTGACTTACACTTTCACATCACAGTCCATCATTGAAGGAAGTCAGAACAGGAACTCAAACAAGACAGGAACCTAGAAGCAGGAGCTGATGCAGAGGTCATGGAGGTGTCCTGCTTACTGTCTTGCTCCCATGGCTTGCTCAGCCTGCTTTCTTATAGAGCCCAGGACCACCAGCCCAGGAGTGACCACATCTTCCATGGGCTGAGTCCTTCCCATCAACCACTAAGTAATAAGATGTCCTGCAGTCTGGTCTTATGGTGGCAGTTTCCTCAGTTGAGGCTCTCTCCTCTTGGGTGACTTCAGCTTGTGTCAGTTTGACATAAAACTGTTCAGCACACCCAATCTACTAGGAAGGGGCCTGTGATTGCCTCACCCAACACAAGTACCTATACAAATCCAGATTTTCTAGAAAGTGACCGGAAAAGGAGATGTTAAAAATTGTTTTCAATCCAGCATAAATGAAAATAAATGGTGACCAAGAATGGATACCAACTTGACAAGAAAGGCACAAGTTTTAATAGCCTCTCAACAGGCAAGTTCCCAAAGGTCCACCAACTGTACAGCACGTACATTTTCATGAGCTGACATGGTGGAGTGCTGTCTGCCATATGCAGAACTTGACTTTATTGACAGAAGCCAAGGATGCAGCACACAATCCCATTTATAGCCTGTGTAAAATTTTAAGTTAATTTGTGCTCTTACAGTGGAGATGGTGTGAGTGACTGACAGGAACAGTGATGACACCTCTGCCTACCTGCTACTATGTTTAGTATGAAAACTAAGGGCACTGCAGACACACATACTTTTCAGGGTGTAAACAATACTTCAATGCAAAGTTAAAACTATGAGAAACTTACAAATGAAATCTGATTTATATGTTAACTTGTTCTTGTCTATATGTAACAAGGCTTGCTCAAGTGACCTCCTAAATATAAACTTAACCTTGCAGATCTACAGATACGGAAATGGAGGCCCAGAAAAATTAAATGATACATTGTCTTATGGTTGTCAGGAAACAGAACTGAGAACCCTCAAGGTGTGCAAGATCTTCAGATCTCTTGTCAGTAATGGTCTGTTTTGCTAGGCAGATTCACAAAGCTTTTGGTTCATCTGTGTGCATCTCAAGAGCAGTGGTTCTCAACCTTCCTAACGCTGGGACACTTTAATATGGCTCCTCATATAGTGACCGCCAACCATAAAAATATTTTGTGGTTACTTCATAATTGTAATTTTGCTACTTTTTTATGTATATGAGTACACTGTAGCTATAAAGATGATTGTGCCATCATGGGGTTGCTGGAAATTGAACTCAGGATCTCTGCTTGCCCCAGCCCCGCTCAGTCTGGGCTCACTCGATCGTGCCCAAAGATTTATTTATTGTTATGTGTAAGTACATTGTAGCTATCTTCAGACACACCAGAAGAGGACATCAGATCTTATTACGGATGGTTGTGAGCCACCATGTGGTTGCTGGGATTTGAACTCAGGACCTTCGGAAGAGCAGTCAGTGCTCTTAACTGCTGAGCCATCTCACCAGTCCCAATTTTGCTACTGTTACGAATCTAACCTAAATATCTGATGTGTAGAATATCTAACGTTCCACTCCTGTAAAAGGGTTGTATGATCCACAGAAGGACACAACCACAGGTTGAGAACTGTTGGTCAGGAGCAAAGCTGCACTGAATGATGGCACCTGGGTCTGAGTGGTCCAGGACTGGACACATCATAATGATGTTCCTTTCCTCTTTTACAGGGAAATGGCATGGGTGGAAATGTTTAGGGCACTCGTGGGTCTGCCGCACTGCCCATCCTTAGACAGGGTGACCAGGCGACAGCCGTAGCCTTTCTAAAGCGTTTGTCTCCCACCGCTGGAGCAAAGTCAGTTAGGGTAGGGTTAGAGACATGAAGAGACTTCTGGTTTTGGTCTGAATTCCTTGCTGACTGTTCTTTGAACAAGAGAGGAGCAGAAGAGTAAGAGTAGAGATAAAACGTTGGCTAGACTGTGTGAAAGGAAGTTCCCAGAAGCTGATGTCCTAATTCGTGTGCGTGTGCGTGTGCGTGTGCGTGTGTGTGTGTGTGTGTGTGTGCGCGTGCGCACACGCGCGTGCGTGCATGTGTGCCTTCTGTGCTTTCAGCTTGCATTCTTGTTGGCCCTTTATGTCATCTGAGTCAGTCTGAGCTGGGGGAGTGTTTGTACTGGTTCCTGCTTAGATCCAAGGCAACCCTTTCTGAGTTTCCCTACACTTAGAAGGCTCTAGATCGGGACACCAGCAGCGACCTTGTACCCTAGGGATTCCCAAGGTTTTCTCCAGAAGCTTCCCTATCAACCCTACATTACACATCACGGCAGCGATGTGACACCTAATGGCCAAGAGAGGAACTCCAGCCTGCGCCCCTCTCAACCGGGGGGGCTTAGGGAGTACCCAAGGAGGCGTTTGCTTTTCTTCCAAACTCAGGCTCCTTGTACTCAGCTTGCAGAGTCCATGCCCTGGATGCTGCCAAATCCGCTCAACTCAGCCCTTAATCACACCCTGTCGTGGAGTGCGCTCAGTTTCATGTGTAATCACTTAAAACCACTTTACCCAATGAGACCAAGGTTTCCAGGTGGGCCTTCAATCTGCCTCACTTCTTTTTCAGATGGGGAAACATACGCCAAGGGCCCAGGGAATTGCCCAGCCACTTAAAGTAAGATTTGGATCAGAGCCCAGATCTCCTGAACATTCCAGCCGTTTTTTATCTCCTACAGTGGGGGTCGGGTACAGGGCAGATCCTCCACAGATGCTGCATAGATGATGGCTTCCTTGCCACATAAGTGAGTTTCTAGTAGTGATCTACTCTCTCACACACTTCTACACCTGTCAGGATTTCTACCATTCCAGTAGCACTCTCCCTACAGGGTACCGCCATCTTTCCTCTTACAAAGCAGGCAGCATAGACTCAGGAAAGACAAAAGGGTCCTTCCCAGAATCAGATTAGCTCCATCACTGAGCAGTTGTGAGGACCCCCTGCTTTGGTGTTTCTCCAACTTGGACCTGCCCCCAAATCTCTGGGAATCTGACTGAAATGCCTACTCTGATCCAACATCGTGTGTCCTTTCCTGGACAGTACTTTTTGTCTGTAGATGGATGAGGGCAAATCTTGCCCAGTGGCTACTTTGCCACCACTGGAGCAACTCCACATGGAGGTTATGGAGCTCAGTATCTTCTTTGAACCACGAAGAGGGAGCAGACATGGCTCTTAGTCAAAATTCTAATAATAATGAAATTATTACAAATGCCATATTCTGTGGACTTCTGATGTTTTTGAAGACTATATATAAAGTATATCTGAACTGTTAAACCTTGACTACTTTTAGCTATTTTTATTTGAATAATATTGAAAACACTTTATAATAGTTAAATCAGAATCTAATATAACCATGAGTTTACTATCTGGCCCTTAACTTGTGTTAATCATCCTAAACAGTTTGTAATAGCAGCTATAGAAAGACTGGGTCTAAGCCCAGTATTCTTAAGTGAGTTGCATAGGCACAATGCCTATCTAAGAGTAACAATATTAATTTCAAATCTTGTATCAATATACAAAGATTTATACCAATAAAAACCTTAAACCTGTATCAATATACAAATTCTGTACCAATGTAAGAAATTATAACTTCAATTTTGTATCAGTTATAAAGACTTCTATCAATATAAGATTATATCTATACAATGCTTTATTTAGGAATAAATTTAGTAATCTACCCAAATCTACAACACTAACCCCTCAGTTCATATTTACCTGCTGCACCCTGAAGTCTTATGTTTCCACATGAGAGGCGCAGGAAGGTGACGGAGCCTTCCATTTTCTGAGTAACTGGGAGGTGCAGCCTGTACTGGCTGCTTATGTGTCAACTTGACACAAGCTGGAGTTATCACAGGGAAAGGAGCTTCAGTTGAGGAAGTGCCTCCGTGAGATCCAGCTGTGGGGCATCTTCTCAATTAGTGATCAAGGGGGGAGGGCCCCTTGTGGGTGGTGCCATCCCTGGGCTGGTAGTCTTGGGTTCTATAAGACAGCAGACTGAGCAAGCCAGGGGAAGCAAGCCAGTAAGGAACATCCCTCCATGGCCTCTGCATCAGCTCCTGCTTCCTGACCTGCTTGAGTTCCAGTCCTGACTTCCTTTGGTGATGAACAGCAATGTGGAAGTGTAAGCCGAATAAACCCTTTCCTTCCCAACTTGTTTCTTGTTCATGATGTTTGTGCAGGAATAGAAACCCTGACTAAGACACAGCCTTATACACTTTCCCAGATTCCTGTCACTTGTACTGTGATAGGCATCTTCTGAGAGCTTCCGTTTCCACACTACAGGGTAAGAATAACAAAAATTGACTATGAAGCTTTGCTGTGAAGGAATGAGCTTGCCTCAACTCATTTTTAGAAAGGAGATATTATTAATATACAGCATAGTGATACACAACATATGCATTCCTTATGAATGAACAAATGAATGAATGAATGAATAAATGAGCACAAGGGAAGGTTGACTCAGGTCCCGTAAAACAATGAGCAACTTCTTTGAAATTATGCCTTTAGGAATTTGCTATTTCAGGTGAGAAATGGGTAAAAAAGAAAAACTCAGAAAGGTTGTATGAGAGACTCCTGTGTGGCTGGGATCAAGTGCATCCAAGCAGCAGGATGGATGGACAAACTTCCCAACCCTCCAATCCTGACATAGCCCAAAGCTGTGCACTGGAAACTTCCAGAATGCTGGATTCTTTTTCTTCTAGAAGGCAGGAGATAGAGCACACGGTATGGCTGCTTTCTGTAAAGATAGAACATTGGTAGAAATCTTTGTATATTGATACAACATTTAAAATGACCATATGTTGTTACTGCCTTGGGAATGAAAACTCAGTTATGAAAGGGATTCAGCTATGAAGTACTAGGACTGAGTGACTCTCCGTTAAGACTGGAGATTTTTTTTAAAAATAGAAACAAGGATTGGGAACTTTCTTGTCTCTGAGAGACTGATAGGTTTTAGCATTAAAATAATATAAGCAAAGTTAGGTGGGGTTGACCCATATCTTTAATCCCAGCATTCAGAAGACAGGGGCAGGCAGATCTCTGAGTTTGAGGATAGCCTGGTCTGGTGAATTTCAGGACAGCAAGGGGCCTGAAACTGTCTTGAAACAACCAAATATCTAAGTATATATAATATAGTTAATTTTTTCTTAATGCCTGTGGAATCAAACAATTGGAGTAATTACCTTGAAAGCTATTTGTTCTCTATATCAAAATACATCCATTTTTACTGATGTTACAACCTCCTTTTAAAAACTGGAATTCCTTATATACATTTTATCAGAATACATTATAAATACTAAGTAACAATAATAACAATAATTTGACTTATAAAATAAAATACAATTAACATGGCCTTGGTGCCCAGTAATGAGTTTGAAGTAATGACTCATAAGTTTGAAAACTTCTCTGACTGAGTTTCTAATGTGATTAACAAGTGGGTCGTAAAAGTGAGTGTGAGAAACTAGTTTCCCAAATCAGGATTACCATTTACTGGAATCCACAAGTTCAGAGTAAAGCAATAATCAGTCAGGGAGAAATGACTACTGTTGACTCATTAATCCAATAACTCTGCACTAATTACAGTGCCTCAGTTTCCCTATTTTATAAAGTTGTCACCTGCCTGCTGCTCTGTTGTGTTTGGAAAGTCCAGGGAGATAATAGTCAGCGTGCTTTGAAAATAAGGAATACATTATAAATGCTAAATAATAATAACAATAATAACAGGGAGTCTTTAATGACAGGGATCCTTTAATAATACTCATCAAGTATAATAGCATCACTAACCAGTAGGAACAAGACAGAGTGCGTCTGTCTTCTTAATCATTAGTTTGTCTCATGGGAAATTGGAGGGGGATTGACGCCTCACACGAGCCCCCACAGGCTTGACAATCTGGTGACTCCTGCTCTCTAGCACTTGTTTCGTTTCTCTTTAAGAAGGCAAGAGAGGAGGGGACAGAGGTGTCCCAGCTCACATACTAAGTCCAGAGAACAGGATTATAAAGTTCCAGTCCATAGCTGGTTGGAGAAAGAAAGAAAAGTAGGCTTGGGACCAAAGAGAGCAAAGGGCTTAGGGGACGAAGGACCAATGTGGCCACTGGATCCTACCACAAGGTGGCGACAATCCAGCTGGAAAGACCCGCTCGGGTGGCATAGATGGTTCGCAACCGAGAAAGGAACTTCCACAGACACAAAGAAGGGGTCTTCGGAATAGGAACAGGCATTTGTCTGCTTCGCAGCACATCGGGAGTAGACAAAACGAAGGCGGCCTGGAGAAGCAGCGAGAAGCTCCCTTTTCATTCCTTGGGCTTCCACTTCCCAGGGCTTGGTGTAGGGAGAATTTTGTGCAAAATCACCCGAAAAAAGATTTGACCCCTTCTACCACCCGGAGGCCAGCCAGACGCTTCCCCGCAGCGACATTCCCAGGATTCCAGCCCGGGAGAGGACGATTTTGAGCCCAGCCACAAGCCTTGAGCCAGGATCCGGCTGCAGCTGCGGGTCGGACTTAGCCGGGCAAAGCAATCCGGCCAGCTCACCCGGGGGCCCGGTCCTTGGAGCCCCTGGGGACCCGACCTTGGCGGTGGCTGCACCCTGGCTCTGGGAGGTGCAGCAGTCGCAGGGCGTGACCGTAGCTCGGCAGCACCGGGTGCCTGGGAAAATGTCAGGAGCTGGGCGAGGCCGCGGGGAGGAGGGAGGTGGGGTGCGCGGGGGGGTGTGCTCTCCTTGTTTTCCTTTGTTTCGGTGTGAATGTGAGCACAAACCACACCCTCGTTTGTGCTGGGCGGGAGGTTCCTGGCTTTGAAGCTCCACTATTAGGAAATTTGAAACAGGGCTGTTAGGAAACTCCAGTGCAATTCTTGGGACCGTCCTGGGCTGCAGAGCTTGGGCTCCAGTCTGTCCGCCCGGTGCCATGCCTAGCCTGCTGAGGTGCTCCAACCTTTGGCCTGCCTGGCAGTCACGGACGAATCCATGGCCCTCCAGCTTGGACCATGGTCAGCGCTAGGAAACCCGGGCAGGCTACTCACGGGCCCATCCCTCTGGGGTGTGGGGTGGGAGCCCGTGAGGAACACATGCCCCCATAGTACTGCCTTATTTAAGCCCCACAAGCATCATCGCTTGCATTTTGTAGACGAGGGAAACAAACCTTAGATACTGAGCAATTTGCCCAAGGATCTCAACTCTTAGAGGGGCTGGGATTTTACACTGGACCTGCATGTCTCCTAAGCCCTTAGGCTATGTATGCTACCTTCTACAGCTCCGCCAAGAGGCAACTGGGAGAAGTATAAATAGAGCCAGGAATGAGCTTAAATTTTGGCAGGACAGCCGAGGCTATTTTGGACCCTTCTTGCCTTTGCATGCAGACTGGAAAACAACTAGTGTAGCTCACCCCTTTTCTCACCTCCAACAAACGCTTATCGTTTGTGTTTCATACCAGGAAACTTTCTAAGCACTGAGGTATCCCAGCGAGCAAGACAGACCATATTAGTGTGTGATTGCACGAGTGCTTGATGAACTAATTACTAAGCTATTGACTCTCAGCCCTAAGCATGCATGCTGCAGCTGGACCTCTGCTACAGAGCCCTGAAAAACTCTGCCAATCAGGGCACTAGAGGGAGACTCCAGGCAGCAGGAGGAAGGGCAGCGTCCTTCCTACTGGCCACCCCAGTAGGTTTCCCACAGCATGGTGGTTGATTCCAATCAGATTTCTCCAGTATTCCCAGCCAGTCTTTGTGCTGGGTCGGCTGTGTCAGTACCGGAGCAGGGCAGCATCCACATCTCTGCAGCCTGAGCCCCGGCGCCAGAGTTCTCTTTTGTGTTCTTTAGTCCTGGCAGGTTAACTATGCTTCTCCACACCCTTCCGATACCCAGTGTTGTGTTGGTAAGTGTTCCTAAAACAACGAACCCAACAAAACAGACCCTTAGATTGCAATGAGTATGTGTGTGTGTGTGTGTGTGTGTGTGTGTGTGTGTAGGGGGATCTATACACTAGAAATCATTTCCCCACGTGACACGGGGGGTTCTATACACTAGAAATCATTTTCCCACGTGACACTTCGTATCTCTTCAATCTTATAGACAGGTATCGCAGACCTGGGACACAAATGTTACCATCCCCCTCCCCCCACTGCCCCGCCCCCTATTGAAAAACTAGCTAGCTTTCTGGTTTTTTTGTTTTTCACAACCAGACTTTGACTGAAGCTTCCAAGAATCTTCGTTTTTTTTTTTTGTTTTTTGTTTTTTTTTTTTGCTATAGAATTTCTTCTGACAGAGTTGTTGGGATGTTAGGAGACAATATAAACAACATACTCTGAAAGCTACTTCAAAATCTAGACCCATAACACAATTCCTGGAAATTCCTACCAGCAGGATGAAAAACTGGGGCACTGGAAGCAGGCCAAGTATTTTGAAGATGGCTCACATAGGTGTCAGCCAGGGTGACCTCAGAGCAGGGTGGGGCCTGTGACTCAGCATGGGAAAAGCAGACACAACAGTGACTTTGAGAGCCAAAGTTATGGCCTAAGTTTTAATCACTGTGCCAGAGATCCACGAAACTAAAATGCCTCTGACCTGTAAGCCCTTGCCCAAGGACGACACTTCCTGAGATGCTGGAGGCTGGTGCTTATGGGCAATTAACAAACTCTGACAAGTTTGTTTGACTCAGCTGCACCGGATGTGCTTGGTCACATGCAGGCTGAAGGTATGTGACAGGAAATACATTAGGATGCGGTAGTGATAGTATTCTCCACCAGTGGGATTAGCATGACCTACCATGATATCACACTGTGTGTGAAGAACACGCTGTGTTCTTTAAGTGTGTGGGGGATGAATGTTGTACAAAGAAAGCAGCAGAACATCAGGAGTGGGCAGTTTATCTCACTGGTGCTCAGGGCACGTTCGACTTTGCCATATTCCATTATGCAGCTGTACAATGAAAGAAATAACATGTGTCTCTTTATTAGCTACTTTTCTATTGCTGTGATAAAACATCATTGTAAGAAATAGTAAATATGAATCTTTTCTATCAAATACCATAAAACTTGAGCTGAGGACAACGAATAAAGTTTTTTTTTTTTAATCACCACCCTGTAAGACTTTTTATGCAAATGCATTACTTTTCTCTTCCCAGTAAAACCTTTGTTTACACAAAGGCCCACTGCTCTGTTTTAGGATTTTGACGGCCTGGAGCGGTGGCCCTTCTTGGAGCAGGAGGGTTTGTCTCCCTCCTTCATTTCTTGAGCACCAATTCTCTTCAGACTAGCCAGTTAAATAAGATTGTGAGGTCAAACCCCAGCCAATGCAGAAGAGACGGAGTCACTGCCCGAGTTACAATAACAACAGTTGCACTTCCTGTCGCAGTGCTTTCTGAGCACACAGTGTTGATCAAGAATCAAGTTTGACAAGCTGGGTGGTGGAGGCACACGCCTTTAATCCCAGCACTCTGGAGATTAAAGACGAGACCAGCCTGGTCTACAGAGCAAGTTCTAGGACAGCCAGGGCTACACAAGAAACCATGTCTTGAAACACACACACACACACACACACACACACACACACACACACACAGAGAGAGAGAGAGAGAGAGAGAGAGAGAGAGAGAGAGAGACTGAAATAGAACTCCAGATGTTTGTATCTTGAATCCCCTTCACTCATTCACGCATCCATCCATCCAATTGTGCTGATGGACAAGAAACCTTTTACATAGCAGACAGGTGTCCTGTTACCAGGTTCCGTCTCCCAATCACAAGTATTTTTTTTAAATAAGAGGTTTGGTTTTACTTAAAGTTATGTGTGTGTGTCATCTGTATCTACGTGTGGTATGTGCATGGGTGAAGGTGCAAGTGGAGGCCGGTGGCTTCGGACCCCCAGGCTTGCTGTGGTTCCCGAGTGGGTACTGGGAATGGAACTCAGGTCCACTGCAAAAGCTGAGTGTCTCTCTACATTTTAATATGTGAGCTTTTTAACTAAAAAAATACCAATTAGCTCATTTACTTACTAAAATTATGCATATTTATTGTGACGAAAATGATAAAATGGCCCAAATGTCCATGGAGGGGAGAAAGCTTCTTGGTTTTTTGGTTTGCCCAGCATTCAGCTGTCAAAGATTCTTCCTTCTTAACGTGCCGGGATCCTCTTGGGAGCTCTGGGCACTGTCCCTGCTCAGCCAGAGATCGGTGGCTGAATTCCGGGCACGATGAGGATGCTTTCCATTTGAGTTTTGGAAATATGAGTTAGAAAAAAAAAAGGCAGTGGCTGCTAATGAGGCTGGAAGCTGTGGAACATGGGAGCCAAGTGCACAGAGACCCAGTCTCTGGCTGGTCTGGGTGGGACACACCTCCGCCATGTTTTCCTCTGTGTGTATGCAGAGCCTTTGGTTTGACTTGATGTGTTCTGCAGTGTGTGGTGATGTGTATAGAATGGGTGAATATGGGCTTCTTCCTGCTATGTTTGCAGTGGGGTGCTGGGCCCCAGCAATTTGAACACTTTGATGAACGTCGTATATTTCTCTTCCATTCTCTCTCACTAGCTCCTCCAAACAGCCTCACTAGTGGCAACAGCCATTTATCAAATAAGGACCATCTTAACATTATAAAAGTAAAATTCAAAGCCAGAGACACTGTCTGGTTTCCCCACTCCCAGCCTAGGGCTCTTTGTTGCAGAGCAGGCTGACCTGGCATGCCACTGAGGAAGATCCCTTCAGTTTGTCTCCAGCACAGAGTTTGTCCTGCCCCTCAAAGCTAGAGGAACTCAAGTAGGAATCACAGTAAGGTAAAGGAAGCAGTTTATTGAAACTATTCTTATGTAAAAGCCAGGCTGTGCCTGAGGAATCCTGATGAATCTACTGTGGCCAGAGTAGTAGACATGGAGCAGGAGCATATCATAAAAACTTTCTAATTCAGCATCTCTCAACATGTGAGTTGTGACCCTGTTTTGTGTGTGGGGATGAGGAGGATGGGTATCAAACTAACCTTTCACAGTGGTCACCTGAGACTATTGGAAAACACAGATATTTACGTTATGATTCATGTAATATAACAACATTACAGTTATGAAATAGCAACAAAAATAATTTTATGGTTAGGGGTCATTGCAACATGAAGAACCATATTAAAGGGCTGCAGCATTAGGAAGGCTGAGACACTGTTCTAATTGGATTGCTACTTGTGTTCAGTATCATTCCAGGAGACTTGGGAAATACAATAGTACAACAAAACCTCTTCTTGGGGCACTTTTCTGAGACACAAAAGGTGAATGTGATGGTTACATTTGATCCACAGAATCAGGAATTACCCAGGAGGCAAGCCTCCAGGCGCAGCTGGAGAGGATTGTTTAGGTTCAGTTAGCCTAGGGGTGAGCCTGTGAAGGCTTACTTTGCTTAGGTTAACTGAGGTGGAAAGACTCACTAAGGCAGTGCCATTTCCTGGGTTCCTCATTGCGTAAAAAGGAGGACAGTAGGCTAGCTAAGCACTGACTTGTCACATTCTCCTTAGTCCTGCACGTGACCAGCTGCCTCAAGATCCTGTTGCCATGGTTTCTTTGTTATGTGGGTCTGTCTGCTAGAACTGCATCAGGATAACCCTTTCTTCCCTTAAGTGGTTGTTATTTTTCCTTATGTTGTCTTGTGTTCTTTGACTTTTGTTTTGTTTTGTTTTGTTTGATTGTTTGTTTGTTCTTTATTTTTTTGGTAAGGGTATTTTGTCGTAGCAACAGCAGTGACTAAGACAATGAATATACAGGAAACAATTCAAGCAGCCTGAATCCAAGTGCTGAGCTCACTGGTGGGTGATACACTGAAGATGGTTCTGGAGCAAATGACCACAGAACCAGCATCAGAGGGACCGGAAAAACTATACGGTTTCTATGGAAACTATACAAGGATTCTTCAAAACTTAAAAACAGAATTGCCACATAGTCCAGCAATTTCTATATATCCAAAAGATCTGAAGTTAAACACAAGGTCCTGAGGAGATAGTTGTGTGCCCATGGTCATATAAGTATTACAACAACAAAAAGTGGAGAAACAAGTATATGCTTATAATTATGAATGTATAAATAAAATGTTATATTTGTATAAATGGAATATTATTCTAATTTAAAAGGAAGAAAATTCTGGTAATACCAATCACATAGATGATTGTTGTGGAAATTATGTTAAGTGAAACATGCCAAAAAGGGAGTGGCCAATAGTGTTAAATTCTCTCTGGTGAAACATCTGAGTAAGTGAAAGGGTCAACTCAGGAACTTTGGAAAGGTTATGAAACACTTGTCCCTCCCAGAAGGGAGAGGCTAAATTATATTCCTTAGACCACAGGGAGGTCCCTGCAGCTAGGGAAGGCCCAGAGACCATTAGCCACTTACCTTACTCCCTAACAACCAATTAGTTTAAAGGTAACACTTCTGCCAATCACATTGTGCCTAATGGCGGCTGCCCTGAGGACTGTATAAAGGCCTGCTCAGTCCGCTGTGTGTGGTCGTTCTCTCCCCTTGTGCAGGGCGACCCCAGCATGCTGGAGTAAATAAAACTCCTCTTGCTTTTTGCATCAATTTCCCATCTCCACATTGTTCACTCAGGGGGTCTTTCCAGTAAGTTAAGACTCCCTGAGTCTTACATAAGTGAGTTCACAGAAATAGAAAATAAAATGGTGTTTGCACGAACTTTGAGGAGAAAGGCCTGGGGCATTCTCCGGGGTGAGTATGGGTCCTCAGTCTTACAAGAAGAGTTCTGGACACTGGTCAAGCACTTAGCACAGCTGACCTGGACATGCGGAAATGTTAGCACACTCACTTTTGTATTCCATATGTGTCCACACAATTAAAGAAATCAACCAGGCAGACGTGCTAGAACTCCCAGCTGAGACCAGAAGCCTCTGGGCTTTGTTCAAGCACTGAAAACCCAGAAGCCAGGATCAGACTGACAGATGCGATGTGGGAGGTTCTATGCCCACAGGATATTTTGGCAGCCGTTGGAGTGGAACTATCCAGAATCTGGGAAGCATCCATTGTAGATCGTTAAGTACTATATAGAAGTTTGTGCTCCCTCTGTTCACCCTCTGCAAATTCCATGTTGGCATCCTGACCATGTAAGACAAAGGACAGGAGTCCTTGGATTAGGACTGAGGTAAGCAACCCAATCCCACAGGGCTACCATGAGAGCAGGTGCCCTCAGCACACCCACACCCAGAAGCCAGATTCCTGGGAGAGAGAAAGTCCTGTTGTTTATAAACTACCCAGCCTGTGGTGTTCTACGGTACAGCATGAGAAGACTTCCTAAGAAAGCCTTTGTGAGTGTGTGAGCTGAGGAAGCTGATGGGCCCTGTGGTGCATGAGAACATGGGCTGGCTTAGTTTTCATGAAAGGCCTGAAGTCTGGAGTGATAGCATAGTCTTGTAACTTTAGGACTCAAGGTGCAGAAGCAGGATTACCTTATGTTTGAGGCCAGTTTACATTACAGTTCAAGGTTATCCCAGGCTCCATAGCAGCACAGACTTGTCTCAAGAAATAATAACAGCAAGAACACAATGGAATGAAGTGTTTGTAAACTTGAGGACCAGAGAGAAAAAGAATGAAAATAATAATACAAGAAATAACCACAGGGCCGGAGAGATGGCTCAGCAGTTAAGAGCACTGACTGCTCTTCCAAAGGTCCTGAGTTCAAATCCCAGCAACCACATGGTGGCTCACAACCATCCATTATGAGATCTGACACCTTCTTCTGGTATGTCTGGAGACAGCTACAGTGTACTTACATATAATAATAAATAAATCTTTGGGCCAGAGTGAGCAGAGGTCCTAAATTCAATTCCCAGCAACCATATGAAGGCTCACAACCATCTGTACAGCTACAAGTATACTCATATACATAAAATAAATAAATCTTTAAAAAACAAAACAAAACAAAAAACCCTTGCAAACAACCAAACAAAATAAGCCCCCCAAAATTGAACAAAAAAACCCATAAAATAATAAAACCCAATTTGCTTTTTCCATAAGGAAACAGAATATTAAATACCCAAATGATGTCCTTTTCATTATTTTTATCATTGTGTGTGTGTGTGTGTGTGTGTATGCATGGTGTGTGGGGGTACCCATGTACATAGTACACATGCGGGGGTCATAGAACAGCCCCCCATCAGGCTCGCCTCCTACCTTTTTGATGCAGGACCCCATGTTTTCTCTGTGTAGGCAGACTAGCGAGCCTCTAAGCTTTAGGATGCTCCTGCTTCTGGGATTACAGACACCCTGAAGCACACGGCTCACACGTGTGTGCTGGGATTCAGAGTCAAGCCCTCACACTTGGGTGGTGAGTGCTTTACCAATGCAGCAATCTTCCCAACCATACCTTTCTTAAGAACTAGAAGTCCCTCTTTAACAAAATCGAGAGATTTTAAGCTCACCCTCAGCATTTTGGGTAACTCTCATTCTGGAAGGTTTACTTGAATATTTGCCACTGCTTTGGACTCGCTCTTCCTTCTTTTAAATAAGATCTTGCTCTGTCCATGGCTGCCTGGAACTTACTACACAGACGAGGATGGTCTTGAACTCATAGCCATTTTTTTGCCTTCTAAGTGTTGGGATTTCAGGATGTGCCACTGTACCCTGCTCAGCTTCTTTCAATGTAGACAATCCTTCTCCTTTGTCAGTCAGTAGTTTTAGGAATATGCTGGAACCCTGCTGTGTCAGCTCCCCGAGGGTCCCTTCCTGTAAGTGCTAGATGAGAGTTGGTTGTGAGAAATTTATACTCATTGTCTGGAAGGGGAAATGAAACAGCAGAATAGAGCCCTGACTGGCACTGTGTAGCCATGACAACTTAGGGGTACTGTTGTGGGCTCTGGAACTCCTCCTGGGAGTTCCCTTTGGGGTCTGGAGTAAGAAGGCTCCACTCTGTAGCATTCTCTAACATCGTTGATTCTAGGCCTGAGCTTCAGACAGAGAAACCCAGTGCTACATTGGTTCTGTAGGTCATATATGCAGGGAGAGACCCCTGTGGAATTCTTTTGTGCCCACATATCCCACTTTGGACCGCATTTCCCTCCCGAGTGCTCACCATACTGGTTTAAGGGACCTCCTATTCAAATCAGACACATAAACAGGAAGCATCTTCACCAGTTTCCAAAAACCCCACCCATGCAGGGTTTCAAATCTGTAATCCCAGCATTTGGGAGGCAAAGGCAGGAAGACCAGGAGGTAAAGGTTGTCTTCAGCAAGACCGAAGCTGGTCAGGACACCTGAGACCCTGTCGCAAAAACAAACAAACAAACAAACAAATAAACAAATCCTTTGTTATAGGTCCTAGTGACATTTTTCTGATTGAATGCTGGTATAATTACATGTGAAAGTATTAGGGCATGGGAGCAGACAGAGAATGGCTCAGTGGGTAAAGATGCTTATTATGTAAGACCCCCGACCCTCGGTAAGTGACACTTAGGTAAGTGACACTTACTTCAACATGCCCCTGAGTGAGACACCAAGATGCAGATCAGATGCAAAAGTAAGAGGTTTATTTTCCTGCGTGTTGGGGTGGACCTTCAATTAGTCCCTCAAGGTGAGTGACTAGAAGGTGACCCCTAATGGCTATTACAAGCAGTTTTTATACTTTTTAGGGGCACAGGTTATACCAGCAAGGTTACAGTTCAAACTTATTGGCTAAGCATATTGACCTTTAAATCCATTGGCTAGCAAGCATGGCAGGCATTTGAATTTTACCTGGGACTTTCCAGAGGGTCCAGTAACTATCAGTCAGTACATTCTGAGAATTTTTTACTCAAGAATGTTCCTGTGGATGGAGACTGGAACTTGGCCTAGCCTTGAGGCCTAGGTAGGAGGGGGAAGCTGTAAGGAGGGTGTGGGGCTGGAAAACCTCCTAGGGTCCCTCACAAGCATGATAACCTGAGTTTGATCTCTGGAACCCACATAAAGGCAGAAGGAGTGAACTGACTCTATAAAGTTGTCGTCTGGGCTACACACACACACACACACACACACACACACACTGCCCATTATCTAAACTAATGTCCATAAGTCATAGGTATATTGTCATGACCAAGCCAGCTCAGTTAGTCAACAGGGTCTCAAGGGAGGGAGTGAGGATTGAAAAGAAAAAGACAATTAGATAGCTCTATAACTAACAGGACTCCAGTCAGTGCTGAGGCGGAAGCGGGTTTATTTCTTCCCAGTCTGCTTTTATACCATTTTAAGTACATGCAAATTATAAGGTCTGTTCTAGGTCAAGAAACAAACAAGGCACTAAACACAAATAGTCAGGGAACAAACAAGGCAACAAACAAAGTCCTGTGACCACTGTTTCTAGGGGCTTATCAGGATGTCCAAGATAAAAGGAATGGCACGGGTTCCTTGACTAAGTTCACCTTGAGCTTTGTATTAGCCCAAATGTAAATATTATCTGAGCCTACTTCTGTGTCCTGGCCCAATGTCAAATTCTTGCCAAGTTTCTAGAATCGACCCCAAAGTTCTCCGCACTGTCATGACTTAATTGACTATGTGCAGCTTACCTACTCCTTCACTCCCTGAGTTCCAGATCTGACTGCAAAAATAAAGGATCTTGAAACCAGGTGGCCTGGAACGAGGCCCGGTCACCAGCCTTCACTCTTTGCTCAAACCCTTGTGTCACAATACGGTTGGACAATGTTACAGCCCACCTGTTGCCCATTGCTTTGTGGTCTCATCCTTTAAAAATGCCATGCAATTTCTTTTCAGTGTTACAGTTTGGCTCCTGAGTCTGTCTGTGGCCCTGATCCATCAGCACTGGTCTGAGTACAATAATTTTTTTTTCATCTGCTCGAATACTAAGATGAATGTTCAAAAACAGCCAGCTCCTGAGTCTATGCTGGTGACCTCACTGTCAGTTTTTGCTGCCTAAATCAAATATAAAGATACTGCTTTGCTGGACTCTTATGACTGATTGCATTTTGTTTTTTTTTTTGAACCCTGTATTAGTTAGGGTTCTCTAGAGTCACAGAATGTATGGGTTGTCTCTATATAGTTAGGGAATTTGTTGATGATTTACAGTCTGCAGTCCAACTCCCCAACAATGGTCAGCAGCAGCTGTGGATGGAAGTCCAAGGATCTAGCAGTTGCTCAGTCCCACGAGGCAAGCAGGCAAAGAAGAGTGAGTGAGTCTTCCTTCTTCCAATGTCCTTATGTAGGTCTCCAGCAGAGGGTGTGGCCCAGATTAAAGGCGTGTGCCACTGCGCCTTCAATCCCAGATGACCTTGAATTCAGAGATCTCCTTGCCTTAATCTTCTGGAATTCATAGTCACTATGCTTCAAGATCTCCATGCCGAGACCCAGGTCAGAAACTTGTATCTCTGAGCCTCCAGATCAGGATCATATAGGCCTTCCAATTCTTGATTGTAGTTCATTCCAGATATAGTCAAGTTGACAACCAGGAATAGCTACTACAGACCCCAATAACAGCAAACAGAACACAGTCAGTTACAGTTTGCGTATAGCACTGACTCAGAATATTGTAGAAGCCAAAGGAGAAAGAGCCTGGATGAGCCAGGAAGGAAACAACAAGCAGATGCACTGTGGTGCAAGGCTGAAGGGAAAGCAAGCTTGGTTCAGTCGGCACTGGAAGCAGAGAACACAGGCACCTTGTTTTCCCAAGTCAGCATGAAGATGGGGAGTGAAATTGATGAAAAGATCCCCTCACCAACAAATTTAAAGCTAAAATTTTGTTTAAAATGTCATCTCCCCAGTAGTTTTTCCTGACTGTTTTATCTGGCTGTGTGTATATGTGTGTGGTGTATACACAAGTGTGTGTATGAGGGTGGATGGACCCAGAGGCCAGGGAAGGAGGGCAAGTGTTCTGCTCTATCACCCTCTACTTTATTCCCCCCATTCCCCACACTGAACCTGGAGCTAGGCTGGCGGCAGCAAGTCCTAGCAACCCTCCTGTCTCCACCTCCTTCAGTTCTGGGCTGCAGACCACAGATGACTTATTACATAGGTTCTGGAGGTGAGAACTCATCTCTTCATGCTTGTACAGCAAACATTTTTCCCCACTGAGCCATCTCCCCAGGCCCCTGTTTATTCTTCATTCTGTTTCTAAACTGTCTCCATCCATACAGAAGAACAGGACTATCTCTCCATTCATTTATTCATCCAGCAGATAGTAATCCCACCATGTGTAAGACTGTTCAGGAACAAGAGTATGGACACCTCCCTAGTTAACCTAGTGATTAGTGAGAGGCAGATAAGTAAATGGCCAATTAATGTAGCAGAGTAGAATGCTTGACAAATTAGGGTCAGAATGACAAGAGGTTTCCACTCCTCAGGTGAGACCTTGGTGAGAATGAGGAGTTCCCCAAGCAAGCCAGTCCTCTGACCTCCACATGTACACTGTGGCATATGAGTGTCCCCGGGGATAATGACAAAGAAGATGATAATGATACATAACAGTGATAATAGGATATTAATAGTTTTAAGAATAAAAAACAGGGGCTGGAGAAACAGCTCTGAAGTTTAGCACCATTACAGCCCATATAGAAACCAGGAAACCAGGTTCGGTTTCCAGAATCCTCACAATGTGATTCAAAGCCAGGGGATCCAACACCCTCTTCTTATTTCCAGGGCTCCTATCTTACATGCACATACACATAAAAATATCTTTTCCCCCCAAAAATTGAAAAGGAGAAGAGGAGTGGTGAGAGTAGGGACAGCATACGGAGGTAAACTGGGAAAGGCCTGTGTTTTATAGGAACTCATAGCGATTTCCATTGAGCTAAGAGCTGAAGCACTGAGGCTGGAGAGGAAAGGATGACAAATGAGGGATTTAGAACCACACTGAAGAGTCCAGGCTTCAGTCCAAGGAAGACGGGGACAGGGCAAGCAGGAATAGTGGATCTAATCATTTTGGAGAACTCCCTCTGGCTTCCAAGTGGCCAGGAGACTGAAGCTGGCAGTAAAATAAAGCTAACACAGGACCCAAGTGACTGGCACTTCAGCTTAGGAGAGAGCGCTCCCCGAAGCCGTCTAGAGGCAGCAAAGAGGAAAGGATAAGTTTCAGAGGTGATGGAGAAGCTGAATGGACTAGGCTGGGAGTCCTGCTCATGGGGATGGCAGCGACAGCAGACAGCTGGGGACTGTAGGCAGGCTTTTGTTGAACAGTTGGGTACCATCATTTCCCAGAGACAAAGAATACCAATGGAGTAGGTTTTGAGGAGGCAGTTGTGGACTTGGTGATTCTGAGGCACTTGTAGGACACACAAGCAGCAGGCAGGGAGCCCCGTAATCCTGGAGTTTAAGGGTAGTGGGTTACATCGACACAGATTTAAGTGCTATGCTAGATATGGGGGAGGGGATGAATAAAAAATAAAGGACAAAGTTAAAACCCTCAAGAACAGCATGCTGATCTCAGACCAGGTCTTCTGAAACCTTCCTACCCGGCTGCCCCTTCCCTCCAGCACAGATATTAGTTATGTGACATAGTTACACAAACCAAGCATTAGCTGATAATAAATCACAAAGAAATTTATTTTAAAATTTTTCTTTGGTATACACATTTTACTATGTAATAAAGGTAAAACAAGTATGCACTGTAACAAGATTGACATACACCTTTCCTTTTTATTTGTTTTTGTTTGTTCGTTTGTTTGTTTGAGACAGGGTTCCTCTGTATAGACCTGACTCTCCTGGAACTCACTCTGTAGACCAGGCTGGCCTTGAACTCAGAAATCCTGCCTCTGCCTCCCAAGTGTCAGGATTAAAGGCATGCACCACCACTGCCCAGCTAAATGTTTTAAAACATTTATTTTGCTCTTTAAATTATGTTTATGTTGGGGAAGAAATGTGCATGTGAGTACAGGTGCCATGGGAGACCAGAAGGGCATGTTGGATCCCCTGCAGTTAAAAGCATTTGGAAGTCACTGGCTGCTGGAACTGGGAACAGCCTCCAGCCTCCACAGAGCAGAAAGTGCTCCTCATAGTTAAGCCTTCTCTGCAATCCCACACAATCTTAGTTTTACGTAAAAAGTTAACTCTTGGCTGAAGGTGTGATACTTCAGGACACATACCAACTTTAGTGTTTTCCAGAGTTGGTCCTTATTTTGATTTTTTGAACTATGTGTGCTAAGAAAGCCTATTTTATATAAAACCTTAGTACAAAATGGCAGAAATATGTTTTGGGCCATTTCAGAAATTGCTAGAAATTGTATTTTAATTCCAAGCCAAATTCATTAGACATAAACAACAACAACAACAACAATAAAATCAACAAACCAAAAAAAACCCCAAACCTTATGTCAGCAACTCAAGTAGTAAGTTTTAAAATCAAATATTCTAATACTACAAAACCTAAAGACAGAAAGATTAGTTTGACTTTTACAGTTGAGGAATGACTGTAGGGGAATATTGAGTCTCTGCACTCTTTAATTAAGCTATTATGTTTCTGTAAGAGCAATGTGTATGTGGTTAAAACACTGTACCTCTTTCTTTTTTCTTTTAGTTTTTTGAGTCAGGATTTCTATGTGTAGCCTGGGATGTCCTGGACTAGCCTTGTAGACCAGCAGACTGGTCCCAAATTCACAGAGATCCACCTGCCTCTGCCTCCTGAGTGCTGGGATTAAAGATGTGGGCCAGCACCCTTTAACATACAATGTTCTTGAATCTGGACAAGCTGTTTTAGGGCAGGCTCTGTCCTACTGTTCATTTGTCTTACTGTGTAAAGCAGAGATGCTTTTGCTCAGAATGAGGCTATAGTGAAACCACACACAGCACAACACAAGTGGGCACCGACAGAAAAACCTGGGGTTCATGGGCTGTTGATTCTGAATTAATGTTTTGTCACTGTGCAGTTGATTTTCAATTTATCTTTGGTCGTTGTGTATTCAGAAACCATTTTCTCTTGCTACGGTTTTGCAATTCTTGCTGTCAATACATGATGGGGTTGTGACCTGAAGTTCAGGAAGCTGGGAGTCACAGCAGCAGAAGCTGAAGATCCAGCATGGAGGCTATGGTGAGGGACTGGAAATGGCAAGAACCCCAGGAGGGTGGGACCATGCAAGTACAGAGGTGGAAGCAGTCAACAGCAGCATCCCACCCTCCCTCCCTAGGAGGGTTCAGGTAAGGACAGTCTTTACGGGCCCTGCTGCATAACAAAAAACAGCCAGTGTTAGCTTAAGAAAATGAGGAGATAGATTTTGGTATGGGAGTGTCTCATGAACTGAAGAATGCAAAAATATACAAGCTAGATCAAGCCACGGGTGTTGCGTCAGCATTCCCAAGGCTCAGATCGAGGAAGGAGGACTTGTATTTGTGGTGGTTTGAATGTTTGGCCACAGGGAGTGGCACTATTAGGAGATGTGGCATTATTGGAGAAGGTGTGGCTTTGGAGGAAGCATGTCACTGTGTAAGTGGGTTTTGAGGCATCATATGCTCAGGCTCCACTCAGTGTGGAATCCAGTCTTCTCCTGGCTGCATACAGAAGTGAGCCTCCATTTGACTGCCTTCAAGTCAATACATAGAACTTTCCACTCCTTCAGCACCATGCTTCTCACCATGATGATAATGAATTGAACCTTGGAAGCTGCAAGCCAGCCCCAATTAAATGCTGTCCTTTATAAGAGTTGTCTTGGTCATAATGTCTTTTCATAGCAATGGAAACTCTAAGATACAAGTTGGTACCAGGAACTGTGGTATTGCTGTGATAGGCCTGACTATGCTTTTGATTGGAGGAAAGTAGATTTTGGAACTTTGGAAAGTAGTGGAATACTTTTAAGTGGGGATTAATGAGCCATTCTAGTAGAAGCATGGAAGACAGTAGTACTGAGGGTGATCTAGACTTTGGGAGCCTGGCTCAAGAGGTTTCAGAGGAGAGAAATTTTAGTATATTGCTGGAGATTATTCTTATGTTTTGGTGAAGAATGTGAATGCCTTTTGCCTTGTCTGAAGAGTCTGCCTGAGGCTAAGGTAAAGAGATTCAGATTGGTTGCATTGAGGAAGGCGGTCTCAAAAAAGCCAAGCATATACTCTGTCCTGTAGTTTAAGCTTTTGAAGAGTGTTTAGATCAAGAGAAGCAAGCTTAGAAAGGAAAAATAGAAAATGTCTGGTTCAAGGGCAAAGAGATACCAGGAAGTGGTATGAAGCTAAATCCTGTGTAAAGGATATGAAATGGAATTCTGGGAGTGGTGACCCCCTGGGCATGATTCCACCCAGCTAAGCTCACTGTTTAGGTGTTTGCAGTTCAACAAGAGATAGTTGTACTGAAAGACCCCCAGAGTGGGGAGACCCTCACTCAAGTCTTGGGATAACTCGGCCCCCCAAGAACTCACGAGAGACCATTCTTGCTGTAATCACACGAGGTTTAATTGAAGCCAGTGCACTGGGGCCAAGACTCATATCCCTCAGAGGGGTAGAGGAGTTCGACCCTGAGTAGTGGGGAGAAGGGGTATTTAAAGGAAAAACCCACAACCCAAGGGAAGAGGGAGTGTGTTATAGGAAAAATACTGAAAATACCAAGGAAAATCACAAGGGGAAACTCCCAGTTTCTCATGATTGTTAACAAGGTTCTATTTTAACTTTTATGGTCAGCTAGTTCTTGGAACAAAGTCATCCTAACCTTGTGGCCATAAATTCTTTATGGTCAGCCAGTTCCTGGAATAGAAGAATAGAATTGCTGAACTGGCTGAACTACATTTTTGGCTCTACTCTACTTGCTAGGGGTCTTTTACTTCTCCTGCTAGGGGCCGGGGTCTTTCAGTACCATGTTAGGCATTATTTTACCTAATTATTGTTTTCATTTGGACTTTTAATCTGGAATGAACTACAGCTCAGAAATGGAGGGCACACCTGTGATCCAGATCTTGAGCCTGGAAGACACAGGCTTTTGATTTTAATTTTGAGGCATAATGGCCACAAAATTTTAGGTCCAGGCATTGCGGCACATACCTTTAATCCCAGGGCACAGAAGCAAGTAGATCTCTGAGTTCAAGGCCAGTTTGATGCAGAGCAAATTCCCAGTGAGGGAGTTGAAAAACAGAAAGCTGGTGATGATGCAATAGGACAGTGGGGCATGTTCCAGCCCCACGAAGCAGCAGAACTTGGCAGTTTCAGTCACATGGCTCTGGCTTAGATTCATTAATAGAAGGGGTCATGGAGAACAGCTGAGGCTTGGCACTGTGAGAGGCCAGGAAAGGCCATTGGTGAAGGTGCAGCCTCAGTTGCAGTTGACAGCCCAGGACTGAAGTGGCCATGCAAAGAGGTTGAGGTTGGCACCATGAAGAGAACCTACTGTAAGACTTGAAGAGTCTTGCTCAAGAAGAACCCCTTGTCAGCAGTCAGGAGGTCCAATCCATGTCCATTTTGGAGGACCACTTCGGTCAATGAATCTACCTGATCCTGTAAGTCCTGAACGGACTGATATACCATTTTAACATCATCGATTAATTTTGGGGAAAGCTTAGTGTAAGAATCTACTGCTACTCTTAAACCCTCTGAGCCTGTGACAACTGCTCCAGTTATCCCCAGCCCGATGAGGAGGGGAATGAATTGTAATGTTCTTTTATGTCTGGGGGTGAAGGTATCAAAACTGGGAAGTGAGATAGGCTGGTCTCCCAGGAGGATTTCTACATCTGGTAAAAGCATGGCAGGAGCACACAATCTGGTCCAATTAGAAGGAAGGAAGGGGTAGATCATATTATCTCCACACACAAAAACCCTCCCCTTCCCAGGCATTCTGTCCCAGAAGCACTAATAATTTGGCTACAAGAAGCAAACATGACTAAACCTAGATCCACATCAAAAGAATTGTTTTTAAAATGACTGAAGAAACAAGTTGTGTTGCCAAACCCACTAGGTTGTGCCTTAAAAGGTTTCACAGGGCTGCATTCTTTATCCTCTAGAATGCTTAAGTCAAAGGCATTTAGCAGGGGCACCACTAGGGGCCAGGTGGCCCCCATAGCAAGGCATAGCCAACAACCAGCAGCCAACTCGGGATTGGAGGAGTTAAGAACAGTATGTGTGGCCCTCAATATTTCAAAAGTCTGAGGATCTATATCGATACTCTTAGACTTTGGTAGTAGGAGTGGGTGATAATGAAGTTGAGGCAAAAGCTATAAATCTGCACCTGAACTTGCTCTTGTACCTTTAGAGTCCTAACCTGGTCACTAGGGCCCCCGTCTGATACATGTATTGGTGAGCCTGTATAGGTAGTATGGGGAACTGCTGTAAAATAAGGTACCCCATCCCTGGTACATTCAGTGAAAGATGTATAACAGATCACATTCATCTGATCTACAGATGAGCATTCTGCAGGGCATCTGCCATCTGGAGGCTTAGGCAGGGGCTTTGGCTTGAGAACACACACCCAGGATTGTTGCAGTCCCTCAGTGGAGGAACTATGAAAGTTCAGGTATGCAATCTTCCCCACCCCCCCATTCCCGCAATCAATGGACTCATATACTTCAGGAGAGGGGGTTGGGTACTTCCTTGGCAGTACAGGGGTTACCATATAGTGAAATCAGAAGCTGGTGACTATTGACAGGCTGGTCAAGACCGCCTCTCATTTGGGTCACCATCATAGTCAGGAGTATCCCGATGACCATCAGTATCCTGGGCTTCTTTTGCTCTGGAGATCTTGATCTTGAAAGGGTGTCCTGTTCTTTTTACTCTCCAACCTGAAGAGTCACTGGTCATGGCGGGCCT
The DNA here is from genome assembly GCA_036184795.1 of Tokudaia tokunoshimensis. Lineage (NCBI taxonomy): Eukaryota > Metazoa > Chordata > Mammalia > Rodentia > Muridae > Tokudaia > Tokudaia tokunoshimensis. The sequence goes on along the minus strand of BTHU01000012.1, from coordinate 4,946,276 downwards.
CAAGTGTGATGCATGAATCCAGGCAGCAATTCCTTCTACCTTTATGGCGGTCAGGGTGGTAAGCAGGACTAAGTAGGGGCCTTTCCACCTGGGTTCCAAGGTCTGTTTCTGATGTTGTCTTGTGAACACCAGGTCTCCAACTTAGAAAGTGTGCACAGCCTCGGGGGTAGAGGAAGCGTATACCACTGCCAGTGGCGCCCAGACTTCTTGATGGATGGTCTGCAGGGCCTTGAACCTGACATATAAATCATTGTTATTATGGCAGGTGACCTCAGGGACCCCTCCCATCAGAGTAAGAGGGGAAGGAGTCCTGTACAATATTTCAAAAGGAGTTAATTTAAATCGGGAAGTTGTGTTCCGGGCTCAGAACAGGGCGAGGGGAAGGAGCACCACCCAGTCCATGCCAATCTCCAAGGCCAATTTAGTCAAGGTCTCTTTTATTGTTCTGTTCATCCTTTCTACTTGTCCTGAACTTTGGGGGTGGTAAGCACAATGAAGTTTCCAATCTGTCCCCAGGAATCTGGCTAACTTCTGACTTACCTGGGCTACAAAAGTGGGCCCGTTATCTGACCCAATAACCTTAGGTGTCCCAAACCCTGGAAAGATTTCTTCCAGGATCTTCTTAGCCACCACTCTTGCCATCTTGTTTTTTGTGGGAAAAGCCTTGACTCATCCTGAAAAAGTATCTACAAAAACTAGCAGATATTTTTATCCATATCTCCACGGTCTTATTTCTGTGAAGTCTACGTCCCAATAAGCTCCTGGTCAGGCTCCTCTAGGTCTCTTACCCTTCTCTACCTTAGTTCTACATGCAATGACTTTCTGGCATGGCTCACAGTTATTGACTATCTGTCTTGTTAGAAGATTCAGTCCTAGGACAACATTCTTTGATTTTAAAACAGTTTGTATTAACTTATCAGCCCCCAGATGAGTCCATTGATGCATCTGTTTAAAAATGAGCCAGGCTTGCCTCTGCGGTAGAATAGTCTCTCCCGAAGAGGTGAGCCATGCCTTTTTCTCGGTATCTTACCGGTTGCTGGGGTCTTGGTGAATCAGGTTGAGGTCTTCTGCCATGTATTCATGTCCCTTTTCTCTACTTGGTACTGTCTGAACTGCCAGGATTAAGGGAGCCTGCCGGGCAGTTTCCTGGGCAGCCTCATCTGCCATGTTGTTCTCTCGAGCTATGGGGGAGTCACCCTTTTGATGACTGGGGCAATGATTTATGCTTACCTTTGTCGGCAGGAGAAGAGCTTATAACAGAGACAGGATTTCAGCCTTATTTTTGATTTCTTTTCCTCTGGATGTGAGGAGGTCTCTCTGCTAGTAGATTGCCCTGTGTACATGGGCGGTGGCAAAGGCACACCTGCTGTCTGTGTAGATGTTAGCCCTTTTCTCTCTGCCAGTTCTAAGGCTTTTGTGTGAGAGCTAGCAACTCAGCCTTCTGGGCAGAGGTCCCCTCAGAGAGTGATTGGGCCCAAATGATATGTTGTCCATCCACCACAGCTACCCCTGATTTTCTCTGTCCATTTTCAAGGAAACTACTCCCATCTGTATACCAGGTCACTTCTGCATTTGTCAAAGGCTGATCTGACAAATCCTTCTGCCAGCCACGTGCTTCTACTAGCACCTGTTGGCAGTCATGGATAGGAGGTTTGAGTTCTGGGTCCGGGAGTAGCATAGCTGGTTTAGACTCACAGAGGAGGAGAAAGTTACCCAGTCAGAATTAAGCAACAGGGTTTGGTAATGAGTCATTCGGGCGTTAGTAAGTCAACAGTCAGGTGGCTGCTGCACCACACTTTCCAAGGCATGTGGCGCTGTCACCACCAGGTCCTGTCCGAGTGTTAGTTTATCTGCATCTTTGACTATTGTGGCCACAGCCACCACAATACGGAGACAAGCTGGCTACCCTGCTGCCACTGGGTCCATTTTTTTTGACAAGTAAACAACCGGTCTCCTCCATGGTCCTAACTTCTGTGTCAGCACTCCCTTTGCAATTCCCCTGTTTTCAGCTATGAAGAGGTGGAAGGGCTTAGTAACATCTGGGAGTCCTAGTGTGGGAGCTGACATCAAGGCCAACTTGATGGAGTCAAAAGCCTGCTGTTCCCTTTCTCACCAAAGGAAGGGATTTCCTAATTTCATTAGGGGGTATAAGGGAGCAGCCAGTTTGGCAAAGCCTGGTATCCAAAGTCTGCAAAATCCCGCCATACCCAGGAACTCCTGTACTTACCCAGGAACTCCCGTACTTGTTTTGGAATTGTGTGTGTGTGTGGGTGGTGGTGGTGGTGGTGTGTGGAATACAGTCTCTTTTCTAGCATCAAAGAGCCATCTCTTGCCATCTTCTAACAGATACCTCAGGTAGCCTACCTTCTGCTGACAAATCTGCGCCTTCTTGGCAGATGCTCGGTAACCAAGCGAGCTCAGGTCAAGGAGCAACTTTTTCGTTCCATCCAGGCACTGGACTTCAGTTTCAGCTGCAATAAGAAGGTCATCTATATATTGAAGTAGGGTTACCTGGGGATTAGGTCTTGGTGTAGCTCTTCATCGAAGATAGTGGGAGAGTTTTTGAACCTTTGAGGCAGCTGGGTCCTTGTCAGTTGGCCTGTAACTCCTAGTTCTCTATCTTTCCATTCAAAGGCAAAATACTCCTGGCTCTGGGGGTGGGCAAGGAAAGGGAGAAGAAAGCATCTTTTAAATTTAGCACAGTATACCAAGTCCTAGATGGGGGCAGGAAATTCAACAGTTTATAAGGATTTGGCATAGTGGGGTGGAGGTCTGTTACCCTTTTATTTACTTCCCTGAGATCCTGCACTGGCCGATAGTGGTTCGTTCCTGGTTTCTGTACCAGCAGGAGACGTGTGTTCCAAGCTGATTGGCACTTATGTAAAACACCAAGCTGAAGCAATCTAGCAATATTAGGTCCTATGCTGTCTCTGGCTTCTCTGGACCTAGGGTACTGTTGTACTGCTATTGGGCTGGCGAGAGCTTTTAGGTCTACATGGACTGTGGGTTGATTCTTAGCTTACTCCAGTCCTCCAGTCTCTGCCCAAGCTTGTGGGTAGGTTTGTAGGCAGTAGACCATCTTGAATGGGGCCTCCTTCTCAGGCTCAAACTGTTGATACTCATCTTCTAGCCGCATAGTTAAGACCTGTATAGGTTATCCAGTCGGTCCTACAACTTGTGGTCCCTCAGGTTGGAAACTAATTTGGTCTCCAATTTTGGTTAATAAATCTCTTCCTAATAGAGGGCTTGGGCACTCAGGTACCACAAGAAATGAGTGGGATACCCAGCCCACTCCAAGATCTACAGATCTTTGGGTAGTCCATGAATATTGTTTGACACCAGTTGCCCCTTGAACCCACGATTTTTTGCTTGACATTGGTCCTTCCATTCCCAATAGCACAGAGGACTGAGCTCTGGTGTCCACCAGTAACTGAATAGGCTTCCCCTTCACCTTGAGAGTTACCCTGGGCTCAGGGAGGGGTTCAGAGCCCCATCCTCCCTAGTCACTGTCTTCCTGAAGGGCCAATATCTTGGGCCCTTGTGGCTGAGATGGGAGTTTCTTTTTCTTCTTATTGGGGCAATCTCAAGCCCAGTGTCCCTTTTCCTTGCAATAGGGGCACTGGTCTCTCTCTAGTTGGTCCCTCCGGAGGCTTGGTCCCACCTGAACTTCTTTATCCCTAACTACTGTGTTCAAAATCCTCTGAAGATTCCTTTCCTTTCTCCTGCCTTGTTTTTTCTCTCTTTCTTCTAATTCTTTTTGTTTCTTAGCCTCTTTTTCTTCCTCCATCTCCCTGTTCAGGAATACCTTTTCTGACACCTGTAAAAGATCCTTTAAAGTCTTATCTCCCAGACCCTCTAATTTCTGAAGTTTTCTCTTAATGTCCTGGCTAGACTGGTCTATGAAAGTTACTGTCACTGTGACTCTGTGTTCCTCACTTTCTGGATCGTAGGGGGTGTATTGCCTAAAGGCCTCCATCAGCCTTTCTAGGAAGGCAGCAGGGGACTTGTCTGGCCCTTGAATGACCCCTCTTACCTTGGCCAAATTAGTGGGGTATCTTGCCGCCTCTTTGAGACCTGCTAACAGAGCCTGGCGATAGCCCTTCCGGTGTTTCCTACCTTCAGGGGAGTTGTAGTTCCAGGCATGGCAGAGAGGTAATCCATCATCAATGGTAGCAGGGTTCTGAGTGGGGCTCCCATTTTCCCCAGGAACATTTTTTTTCTGGCCTCTAGAATGATCCTCTCTTTCTTCGATGGTAAAGAGGATCTGCAAAAGCTGCTGGCAGTCATCCCAGGTGGGCTGATGGGTAAAAAGACAGAATCTAGAAAGTCAATGAGTCCCTAAGGATTTTTGGAGAAAGGGGGATGTTGAGATTTCCAATTGTAAAGATTGGCAGTCACAAAGGGCTAGTATTGAAGTGCTTGGTTGCCATCCTCATCGGGTGGCTCATACGCTTGGAGGGGAGGAGTCACTACAGTGCCCACCCCTCCGAGGGGAAGGGTCACCATAGGGCCCGGGGGTGCAGTTTGTTGACCCAGGGTCCCCATAGCTGGTTCAGAACCAGCCTCAGAAGATAAAGCTGAAGGGGCTGGTGGTGATCTCTGTGGATTCAAAGAAGGAGGATAGGGAGGGGGGGGTCCATGAGAAGTAAGTCAGAAGCGGACGAATCCTGAAGGACATCTTTCTTAGGTGGAGGGGGATTTTGTAAGGCAAGAATTGTAGTGGAAGGGGGTGGTGGTTCAGGGGTGCTGAATTTAACCAGGGTTGCACCCAGTTGGGAGGGTCCATAACTAGACTTTCCCAGACTAGAATGTACCAGATATGATCTGGATGGCCATGAGATCCTGGGTTGAAAACCTGCCTCTGGACAGTGTGGATAAGGGCCAAATCAAAGGAGCCCTCAGCTGGCCACCCTACCCTGAACATGGGCCACTCAGAAGAACAGACAGTGGTCCACTTGGACTTCCTGACGTCTACTGAGAGACCATGACCCCGTCTACGGACATCACCCAAGTGATCTTGGGATAAAGTCAGAGGAGTTGAAACAGTCTGTCTCATGTCTGTCAGAAGTTACACACAAAGGAATAAAAACGGTCAAAACAAAAAAGTAAAGGGAACAAAACAGAAAGACTTCTAGACCACGATCTCATGACCGCTAATCTCAGGCTTTTCAGAGGAGTTTCAGGTCCCCAGAGGGAGGTTGAGGTTCCCACAGGGGAGGTTCAGGTTCCCTGAGAATGTAACACCCTGGCTATGGTGTTACAGCATGTCTTCCCGCTGCACTTTGCCAGGTCTAGACCAGTCACAGGTTACCCAGACGTTTTTGAACAAAGCAAACAAGGAGAGAGTACAAAAAAAAAAAACAAACCCACCACCACCAACAACAACAAAAACATAACAGACAGCAGAGAGAGCAGATAGGCAGGCAACAAACACAATAACTGTTTGAATGATTCCTTCCACCATTTAAGTCTGGCTCTGAGAAGGAGAGGATTCCCGGCCAAAGCACCAAACATAAGACTTGAAGAGCCTTGCTCAAGAAGACCCCCTCTCAAGGAGACATGGAGGCAGCAATTGATGCAAAAAGTCATTACTAGTTGGGGTCATCCTGCCCACGAAGGAGAGGTGACCCAAAGGGACATTGCAGGCAGTTTTAATACTTTTCAGAGGCACAGGTTACATCAGTCAAGTTGCATTTTAAACCCATTGGCTAACATCTATTGATCTTTAGATCTGCCTGGAATTTTCCAGAGGTCATGTGGTTATCAGTTAACACATTCTATGAGGATTCTTATTCAAGAATATCCCATGGGTAGAGAATGGAATTCAGCCTATCCTTGACTCCAGGCAGGAGCAGGAAGCTGTAAAGAGGGTGTGGGGCTAAAAAAAGCCCTTAGGGTATCTTTAACTAAGGCAATTACAAAGACTCTGAATTCCTTCCCATGCTGGCCAGATAATTCTTGGAACAAAGAAGGGGAGAGGTCGCTGGAGCCACAGCCATTGCTTCTCATTATGAGAGGCTATTGGTGAAGCCTAATTATAGCAGAAGACTCCAATGTATTGTAGATGAAGGTACCATGAGATGATCACCAAGAACAGCAGCGGCAGTGCAGTGGAGTCAACTAGAGCCTAGAGTGCTACAGAGGACTGAGCTTGAGAAGTCACACAAGCCCTTTGGAGGAGCTCAGATCATGTGTGGATCCTAGACATTGGAACAAGAAGCTGTGAAGTTGAAGTTGCCTTGGAGACTCCAAAATGCTAGGGATGCCAGAGCTGTGGGAGTGGAAAGAAAGAAAGAATTATTTTGTAGTTATCAAGCTGAAAGGAGTTGGACATCAGACATGGAGATGGAGAGTTTGGAGTTTGCCCAGATGATTTTGGTCTTGCTTTGGTCCAGTATTTCCTCACTATGACATTTTGGAATGGTAATATATATCCTGTGCCATGATATGTTAGAATTATGTGATCTGCACTTTGATATTATAGGGGGTTACAGTTAAGAGATTGGATGAATCTCAGAAGAGATTTTGGAATTTGGACTTCTAACATTGTCAAGACTCTATATGGAGACTTTTGAAGTTGGACTAAATGTATTTTGCATTATGCTATGGCTAGATATGTCACATACCCCCAATAGACTCATATGTTTGAACAATCTGATGGGGGACAGGAAGTAGAATGTGGTGGTTTAAATACTTAGCCATGGGGAGTAGCACTATAGGAGGTGTGGTCTTGTTGGAGGAAGTATGACACTGTGTAGGTGGGCAAGATGTAGAACTCTCAGCTCTTCCAGCACCATGTGTGCCTGGACACTGCCATGCTTCCCACCATGATAACAATGGACTGGATCTCCGAAACTATAAACTAGCCCCAATTAAATGCTGTCCTTTGTAAGAGTTGATTTGAACATGTCTCTTCACAGCAATAGAATCCAATCTAAGACAGGGTTCCAGGCCAGCCTAGCTTACCCAATAAGAGACAAAGTTCTTAGCATTAAGCTTCTCTCTGTGTATAGAGACTTTCACATGGTTTATTGCACGCACCCCTTGGTTCCCAGGGTGTGATGGTTTGTATATGCTCGGCCCAGGGAGGGGCTGATTAGAAGGTGTGGCCCTGTTGGAGTAAGTGTGTCATCCTGGGTGTGGATTATAAGACTGTCATCCTAGCTGCCTAGAAGTCATTCCACTTGCAGCCTTCAGATGAAGATGTAGAACTCTCAGTTCTGCCTGCACCATGCCTGCCTGGATGCTGCCATGCTCCCATCTTGATGATAATGGACTGAACCTATAAGCCAGCCCCAATTAAATGCTGTCCTTATAAGAGTCACTTTGATCATGGTGTCTGGTCACAGGAGTAAAACCCTAACTAAGACACAGGACCACAATGGAACAGGAAGATAGCCACTATGGCTTCAGGGTTAAAGCCACCTATGGCTATTGTTTGTTAAAAGATTTGCCCAAGCAGAAGATGGCTGGAAAGAAGTGGAGAGAGGAAGCAATAGGGTAGGAAGAAAAGAGAGAGAGGGGTGAAGGACAAGATGAGAGGGAGGAGGGAGGCAGGGAGGGAAGAGGAAGGGAGAGAGGAAGATCCACAGTACAGATTCCAGTGACTAACCATATACGGTCAGAAGGGAGAATTTCAAAATATAATCTGTTTTACTGGACGTGCACCCTGATTGGGAAATGGGGAAGCTACCACAAAGGGGGCATTGCCTTAAAGTTTCTCTTTTTAAAATTAAAATATTTATTTTTAATTATGATTTGTGTGTGTGTGTGTGTGTGTGTGTGTGTGTGTGTGTGTGTGGTTGTAGCTAAAAATAAAGGAACCATGACTGTTACTCAACGTATTGCATGCTTTCACTCATGAGGATTACCAGAACAAGCGAGACCAGCGGCTGATAGACCTTGGAACTGTGGATATCTGCTGAAGGAATTGGAAGGAGCATGTATGAAGCTGAAAATTCTTCAAGTTTAAAGTATATGCTTTATTGTAGACAAATTATGCCAAGTAAATAAAGATACCCAGTGCTTCAGTTTATCTGCAAGAGTTGTAGTTTGTGATCCTGAATCAGGTCAACTTTGTCTCTTCCTGATAAATCCCAGTGATTATTACTGGTGGATATATCAGAAACTGACACCAGATCTTATGGATTCTAGAATACAACTGGTTTAAAACTGCTCAAGTTCAGAGTACATGGCACCCTGAATGACTTTTTTAAAGCTGTTGTTTTAAAAGATTTACTTATTTATTATATGTAAGTACACTGTCACTGTCTTCAGACACACCAGAAGAGGGCGTCAGATCTCATTACAGATGGTTGCGAGCTACCATGTGGTTGCTGAGATTTGAACGCAGGACCTCTGGAAGAGCAGTCATTGCTCTTAGCCACTGAGCCATCTCTTCAGCACACCCTGAATGATTTTAAGGGGTTATAAGACATGCTCTTCTGCCCTTTATCAGAGCCCCAGGCAGGGTCTTGGAGGTATGAGCATATTGAATTCCTCGGCCTGGGCCATGCTCATGAATGGTACTGCTTGTCATTTCTGGAAATGTTGGCACCAGCCTCATGAACTGTGCTAAAAGGCTGGCTGTAGACCATGAAAATCTGATTGGAATGATTTAAAGATTTTAAATAAGAGCTGGAAGGTAGCACAGACCTATAATCCCAGTAATTCTGGCACTGAGTTCAAGAGTTTGAGGCCAGTTCAAGCAATGTGAACCCAAATCCCATCCTCTTTCCTACTCTCCAAAGTTCAAAGATTCAAATCAAACAATTCCGTGTCTAAGCCCCCGTTCCTACTTAGTGAGAAACAAAGACCCTGAGAGCTGAGCTCCCCCATGTTCCATGCTCCCTTCGGGCTACTTGCTTTTTGTTTTTGAGACAGTCTCATGTAGTCCAGCCTGGCTTTATCCTCATCAAGTAGCTGTGGTGACCTTGAATGTTTCATCCTCCAGCCCCGACTTGTTGAGTGCTGGGGCTCCCACGCTGTTTATGTAGTGCTGGAGGTGCAGCCGGAACCTAGTGCTCGCTAGCAGGAACCCAACCAAGAGAGCCAACCCCCAGCCCCTCCCACTGTCCTTTAAAACATCGGAACCCTGGTGGTGATTATTGGAGAGCTGGGTTATGAGGTGCTTAGAAGTGCTCTGCAATGCCTCCTTCTTTTGCTCTCCTGAAATGATGCCTTCTATGATCTGGAAATGGCTAAATTCATCTTTATTCTAAGAATTTGAATTTTTTTACCCTTAAAGGAAAGTGGAAAACTACCAAAGTTATGAGAGTCCTTCACGCACTGTGCCTGCTTTGCGCAGCACATTTTCAGACAGAGAAAAGGTTACACACACAGGGTAAGATTGTTGAAGTAAGCATAGTGTAGGCTGGGGTGTAGCCTAGTGGTTAGAGTGCCTGCCTAGCATGAGCAAGGTCCTAGGTTCCAGGCTCTAAAGTATCAGAAGTGCCCTTGGCAAGAAAAAAGTGTCACCAATCAGTACCTGGTTCTGTTCTTAGACTTGTCTCTAAGCCGAGCCTAGCTAGAGACTGCTGTGTGTGTGTGTGTGTGTGTGTGTGTGTGTGTGTGTGTGTGTGTGTGTGTGTGTGTGTGTGCAAGGGGGTGGGGGGGAGGAGGGAAGAGGGGGGAGGTGAAGGGGAGGTTGGTTCCAGCCAGTCGTGGAGTCTAGATTCAGAACACGATTGTTTCCTTTGAGAAACACTATTAGCTTCAGTTTGCTTCTAGCATGTGTTTTGGGTCTTTTCCCAGAGGTTTCAGTGAGGAATCTCCTGTCTCAGGGGTGGAAAAACAACACAAAACAAAAAAGAACATGAATTCAGCAAAACCACAGAAGAATCCAGGCTTGGTAGTGGGCCCTTTGCTATAAACACAATTAAAAAAAAAAATCAAGTGCTTTGGTTTCTTTCTATCCTGGAAAAAAAAATGTGGTTACTTACACACACACACACACACACACACACACACACACACACACACACACACGCACACCACAGAAGGATGGGGTGGACTGTTCAGAACAAGTTGTTTTATAGTCCATTTTGTTTTAAGCAAAAACTCTGAGGCTCTGGAGAAAATAAACCGTACATAAATAGTAGAAAACAGACTGCATCTTGTTGTTATGGCAACGCCCTACTTATATCACATTAAGCTGATTCATGTCTTTTTTCCCCTCACTGTTAATAAATTATAGTGGCTGATGAGAATTTATTGGGAAGAACTGGCATGGGCAAGATGCATATTAATTTGTCCTCTAATAATGGGTGTCCCATATTTTTTTTTTCAAAAAGGATAATACTCTTCTACTGAATGGTGTATTTTTAATGTGACTTTGTCATCCTTCTCTGGCATCATGTGAATGGACGCCTCAGACTTCAGTACTGGCTGCTTCCAGAGTATTCCTGGCTAATTGCTCCCCTGGAGCACAGAGCCTGTAAACCCCCTCCTTGCTGTGTCTCTTGCCTGGTCTGCATTCCAACATCCGGGACATGCAAACATTCTCTCTCTTTTTCAGCTACTTTAATTCATCGAGTGTACATTGACATTCACACACACACACACACACACACACACACACACACACACAAACAACTGAAAAATGCAAATATAAGGAAAACTGAAACCATACACCTCAATCAATAGGTAATCATTAGAAAATGGGCACAGGGTGCTGCAAAAATGGCCCAGTAGTTAGTGTGCTTCCAGAGGACATGAGTTCAGATCCAGGCATCCACAGAGAGTGGCTCAGAACAAAGGGCCAGTAGCTCCAGCTCCAAGGGATCAGATGTCCTCTTCTGGCTTCCAAAGGCATCTGTACATATTTGGTGGTAACACACGTCACACATAAATAAAAATATTAAAAATTAATCCTCAGAAAGAGAAAATCATCAGACAACATGTAACGTTTGTTGCAAAAATAAGAATAAGGAATCAATAAATATCTAAAAAATGCTCAATTTCACTAGACATGACAGTGAATGCCTTTAATGCAGGGGTGGGTTGGGGAAGATCTCTGTGAGTTCAAGGCTAGCTTGCTTTATATAATGAGACCCTGTCTCAAACTATATGATCATTTTCAACCATTATTACAGAATTAAAACAGTGATGGTATATTTTCTTCAATGAGTAACGTGGAAACATTCATTAAATAACTCTATGACATGAAATTGGATATGAGGAAGCCCATTGTCTCATATATTGTTTAAATAGTATAATTTGGAGTCAGTTAAAATTTTAAGAAAAATATTAGCTGGGTGTGGTGGTGCATGCCTTTAAGTACTAGAACTTGAAAAGCAGAGATAGGCAGATCTATGTAATTTTAAGACCAGCTAGGGCTACAAAGTGAGATCCTATCTCCATAAAAGGAAAAAGAAAAAAAATATTTGAAAGTTTCATTGTTATCTCATTTGGCATGTGTGGTTGTCAGAGAACAACTTTGTAGACTTTCTTTTTCTTCTCTTCCTGCCTTTGTGTAGAGTCTGGAGGATGAACTCCAGCCACCATGTTTACAGAGCAAGCCCTCTTGCCCAGTGAGTCATCTTGCTGTCCTTGATTAACTTTCATCTATGTAATGTAGCTGTACTTGACAAGGCTTTAATTGCATATGCTCATTGATTTCAATGTATTAATTTACAAATATTTTCATACAAGTAATTAAAGAAGATTTGGAGGATGTCCATTGTAATACCTACTGCTATGGTAACATAAATTAATAAAACATAAATGCTCATTCATAGGTTAGCTAATAAAATTAATTCAATCATTGAATGGGATGATATCCTGTATAAAAAAGGAATTTGAAGATATAGAAAGATGTGAAGAAAGTGAAAACTGAAATTATCAACTTTCAGAACTGTGTGTTTAACACAGTTCCATTTGTACTAAAACATGTCTTAAAGTTATTATCGTTGGGTTGCATTTCTGGAAAGTCGCCATTGTTGCTCTGTAGCCTGGGGACAGACAGGGCAAGGAATAAAATGAATGGATTGGGATGCTTGCTGTGCAACCATGGGGCCTGGAGTCTGGTGCACAGCCTATTCACATGCACATACTCACACAAGTCACCCCTACTCACACAGCAACACATTCACACAATCATACTCAACCTCATACACAAACTCATATACACACACTTTCCCATACTCACACTCAAACACACAACACTCTTTTACACACACATACACACTTATGTATGTTCACACAAACAATGAATGGATTGAAAGATTCAGAAGAATTTTTAAAATATAACTTTCATTTTTAAAATTTTTGTATTATATTATTTTTACATGAAAATTACATTAAAATTTTAGGCAATAATGTTTTATTTTTATATGTACTAGTGTCCTACCTGCACCATGTGCATGCCTGGTGTCTAAGGTGGTCAGAAGAAAGCTTCAATCCCCTGAAACTGGAGGTATGACTGTTTGTATGCTGCCTTGTGGGAGCTAAGAAGTGAACCTGGTCCTACCAAAGTTAAATCAAGATCAGGCAAACGATTTAAACAGCCCTATAACCCCTAAGGAAATAGAAGCTGTCATTAAAAGTCTCCCAACCAGAAATAGCCCAGGGCCAGATGGTTTTAGTAAAGAATTCTACCAGACCTTTAAAGAAGAACTAATACCAATACTCCTCAAACTATTCCACAAAATAGAAACAGAAGGAACACTGCCAAACTCTTTCTATGATGCTTCTGTCACCCTGATCCCTAAACTACACAAAGGCTCAACAAAAATAACTTAAGACCAATTTCACTTATGAACACTGATGCAAAACTACTCAATAACATTCTTGCAAAGCTAGTCCAAGATCACATCAAAGACATTATCCACCATGATTGAGTAGGCTTCATCACAGAGGTGCAGAGATGGTTCAATATATGAAAATCCATCATATAAACAAACTGAAAAATGGAAACCACATGATCATCTCATTAGATGTTAAAAGTGCATGTGTCAAAATTCAACACCCCTTCATGATAAAATCTTAGAGAGATCAGGAATTCAAGGCACATACCTAAATATAATAAAAACAATATACAGCAAGCCAACAGCCAACATCAAATTAAATGGAAAGAAACTTAAAGCAATTCCATTAAAATCAGGAACAAGACAAGGCTGTCCACTCTCTCCCTATCTATTCAATATAGTACTTGAAGTTCTAGCTAAAGCAATAAAACAATTAAAGGAGATCAAGGAGATACAAATTAGAAAGGAAGAAGTCGAAGCATTGCTATTTGTGGATAGTGTACACAAGCAACCCCAAAAATTCTACCAGAGAACTACATCTGATAAACACCTTCAGCAAAGTGGATGGATACAGAATTAACTAAATAAACAATCAGTAACCCCCCTTTATACAAATGATAAATGAGTAAAGAAAGAAATTAGGGAAATAGTACCCTTTACAATAGCCAAGAGTAATAAAGTAGCTTGATAAAACTCTAACCAAACAAGTGAAAGACCTATTTGACAAGAACTTCAAGTCCCTGAAGAGAGGAATTGAAGAAGATATCATAAGATAGAAAGCTCTCCCATGCTCATGGATTGGTAGGATTAACATAGTGAAAATGGTCATCTTACAAAAGCAATTTGTAGTTTCAATGCCATTCACATCAAAATTCCAATACCAGTTTGTACAAATCTTGAAAGAACATTTCACAATGTCATATGGAAAAACAAAAACCCAGTGTAGGCATTTTGCAATCTACTCTTAATAAGGCTTCTGCCTCTTCTCTAGCCCACCACCCAACAGAGGTAGTGGAAGAGAAACATTATTAGGATATGGGGGAAGAGGACCTGTCCAGCAATAGCTCTTTGGGAGTGAGTTTGATCTTCTTTGGCAGAAGGTCAGTGCTGTAGCAAACACCAAATATGACTCAGCAGATGTAGACAAGTCCTATAGGCAGGCAGACACCAGGCATGAACCAGCAGTTATAGTTCAATCTTGAAGAAACCACAAAACTCGCCAGTTGGCCTGAGGCAAGGCTGCAGAAGTGGCAGGCTGCCACAGGACCTCACAAAGAGTTCCTGGGCAAATCTGTCTCAGTGACAGCTTTACAAGCAGTTTAAGGCAAACCAATGCATGTGTATCCATAGTGAAGAGCAGTTAGGTGGAGCAGACCAAACAAATGCTCAGTGCTCATCTCCCACTGTCAGTGGGGGTCATATCTATGCTCCTTCATCCAGCATCCTTTCACATGTTTGCTATATCAAAATATCCTTTCACCTGTGTTTGTTTCAAGAAAATATTCTTTCCCTTGTCTGCTCCAGCGAAACATCCATTCACCTGTGTGCCCCAAGAAAACATCATTTCACATAACTAACTTTCCAAAGAAACCAGAAGCAACAAGGACCAACAGGAACACCAGGAGAAGTTCTCTGCTGTGTCTCTCTCAACAAAGTGAAGATCAGAGAAGACTTAAGACCAAAGTTAGCTATGCAAGCCCCCATCATTGTCTGTTGAGTCCTATTTTACCTCCCTCCAAACCTCATGTGTCCTCCACCAGTCTTACCTCACCACATCAGGCTGTCTTACAAAGACTCCACGTGAATCTGTATCAGTTGACATCACTCTGCCAATTGGCCTGAGACCATGAAAGCAGCAAGAAGCTGCCAGAACACTGTTTGTTCTGTGTTGTTGCCACACACAAGTTTTTTTTGTTTTTGTTTTTTGTTTTTTGTTTTTTTTTTTTTTTTTGCTGCATTTCTCTCTATGGAGTCATGACAAATGGAGTTCAGCTACACAGTGTAAGGCGAACCAATACATGTGCGTCATTAGCAAAGAATCCTTCATCACACATCCTTTCACCTGTGGCTGCTTCAATAAAACATTTATTTACATGTCTGCTTTAGCAAAACATCCTTTTACCTGTGTCCGCTTCAGGAAAACACTCTTTCACATGTCTGCCCCAGCAAAACACCATCCAACACAAATGACTTTCCAAAGAAAACATAAGTTTCCACTTTATACCACTACTGGGCATAAAGCCAAAAGATGCTCCACCATTCCACAAGGACACTTACTCAACTATGTTCATAGCAACTTTATTCATAATAGTCAGAAATTGGAAATAACCTCGATATTTCTCAACTGAAGAATGATTAAAGAAAATGTGGTACATCTACACAATGGAATTCTATTCAGCTATTAAAAACAAAGACATCATGAATTTTGCAGGCAAATGTATAGAACATGAGAATATCATCCTGAGTAAGGTAACCCAGTCCTAAAAGGACGTTCATGGTCTATACTCACTTATAAATGGATATTAGTCATAAAATACAGTTACGATGTTACACTCTACAGACCCAAATAAACTAAACAAGAAGAAAAGCCCAAGTGAGGATGCTTGAATCTCACTTAGAATGGGGAATAAAATAGTCATAGGAGGCAGATGGAGGGAGGGAACTGGATGGGAGAGGAGATGGGGTTGGGATTGTGGGGAGCTTCAGGATCAGGTGTGAGGAGAGACAGGAGAGATAGCCAAGAGTCAATAAGAATGAATGGAAATCTGAAACTGACCAGAGTGGTAAGTGTAGGGGGCATCTTAAGGACTTAACAGAGACCTGGATAGGGGAGGCTCCCCAAGAATCAATGGGGGTGACCTTATCTGAGACTTACAGCAGTAGGGATATGGAACCTAAAGAGGCCACCTCTGGTAGCATGGCAGGAATCCCATTGGAGTGATAAATTAAAAAACCCACCCACAAATATAAAATATAAGCTAAATAAACCCTTTTCTCCCCCAACTTACTTCTTGGTCATGATGTTTATACAAAAATAAAATCTCTGATTAAGACAAATTGGTACCAGGAGTTGGGTATTCGTGTGACAACCTGACCATATTTTGGAGAAGACTGTGGAAGGACTTTGGAACTTTGGGCTAGAAGATCCATTTGGTGTTAAGAGCTCTGTGGGAAGTTGTATAGGAGCTTGGAAGATAATGTTGAGACCAGTGCAGATGATAGAGGACTGGCTTGTGAAATTTCAGAGGGAAGATTAAGGACTCTTCTCAGGGCCATGTTTTGATTGTGAAGATTCTGTGATTTCAGTTAGCTGGGGTTGAAAAATCAGCGGTGATTAACAAGATACCAGAAACATTAAGGTGAATATTTGTGTTACTGGGACTATTGATGCTGGTTAGCTAGAGCTAAGAAATTAGCGTTGATTAAGAAAAGACCAGCATCACTGAGGTGAAATCTTCTGGGAAGTATTTTCTGAGAGCACAGAGGCTATGTTCCAGAGATAGCCAAGGTTGTACTTTGTGCTGTGGCTGGACTTGGTAATGTGTAAGAGTCTCCCAGCTGGTACTGGTTTTGAAGGCATGAAGGAATCATAAAGAGCAAGTGAGGCTCGGCACTGGGAGAGGCTGCAGAAGACCATTGGTGAAGGTACAGCTTCAGTTGCAATTGATGGCCCAGGACTAAAGTTGTCATGCAAAGGAGTTGAGGCTTGACACTATAAAGAGAGCGTATGGGAGGCTATTGGTGAAGCCTAGTTACAGCAAAAGAAAACAGTGTTTTGGAGATGCCAGTACCATGAGATGATCACCAAGAACAGCAGCAACAGTAGAGTACAGGAGCTAGAGCCTAAAAGATCATAAGTAGATACCAGATATTAGACGGTTAGAGTTTGATTTTGCTTTTGATTGTGACTGTGTCCTGATAGTTTTCCCTCTTGAAGTAAGAAGATATTTTAGTAGAGCCCACAGTTAAGAGACTTTAAATTTTTAAAAGATTTTAAAATTTAAAAGATATTAGATATTTTAAAGAGATTAAACTTTTAATATGTAAAGACTGTGAGACTTTTAAAGTTACTCTGCAATTAAAAACAATGAATTCATGAAATTCCTAGGCAAATGGTCAGAACTGGAAAATATCATCCTTAATGAGGTAACCCAATCACAAAAGAACACACATGGTATGCAGTCACTGATAAGGGGATATTAACCCAGAATCTCGGAATACCCTAGACAGAATTCGCATATCAATAGATTTCCAAGAAGATGGAAGGAGAGACCCCTGGTCCTGGAAAGACTGGATGTAGGGGAATGCCAGGACAGAGAAGCAAGAGGGGGCTGAATGAGGAAAAGAGGGAGGGAAGGGGGCTTATGGGACTTTTGGGGAGGGAGGAAATGGGAAAGGGGAAATGATTTTGAATGTAAATAAAAATATTAAAAAAAGCAGAAAAAAATAAAGTTATTTAGATCTTGGAGATAAATAAAAAATAAAGGTTGAGGCTTAACAGTTATGTGTTTGTATGTCAAGTTGACAAGCGTTCAATTGTACTGGCTGGTTTTGTGTGTCAACTTGACACAGGCTAGAGTTATCACAGACAAAAGGCCTTCAGTTGGAGAAGTGGCTCCATGAAATCTAGCTGTGGGACATTTTCTTGGTTAGCAAACAAGTGGCAAAAGCTCATTGTGGGTGGTGCCGTCTCTGGGTTGATAGGTCTTGGGTTCTATAAGAGAACAAGCTAAACAATCCAGGGAAATCAAGCCAATAACAAACATACCTCCATGACCTCTGCATCACCTCCTGCTTCCGAACCTGCTTGAGTTCCAGTCCTAACTTTCTTTAGTGATGAACAACAATGTCAAAAATATAAGCTAAATAAACCCTTTCCTCCCCAACTTAATTCTTTTTTTTTTATTTTCTATACTTTTTTATTTACATTCCCAATGATTTCCCCTTTCCTGGTTCCTCCCTCCCCAAAAGTCCATGAGCCCTCTTCCCTCCCCCTATTCCCCATTCAACCCCCTCTCACTTCTTTGTCCTGGTATTCCCCTACATCCAGTCTTTCCAGGACCAGGGGTCTCACTTTCCATCTTCTTGGAAATCAATTGATATGTGAATTGTGTCTTGGGTATTCTGAGCTTCTGGGTTAATATCCCCTTATCAGTGACTGCATACCATGTGTGTTCTTTTGTGATTGGGTTACCTCACTAAGGATGATATTTTCAAGTTCTGACCATTTGCCTAAGAATTTCGTGAATTCATTGGTTTTTTTTTTTTTTTTGATTTTTGAGACAGGGTTTCTCTGTATAGCCCTGGCTATCCTGGAACTCACTCTGTAGACCAGGCTGGCCTTGAACTCAGAAATCCGCCTGCCTCTGCCTCCCAAGTGCTGGGATTAAAGGCGTGAGCCACCACTGCCTGGCTAATTCATTGTTTTTAATTGCAGAGTAGTATTCCATTGTGTAAATATACCACATCTTCTGTATCCATGCTTCCCTTGAGGTACATCTGGGTTCTTTCCAGCTTCTGGCTATTATACATAAGGCTGCTATGAACATAGTGGAGCATGTGTCCTTATTGCATGCAGGGGAAGTCTCTGGGTATATGGCCAGGAGGGGTATAACAGGATCCTCCGGGAGTGTCATGCCCAGTTTTCTGAGGAACCACTGGACTGTTTTCCAGAGTGGTTGTACCAGCTTAAAATCCCACCAGCAGTGGAGGAGTGTTCCTCTTTCTCCACATCCTCGCCAACACCTGAGGTCTCCTGTGTTTCTTATCTTAGCCATTCTGACTGGAGTGAGGTGGAATCTCAGGGTTGTTTTGATTTGCATTTCCCTAATGACTAAGGATGTGAACATTTCTTTAGGTGCTTCCCAGCCATTAGATAATCTTCAGGTGAGAACTCTGTTTAGCTCTGTACCCCATTTTTAATAGGGTTATTTGGCTCTCTGGAGTTTAACTTCTTGAGTTCTTTGTATATATTGGATATTAGCCCTCTGTTGGATGTAGGGTTGGTGAAGAGCTTTTCTCAGTTTGTTGGCTGCCACTTTGTCCTTTTGACAGTGTCCTTTGCCTTACAGAAACTTTTTAATTTTATGAGGTCCCATTTGTCAATTCTTGACCTTAGAGCATAAGCTAATGGTGTTCTGTTCAGGAAATTTTCCCCTGTGCCCATATGTTCAAGGTTCTTCCCTAGTTTCCTTTCTATTAGTTTCAGTGTATCTGGTTTTATGTGGAGGTCCTTGGTCCAGTTGGATTTGAGCTTAGTGCAAGGAGATAATTATGTTTTGATTTGCATTCTTCTGCATGCTGACCTCCAGTTGAACCAGCACCATTTGTTGAAAAGGCTATCTTTTTCCACTGGATGGTTTTAGCTCCTTTGTCAAAGATCAAGTGACCATAGGAGTGTGGATTCATTTCTGAGTCTTCAATTCTGTTCCATTGATCTACATGCCTGTCACTGTACCAATACCATGCAGTTTTTAACAGTATTACTCTGTAGAACAGCTTGAGGTCCGGGATACATATTGTGGAACTTTAAAACCATGTCTTCATAAAATAAAAAAGGTGTTATATCCCCATACACCATAAAACTACTTAAATAATGTTTTTAATATTAAATTTTTTATTTTGTTTTTTTTTTGAGACAGGGTTTCTCTGTGTAGCCTGGCTGTCCTGGAACTCACTTTGTAGACCAGGCTGGCCTCGAACTCAGAAATCCTCCTTCCTCTGCCTCCCAAGTGCTGGGATTAAAGGCGTGCGCCACCACCGCCCGGCTAAATTTTTTAAATTTGGATGTTCATGGACTTAGAGCAGCTGAGCATTTTGGCATCCTCACACTTCCATTACGTATGCTTCAGTGAAGTGGAAGAATCCTATGACAGGCAAATGGCATGGACCCAACCCTGTACTCATATGTGGATGAGGTCATGTTTGTGTTTTTTTCACTGGAAGAAAATGGGCTGCCGAGGCTGCCAGAGAGGCTGGTGCAACAAATGGAACAATCCCACCTTCCTGCTGATTCCCTTTCTGGTTTTTTTTTTTTTTTTTTTTCGAGGCAGGGTTTCTCTGTGTAGCCCTGGCTGTCCTGGAACTCACTCTGTAGACCAGGCTGGCCTCGAACTCAGAAATCCGCCTGCCTCTGCCTCCCAAGTGCTGGGATTAAAGGCGTGCGCCACCACCGCCCGGCTCTGATTCCCTTTCTGATGATGATGATGATGATGACGATGACAACGATGATGGTTCCCATATGTGATGAAGTCTACTGAGCCTATGTTCCCGACCCACCACTGATACATCCAGCAGTGTGGTCCAGACCAGAGAGTCTCATGACCAGTAATAATATTCAACTTCTCTGATCTCCCTGGACAGTGGAGTCAATTTATGAGACTGAGACTTTCAATGTATTTGGTGATGGGATTCCTGTTTGCTTTGTGAAGAATAGTATGAATGATGGATGTATTTCTGTGTTTCCTCAAACTTGGAAGAAAAAGGTTTCATAAACTGTAACTCAAAGCATGGAGATAGGCATGCCTAAACATTATAAGGGATTTGCAACTGATCCTCATGAGCTACAACCTTGTGGATCTGTACCTACAGAGAATATGGAACATATATTTAACAAAGTTATTAGATGGAAAGAATGTTTTAATCAACTCCCAATGTGGCTTAATGTTTCCAATAAAATGCAAATTATTGATTGGGCAGGGAATCAATCAAACATTGGGTAAAAGTAGATGTCCATAGGTCTTTGGCAGTCAGAAGCAGGCCATTTCCAATGGTATATCTGGAAATTAGCTGCAGTGCTCTATGAAGTTACACTGGCTATAGATAAAATTGGGACAAGATCTGGACTTCAAACAAGTATTAGTTCATGTGTTAAGGATCCCAATCTTTTATTAATTGGTCATGTTAAACTTACTTTTGTTTCTTCTACAATTTATTGTAAGTTGTATTGATTATACACTTTCTTTCTTTCCTTCTTTCTTTCTTTCTTTCTTTCTTTCTTTCTTTCTTTCTTTCTTTCTTCTTCCTCTTCCTCTTCCTCTTCCTCTTCCTCTTCCTCTTCCTCTTCCTCTTCCTCTTCCTCTTCTTCTTCTTCTTCTTCTTCTTCTTCTTCTTCTTCTTCTTCTTCTTCTTCTTCTTCTTTTTTTGGTTTTTCGAGACAGAGTTTCTCTGTGTAGTCTTGGCTGTCCTAGAACTCATTCTGTAGACCAGGTTGGCCTTGAACTCAGAAGTCTGCCTGCTTCTGCCTTCCAAGTGCTGGGATTAAAGGCATGCACCACCACTGCCTGGTGATTGTATACTTTCTAATTGTGTTAGTGTGTTGAAAACTGTCATGTCTGTTATGGTGGTCTATCAACCAGCTTTTGTTCTATTGCCTGTGAATATTACAGGACCTTGGCATTCTGAACAAAGCTTGCAGGTACTGAAAGAAGTGAGTTAGGCTTTAAGCAGAAGCAAGAGTGTAGTGGGCTTGATTATTGCTGGTATAGCAGCTTTAATTACATTGATAGCACCATTGTTTCTGCAATTGCTTTAATACAAGAAGTTAAAGATAGCTACTTTTGTTAATCGTTTAGCAAAAAAATGTTACTAATGTTCTGAGTATTCAAAAGGATTTAGATAGGCTTTTGCAACAACAGATTTATGCTCTTTATGATACTATTCAAATTATTGAAAGGAGTTTCAGAGTTTAAGAGTAAGGAGCCATCTTGTCACACCAAATATCAATGTATTTGTGTTACTTCTAAAATTTACAATGAGAGTCACTATAATAGGGAAAAAGATCAAAGACACTTTTGGGTATATGGCATAATTCTAACACCTCTCTGGATGTTTTAACATTGCATAGCGAGATTATAAACTTAAAGAATGCCGCTTTGCTGAGCTTTGATGCTGCAGATATTGCTAATAAAATTATTCACGGCCTGAGGTCAGTATTTCCATCTTGGTCAAGCTTCAAGGATAGAATGTATACCTTGATCATGCTAGCCCTTCTTGTCCTAGGAATACTTTTATTTCTGACCGTTGTGACAAAACTTGCCTTTAGCAACATCAATATGTTAGCAATGAAAATACATGGCTTGAAACTAAAATGAACCCCCCAGACAGAATTATTAATTTAACAGGTTGGCAGCCAACAAATGGTAAGATTCTGCACAGAGCCTTACCAACCTAATGCATATTCCATGATGGGTAAGGAAGGCATTCCTGTCAGAATGACTTAAAACCGGTGCAGTCTTTTTTATGAAATAAAAATGGGGAAGATGTGGAGAGCTTTTGTGCCACTTGGCAAGAATCTGACATTAGGCCATGACAAGGAAGTAGGATTAGACAGGAATCTAGTTTTAGGTCAGGACAGGGAAATAAGTTCAAGCAGGAATCTAATTTTAGGCTAGAACAAAGAATCAGGCTTCAGGCATGAATATGACTTTGGACTAGGACAGGGAAGTAGGCTCAGATATCTTGGTCATCCTGATAATCCCTTAGAAATAGTGATCACAGGAGTGATGATGGGACATTTTTATTGCTTTGCTTGTTCCTTGACTATTTATGTTTATTGTCTTGCTTGTTCCTCAACCTGGAACTGACCTTATCACTTGCCTGTAATGAGCTCAGGATGAGCTAGACAACTCTAGAGGATAGACAACTAGAATACTGGGAACAGAGCCATTATAAAATGATAAACAAACGTAAGGCTTTACTTCCCGGAAGCTTCGCTATAAGTCTCATGCCTTTTGTTAGTTTCTAAATAAATTGTGTTTCTGATTCCTTTTTGATTCAGGCAGAATTTTGAGAATCATGCTTTAATTTTGAAGGAGTCTTGAGTCTATTTTTGCCATCTTTTCACATTCCTGTGTTGATTTCTAGCCTAATTGAATTGGAGGCAGAGAATGTACTTTATAAAATCTTTATGTCTTGGAATTTATGAACATTATCTTTGGGCCAAGTGCGCAATCATTTTTATGAATATTCTATAAGGAACTAAAATTGCTGTGCTTTTTCTGCTTATAAAAATCTATGTAAACAGGAATAACATCTATGTGTGAATTGAATGTATTTTGCCTTTTATATTTTCATGTGTGCTAAAATCTGCCTTTCTCCTTAGTACTCCATTGGCTGAAGTAGAGTTCAGGAAAGTTAAAGCAGTGATTGGTGGGTATAGTTATTATTAATTTTTATCATATTTCTTATTTATTTGTGTATGTATGTGCCCATGGTCTATGACACTCATGGTGTGGATGGCAGAGGACAACTTTCAGAAGTCAATTCTCTTTCCACCATATGGATTCTGGGTATCAAATTTAGGTGAGGTAGGAGTGGTGGTTTGAATATGCTTGGCCCATGGGAAATGGTACTATTAGGAGATGTGGCCTTCTTGGAGTAGATTGGCCTTGTTAGAGGGAGTGTGGCCTTGTTGGTGTAGGTGTAACCTTGCTAGAGTGGGTGTGGCCTTGCTGGAATAGGTGTGGTCGTGTTGAAGCAAGGGGGTCACTGGGGTGGGGGAGGGGCTTTGAGGACCTGTGCTTTCAAAGCTCTTCAAGGGTGAAAGAATCTTCTCTTAGCTGCCTTCAGATCAGAATGTAGAACTCTGGACTCCTCCAGCATAAAGTCTGCCTGCTCATTGTTCTACTTCCCAACATTATGATAATGGATTAGACTTCTAAAATGGTAAGCCAGGCCAACTTAAATGTTTTCCTTTATAAGAGTTACCTTGGTCATGGTGTCTCTTCACAGCAATGGAAACTCTAGTTAATATAGTAGGTGAGCTTGGCAACAATCTCCCTTTTTTGCTGAACTGTTGTACTGGCCTGGTTTTGGTGGTTTTTTTTTTTTTGCTTTTGTTTTGATACACATCCTTACCATGTAGCTCAAGATGCTCTTTGATTCATCATCCTTCTGCCTCCACCCCTAAGGTGCACATCTTCTTGATGAGAGAGACAGTCCTTGCTTGTCCAAACTGTTTATTCATAGTGAAAAATAGATTTGTACAACTTACTCAGGGTGGACCAGATATTAAATACCTTTTCAGAATGGAATGTCTGGGAAGGGATGCTTATTGGATAAATCCTTGGGGCCCATCTAGATACCTCATTAACGTGGAGAACGTATGCTATGTGACTATTTGTCACAGTCTTCATGTGGGGTGTCATGGCCACATGCTCCAGAATAGGAATGGGGTCAGGAGTTGACAAATAGCCTACTATTCTCAGATGTGAGAATTACTGGGGTTTTTCTGCTCAACCTTTCAAGTTTTTGTCTGGTGACACTTGCTCCACACTAATGTAATGCTAAATATGGCCCACAAGACCTAGAGTCTGCATGTAGCCTCTGGGACCCCGCCCCCAAGTTAATTCTTACAGGTAAATAAAGATGCCAATAGACAATAATTGGTCAGAAGAGACATGATGTTTCTCTGGATTGTGGGAGAGAGGACCCCAAGGAGGTGGGAAGAAGGGAACTGCCATGGAAGAAGAAAGTACAGGAGGGAGAAGGAGAGTCATCATTGGTGAAGGACCAAGAGAATGTGGCCTAGAGAACTGCCTAGTGGTATAAGAGCAGCCCAGATGGAGCATAGTAAATAGTAAGTGATAACCTGGGATTATCAAAAGTAGATTCTAAGAACATGGAGGGTAAGCAGCTACCCAGCTATCATGCTAAGACATATTTAAAAATATAAAGGCTCTGTGTGTGTTTCATCTGGGAACATAAATGGTCTAAGGCAGGAAAGAAGCCCCATACGAGGGTTTGTAATATACTTTACTACAAAACTAGTCTTTGGAAACAAGTCTCTGGCCCGAGAGTGTGTCCTAAATTACTTACATTCCAGCAGTGTATCTGAAGCCAGGTATGAGTATAGGGTAAGCCATGGGTTGACTGAACTCAGTTGTGCAGAACTTCCCATTAAATTACCATTTCTGTTTTATCCTTAGCTTCTATTTAAGAGTAATGCTGTATCTTAGGAAACTTTGTTCAGGCTGAAATCTAGGAGGGAGTAGTTGGGAGGGATACTGGTTACCGAGGTGGGATATGGTGGTTACAAGTGATAGAATAAAGAAAGCTAGAATCAGAGATGAGTCTAGCTGTCCATTGAGAACTTCTGGAGGTATGTCTCCTCCCATGTCATACAGGGAAGACCTGTGATATAACTGTAAATGTATTCTATGAAAAGGTGAGGCAGTGAAAGAGACTGTCGTGGAGGGCATCAGAAGTCCCCACATGGCACGGGGATGCTAGACTCTAGGGTGATGGTTGAGCTGGCTCTTCCACAGGGGTTGGATGAAGGAGGGGTAGACTGATAGTGGATTAACTCAGTGGAGCATATACCCTAAGAGTACCTGGTATGGTCTTTCCGTGTGTCTTACCCCTCACTCATATGGTATAATCTTGACCCCTAAAGAAGTTGGGGGAGAAGACCTTTATTGGAGGTAACTGGAGATGGAACCCTCCTAAAGGGGATCAGTGCTTCATGCAGAACCAAAGGATCTCTTTGGCCACTTGGATAACATAGTTAAAAAGGCCCCACCTACAAACCAGAAATCAGTCCTTTATCAGACATTGAGTCTGTAAACTTCCTAACATCCAGAATGGTGAGAAGTAAATTTCTGTTGTTTTTGAACCATCCTATGTACAGTATTTTGTTATAGCAATCTGAAAGGGCAAAGATCCCGCAAGCTTCTAATCAGGAGCCTTCCTGAGTCAAGACAAGGAAACATAAGGCTACCAATCAGATGGCTACCACCAGGCTAGATGGGCACCCTGGTCCTTTCCAAGGCTAGGCCCTTCTTACTGCATGACAGATACCTCTTAAGAGATGTAAGGACTGAAAGAAAAGAATCTATAGTGCTGAGCATGTGACCAAGGATGATGAGCTGTCCAGGGGAGACCAAGCCCTTAGATAACTGGCCTTCACGTTCGCTCAGGAAAACCCTGTGAAAAAGGTAGTGAAGAGTGACACATTGACTGTGGTATTCTGTTTCTTCCTTTTTTATTTTGCATTTCTGAGTAGTTGAAGGTTTAAAAGTAAAACTTTATTTGCAATTTGTCAGCTTCCCATAATGTTGTTGTTCATCTTCCTCAAGTCCTGTCCTTCCCTCGTCTACTGTTTGACAATATAAGCTCCCAGATTCTGAAAGAAAAATGGTCTCCCTTTCCTATCTGAAAGTAGTTTTACCACAGTCTTCTGACTCTGTTCTTACTTCATATATACTTCACTGCTTCATATCCCTAAGCCATTACATTTTCCTCAAATTCTTCCTTGCCCTTATAAAATGTCCTTATTCAGTCATATTTAATGTGTGTGAGCTTGAAGTCTATAGGACCAGATCATACCCTGGGTGTTCCTGCTCACTCGTGCATTGGAGCCCAATGGCTACCTTGACTAAGTAGGCATCAGGTGGTTTAAAACAACAGTGCTGGAGGCTGGAATATGAAGCTGTTGACAGAGACCTGCTCCTCTGAAGGTCATGGGGGACATTCTTCTGTCTCCAGTGGGTTGTGTGCTCACTGGACTCCTGCTGGCCTGGGGTTTATGCATACTTCTCTAATAACACAGTCATCCTCTATTTCAATGTCTGCTTTTGTAGCCAAATGTCAGCATTTTATAAACACATGAGTCATATTGGGTTAGGATTCATCCCAATGACCTCATTTTGACTTGATTATCATTGTAAAGACCCTATACCCAAGAAAAACCACCTTCTGAGGTATTGAGAAATAGGTCTGGTGTTTTGTCTGAGTTTGTTTTATTGACAAGGACTTACTATCTCAGGCTTACCTTGAACCTAAGAGCTGTCTACTTCAGCTTCCTAGTTCTAGGTCTACAGGTGTGTGCCATTATGTCTTGTGTGTCCAATTTAAACACATTTAATAGTTTGCTTCTTCCTTTATTTTATTTTTGGGACACACTGTCATACATTCTAGGCTGGATGTGAGCTAGCTATGTATTAGAGGATGACCTTGAACTACTGAGCCTCTTGCCTCTACCTCTCAACTTCTGGGACCCAGATATACTATCACCAAGCTGGATTTATGTGGCTCTGAGGATCAAGGACAGGCCTTTCTCCATGTTAGGTAAGCATTTTACCAACTGAGTCACATTCCCTGTTAGCTTCCTGCATTTTTTCTCTCCTACACATCTATTTTTGCCTCATCCCACTTCAGTATTTGTTTCTTAGGGTATCAAAACTTGAGAGGTTGGGTAGATAGATGGCTCAGCATCTATCCAAGAACACATACTGGTGATCAAGGATCCAGATTCGCTTCCAGCACCCATATTGGGTGACTCACAATTACTTGTAGCTCTTTCTCCAAGAAATCCAAATTCTCCGTCTTCCCTGGGCACCAAGCATGTATGTGGTATACAAACATATATGCAGACAAAATACCCACAGTCATAAAATAAAACAAGTATTCTCAAAAATTGAGATCCAGGCTACTTTTCTACCCTTATCAAATGACTTTATATTTCCAACATGGCTCCATAATCTTCCTGCACACTCTGCAATCACGTTGTCATGCGTTATTTAAATTTCACTATGAATTGTGTTTCATTTAGGGTTTACTCGCTGTCTCCTATGTGTTTTCTGTCTTACGCTATTTTGACATCTTTATTCCAAATTTAATTTTGATTCATTTGAAGAAGTTCTCAACCAATTTCTTTGGAAAGCACATGGGTCTAAATAATTTCTGTTTATTCTATTCCATTGTGTATCTGAAAAGAGGTCTGTCTTTTACTTTTTATATAAATATGATGATGACTTGGCTCAGACAGGAAGCTTGATCTGTCAACTGTCTGTCTCTTTTGTTTTGCTAGTCTTGAGACAAGTATTAGCAAATGAGAAATATGACCCCAGCCTGATTATCTTCTCATTTGGCAACTCCATCTATCTGAAAGCTTCCAAAGTTTCATGTCTAGTCTCTGGGCTTAGGAATTTCCCTGGGATGTGGTCAGGCTTGTGTCTTTCTTCTGAATTCTACCTGGCACTTCACAAGCCTTTCCCATTTTTTTTAAAGTTCAGGAATATTCTGTTTCTCTCCTTTCTGTTTCCTTTCTTGTGATGGTTAGTCCCATGTTAATGTGACACAGGCTAGAGTTATCTGAAAGGAGAGACCCTCAATAGAGAAAAATGTCCTCATAAGATCCACCTGGAGGGAACTTTCTTAATTAATGACTGAAGGGGGAAGGATCAGCCCATTGTGGGTAGTGCCATGCTGAAGTCCTGCTTGACCATGGGGAATGGATGGTGTGACTTGGTTTCCTGCCCCTCGAACATAGCCATCAGGGCATGGGCCTCCACTGATGTTGATGGTTGCTGGATGTGAGACTTGTTTGTATAAAACTATATATTTTTGACTTCATGTTCCTCCTTCAGGAAATATTCTCCATGGCAGAGTTATTGAGAAACGTTATCTCTGATAATCGTTAGTGACTCCATGATAATCAGAGACAGCATAAGTCCAGGAGGCAAGGATGTATCTATGTCCTTAACAAAAATGGAAAATGCTGTGACCTTAAGACATCCCTTAAGGCTATGGGAAACAATTCTGAAAACACAAGTTCAAAAATATATATTTCTCAACTATGCAAAATATAAGGATGCAATATAAATTATATGAAGGGCTTCATGGACCTAGA
Organism: Tokudaia tokunoshimensis; assembly: GCA_036184795.1. Taxonomy (NCBI): domain Eukaryota; kingdom Metazoa; phylum Chordata; class Mammalia; order Rodentia; family Muridae; genus Tokudaia; species Tokudaia tokunoshimensis. The sequence goes on along the minus strand of BTHU01000012.1, from coordinate 4,917,899 downwards.
AGAACAGAGGCAGATACACTATGACAAAGTTTATCAGAAAGATACAAAGGCAGGCAGATATTTGAGTTCAAGTTCAGTCTGGTACAGAGAGAGTTTAGGCTCAGGCATGCTAGGAATGGCATTCACCAAGCAAGATCCCAACTAGCTAGCTTATTGTCTGTGTTTACAAAGGCAAGCAGATCTCTGAATTCATTTGCAATGCTAAGGAAAAAGAAAGAAGAAAGAATGTGCTTGTTATCTCTTTCTAAAAATCAGGGGGCTAATGTCAGGGGATGCTGATTCATGGGATAATCAAAAAGGAACCTGGGGTAATGACTGTATTTATATGAAAATAAAAGGCTAGGCTTTTGATATGCAAAAGATGGGCAATCCAGAGAGTTTTTAAAATTTCAAGAGAGTTATCTTCAGAGAGAGCTTTCTGGAAACCTATCTCAAGCTGAACACAGAGAGAACAATCTGGAAAGCTGTTGATCAGAACATAGGCTATCAGCTTGTACCCCATGATTAACTTCAAGTACTTCTTTTAGACACTTTCAAACACCCCTTCTCTCAGGAACCTCTCTTCAAGTTGAGGCTGGTTCTTGGCAGTACCATCCCTGGACTGGTAGTCCTAGATTCTACAAGGAAGCAGACTGAGCAAGCCATGGGGAGCAAGTCAGAAAGCAGCACTCCTCCATGGCTTCTGTATCAGCTTCTGTCTTGGGCTTTCTGCCCTGCCTGAGTTCCTGTTCTGGCTTCCTTAGGTGATGTACTACAATGTAGAAATATAATTCCAATAATCCCTTTCCTCCCCAACTTTCCTTTTTGGTCATGGTGTTTTGTCCACAGCAATAGTAGCCCCAAATGACTAACTAACTGAGACATTTTCTTTCTTTCTTTTGGTCTCTTATAGTCCGGGTTGGCCTCAAATTCAGCCTGTAGTGGAAGATAGACCTTAAACTTCTCAACTTTCATCTCCTCTGTGCTGAGATTATATTCCTGAGGCATTGTTGTTACCACAATATATATATTTATATATAAATGTCTTTGTGCATGTGTGTGTGTGTGTGTGTGTGTGTGTGTGTGTGTGTGTGTTTCAATTCTTGTTTAAGGTATTGTACCTGTGTAACTCTTTAAAATGCAATGTTAAATTCTAGTCCCTTAAAAAAATGCTATTACAAACTGTTCAGGTGTTCAGGATAATTAAGAAATGCAAGTTAATAGTCACTAAATCAAACTCGAGGTTATGTTAGATACTAGTTTAGTTAATTACAGAAATATGTTTCCTAGGTTGAACAGATAGTAGGTAGCTAGAAACAAGCAAAATTTGCTTATTTGGATAGGCATTAGATAGATAGATAGATAGATAGATAGATAGATAGATAGATAGATAGATAGATAGATAGATGGCCAAACACCTCAGAGATCTACAAAATATGGCATTTAAAGCTCCTTTATTAATATAAGGCTTTTCATGACAGTGAGACATGTCTGCTCCTGGCCATACCCCAATACTACTTCAAAGAAGATGATCAGCATCGAAGAACATCCTTATGGGGTCTGCTTCTATGTGGCAAGCTTCTACTGGGCAAGAAACTGCCCTTGCTTCAACTGCAGTCAGCATGCTGTCCAAACTGGACAGACATGATGCAGGGAAGTCAATTGCTGAACTTTGCTGAGACAAGATAAGCAGTCCTTCATATTTCTGCTTTGTAGAAAGGTCTGTCAGATATTCTGCACCAGAAGGCCAAAGATGGATTCTCCAACAACACAGAGAAACCTTGGGTGACTGTCTAGATAGCCAGCAACCTCAGTCATTTCTATAGTTTTGGAAGCTGCATCCCTGTACTTCCTGCATACTCCGGTAATATTTATTTCTTCTCAGGTCTCTGATGAGGTGGAAGACTAGATAGTTATAGTCTCACAGTCAAGATTAAATTGTTTTTGATTTAAGAAAATGTTTTAAGGTCTAAGAAGTTATTCTTAGGTTTATAAATACAAGTTTTGATAGAAAATAATTTAAGTACAGAGCTATAAACTCACCAAGATAGGATAGATAATAGAGTACTTTTTCCAAGGTTTGCAAATACAAATGGACTGGATATTGTGAATGTAATTTTACTTGATAAGTTATTATTATTATTATATGTAGTTTACTAATATAAGACAAAGAGTCATGGAGTAAAAGGGGAAAATGTTGGGAGTATGTGCACTGTGTATTCAGATGCTGACTTCTATGCCTAGACATCTGGTTACAGTCTGAACGATGAATTGGTCAAGCATCTCTAGTCTCTATGTTGTATAAAAATTGTTTTCCATCTCCTCTGATTGATTAATAAAGAGCTGATCAGTCAATTAGCTGTGCAGAAGAGAATAGGGCAGGACTTCCAATCCCTGTCAGGGGATCTGAGAGAGTAGAGAGTAGAGAAGGACTTGAGGAAAAGAAAAGAGTGGAGAGACCTTGTGGAAGGACCAAGAGGATTTGCCAGGAACAGATCTCCAAGGAAACAGCCAGCACAGTGTCAGTAGAAACCCTAGGTCTCTGTGTCATTTACTCAGCATCTAAAATGACAGAACTCCCTACAGTTATTGGGGAGCAAAGTGGGTTTAGAAACTCCTTACAAATCACATTTTCACATTGTGCTTCATGTACGCCATGCTGGGAATCAAATCTTGGGCTTTGTGCAAGTTGATCAAGCACGCTACTACTGAGCTACATTCCTAGCGCCAGAATTGTTTTTTCATTCAAGTTGGTGAGAGGACAGTTGTCTTCTGAGTTTGTGAAATTTTGTTGTGTGTGTGTGTGCTGGCTCATTTTATGTCAATTTAACACACACACACACACACACACACACACACACACAAGTTATCTGAGAGATCCTTAATTTAGACAATGTTTCCATGGGATAATTGCTGATTGATGGGAGAATGTCCAGTCCATTGTGAGTGGTATAATCCCTGGGCTGGTGGTCCTGGGTTCTACAAGAAAGCAGGCTAAGCAAGCCACGAGGAGAAAGTCCGTAAGCAGCAGACCTCCAATGTTTCTGCATCAGCTCCTGTCTCCAGAATCCTGTCCTGTTTGAGTTCCTGTCCTGACTTCCACTGATGAAGAACAGCAATGTGGAAATGAACAAATCTCCCCTCCCCCCATTGCTTTTTGGTCATGGTGTTTCATCATAGCAATAGAAACCCTAAGACCATGTTGTTCTGAACATTGGACTAAGGCCTCACACTTGATAAGCAAGTGTTCTACCTTTGAGCTACACCCTCTGCCCTGAGCATTCTAGTTTCAATAAGTTTTCTCAAGTGATTGCCCTGTGTCTTCTCGGTAAGTGATTGACTCATCTTTGACTCCCGAGTTTTGTGGCTTTCTTTCCTGTAAGCTAACCTGACTCTCCCCTTACTCCTGTTGCTTTCACAGCAGTGTTGAAGCACAGGGGAGGCCATCCTGGGCTTGTCCTTTATCCTGATGGACTTGCCAAGAGATTTAGAGATGTCTTTTATGTTCCTCCATGAAGTGTGGTATTTGCTCTCAGTTTTGAATTTCTTCTCACGCTTCATGACTGTAAACCATATTATTCTTTATTAATTCCTCCATTGGATAAACATCTGGGCTGGCTCCACATGCTGGCTGCTATGGACAGCACAGTGATAAGCATGGGTGCATTCAGCATGCTGTAATTAATTAGGACATTTCATCCTACATCCAATGACATTGAGCTGTGACATTTCTCTAATCCCATATTCTCCATACTTTAGTGTTATGTAAACCTTTATACTATGTTCATAAATATTTTAAACAAAATCAGAATATACGAGGATGGAGTTTCCAAGGTGACTGAACCTTTGAAAACTAACCTCAGAAAATTAAAGAGAAAAGGCACGTGCCTCCTCTCCTTTCCTCATGGTGGGCAGTAGAATCCTGAAACACGCCAGCCCATGCTTTAAGACTTTAGTAATCCAGGGCTTCACAGACATTGAACTAAGGCTGAAAAATCTTCAGTTCAGAAATGTCAAACCCTCAGATTTGTCACATGATTAAAAATTTATGTAGCGTATAAAGTCAGCTAGTACTAAAGGTGGTATAAGAAAAGCAATCTTTACTAATGAGAGGGGGTTGAACGGAGAAAAGAGGGAGGGAAGGGGGCTTATGGGACTTTCGGGGAGGGAGGAAACGGGAAAGGGGAAGTGATTTGGAATGTAAATTAAAAAAATAAAATAAAAGAAAAAAAAAAAAGAAAAAAAAAAAAAAGAAAAGCAATCTTTGTCCTTCACCAGCCTTCCTTCTCACCCCTCAAAGGTCCCATCTGTCTCTTCTATTATTCATCAATGTGTCTCAAAATATGAAGAGCATTCTGCTCTCTCATTTATCAATTTCTGTAGTTTTCTTTATTCTTTCTCCTTTCTTTTCATTTATGTTCATTTACTTATTTAGTATGTATGTATGTGTCGGCCCAGCACTAACATGGAGGCTAAAGGACAGCTTCCATTGTGTGGGTCCTGAGGATTCAGTTCCGGTCATCAGACTTGGCAGAAGCATTGCTATCCTCTGAGCTGGCCCTCTAGCTATTTTTTCCTACTGTAGAAGCTAGTAGTTTTAACTTTCCAATGGTTATATCTTCAAAAATAAACAAACAAACAAACCTGTCATACAGGATCTCACATAGCCTAGCCTGGTTTTGAACTCCCTGTGTAGCAGAGGATGCCTTGAATTCAAGACCCTTCTGCCTCCTCCACTCTCACCTGCCCAGGTTTGAGACCACAGGCATGTACCAGCATACCAAGTTGTCTGTGTGTTTTCTTTAAAAAGCACTTTAAAATATATGTGTATTTGTGCCAATGGATGTGTGTGTGGTGTCTCTGCATGTGTGTGTGTGTGTGTGTGTGTGTGTGTGTGTGTGGGTGGGGGGGTGCACTCACACTAGGGTCATCGGGGCCAGAGGAGGGAGTAAGATAATGAAGACTCCAACTCCAGCTAGTCCTCCTCACCCTGGCCCCTCTCCTCCCCCCTTTTCTCCTGTTCACATATTTCAGGCTGACCTCAAACTCACTATACATCTGAGAATTGCCTTTTGATCCTCCTGCCTCTACTTCCAAAAATTACTGATGCCTGAGCTCCATGCCTGGTGTGACACACACTACCATCTGAGCTATGCCCCTGCCCAAGTCACTCTCTTGTGCTCTCTCTGTGGCTATCCAGTTTCCACGGTTTGCTTTCTCTCTTGTTGAGCTCACAGTGTTGGTGGAGAAGAGACATTAGCAGCTAGGAAAAGGCACTTGGGAGGGCAAAGCTTTGAGATTTCACATGTCTAGAAATACCTCTATGGTTTCACATTCGATTTGCTAGGGCACAGCATGCTAAGTGGAAGTTAATTTTGTCAACTTGTTCCTTTTTTCTTCTGATTCCCAATGATTTTTTGCTGTGATTATCTTTGGGGGGTGGATGAGGGTGAAACAAAGTCTCATTGCATAGCCCTGGCTGGCCTGAAACTTGCTATGTAGACCATGACTGCCTCAGACTCAGAGATCCACATGCCTCTGCCTTGCCCATGAGTGTAGTACAATGTACATTGTCCCTAATTTCTTTTTTGGTTTTCTCTATGTATTTGTTATTTCTCTTTGGGAGCCAAGAATCATCATCATCATCATTTTCTTCTTCTTCTCTTCCTCCTTCTCCACCAGTAAAGAGTAGGTAATGTTGGGCCTAAGAGAATGGCTCAGTTGGTAAAGGCACTTTGTTACTAAGCTTGAGGATCTGAGTTTGACCCTAGAAACACACATGGTAGAAGGAGAAAACTGGTTACTTGTCCTCTGATCTCTATGTGCAGTTCCCTGGCATATGCACTCCCCCCACACACAGAGAGATATAAATAAATGTCATTTTAAAACAGGCAATACTGTAAATGGTGATATTTGTCCAGCACCACCTTTAATTTGTAGGTTACTCAGCATTTAACCATGAGGCCATGGGTATTACAGTTATTCCCTTACAGTGGAAACCACAGCACGGAGATATTAGGCTGTTTTCTTTCTGAGTGATTTATGCACTTTATATCCAGAAAATGTGAGTTGTTGGTTCATCTTTTCATTCTTAGCTTCTCCAAGAGGCTAAAAACTAACCAAGGAAACACCCAGTAATGCACAGTCTCAGGCAGGGGCTAGCACCACAGGGTGGTAGGACTGGGATTTCACCTTCTTAATCTTCACATAAAGTTAACCCAAGTGTAGTGCAGGGACCTTTGCATTTCCCTGGAGAATCTAGCCGTCAGCACTTGACTTCCAGCAGTGACAAGTGGAACAGTGCAGCTTTGGCTCCAGTCCCAAGCCACTCACAGCAAGGAGAGACTGCCAGAGGCCTCATTCTGTTAAGTGCAGATCACTGGGCCCCACTCTGAGGGGGTAGAAAGCTTTCTCTTTGTGATGTCCTGTGCCAGATGCTGGCAGATACAGAGACCTAGGGGCTTTCCTTACCTCCTGTTGCTACTATCATAGGCACTATTCTTTCTAGATTTATATCTTCCTAGCAAGACTGTGGTCAGACTGCCGTGTGTGTGTGTGTGTGTGTGTGTGTGTGTGTGTGTGTGTGTGTGTGTGTGTGTGTATGTAAAACCTATACATCATAAAGCCAACCAAAGGTAATCTTCATGAGTGCTGGAAAGATAGCTCCGCAGTTAAGAGCACTTGTTCTTGCAGAGAACACCTAATGATTCATTGAGTTTTCTGTCTTTGTTGTTATATCTCCCTTTCATTTCTGATTCTGTTTATTTGGATGCTGTCTCCCTGTCTTCTGGTTAGTCTGGCTAAGGCTTTGTCTATCTTGTTGATTTTCTCAAAGAACCACATCTTGATTTTGTTGATTCTTTGTATTATTTTCTTTGTTTCTAATTGATTGATTTCAACCCTGATTTTGATTTTTTTTCCTCCCTTCTCCTCATCTTTGGTGTATTTTCTTCTTCTTCTTTTTTTCCTAGATCTTTCAGATGTACTTTTAAATTGCTGGTATGCAAACTTTCTAATTTCCTTATGGAGGCACTTGGTGCTGTGAACTTTCCCCTTAGTACTGCTTTCATTGTGTCCCACAACTTTGGGTATGTTTTGCCTTCATTTTCATTGACTTTTAGAAAGTCTTTAATTTCTTTATTTTTTTTTCTCCTGACCCGGAGATCATTGTGTAGAGAGTTGTTCAGTTTCCAAGACTGTGTAGGTTTTCTGGTGTTTCTGTTGTTGAAATCCAGCTTTAATCCATGGTGGCCTGATAAGGTATAAGGCATTATTTCAATTTTCTTATCTCTTTTAAGGCTTGCTTTAGGACTGACTATATGGTCAATTTGGAGAAGGATCCACGAGGTGCTGAGAAGAAGGTATATTCTTTTGTGTTTGGGTGAATCATTCTGTAGATATCTGTTAGGTCCGTCTGATTCATAATGGCAGGCAGTTTCATTATTTCTTTGTTTAGTTTTTGTCTGAATGACCTATTAATTGGTGGGAATGGGGTGTTGATGTTTCCCACAATTAATGTGTGGGGTTCTTCAGGGTGGTGGACCTTGAGAGTAAGACTGGTAAGGTCGAGCTAAAGGCTAGATGCCCCCAAAGACCCTGAAGGGGCAGTAGGAGCTCTGCCTGCCCCCTTTACAGGTCCTTGTCACATAGCCATAGGCCCCATAGATTTATGGCTATTAGTCACTAATGGCAACTTCCCAAGCCCTTCCACATGTAGATGAGGCATCCCTAACATCTCAGACCAAGACAATAGGAAAAGAGAAGTGACCACAGTCAAGTGGGTTCAAAACAGAGTTCTCTGTGCTCATGAGGTACCTAGAGGCCCCAAGGGCATTGCCAATAAGTTTCCCTTCCCAGACATTCCTCCCTGCTAAAGGTATTCAATCTTAGGCCAACCCTGAGAAGTGGGGTATGGTTTTATGCATTCATTTTCCGCCATGACAATAAACTGTTTGGAACCATGGACTGGCTCTTTTCACCAGGATCTGCTGTGGGGAGACATGAGGAAGGCTTTGTCTACAGAGCCACAGTCTCTCTGTGCTTCCAGCCACAACCACCACCAAGCCTGCCATTGTCAAACCAAGAATTATCCTGGCTGGGACAAGCCAGAGCTCCCCTCCCACCCCCAGGCTAGAGGAAGTCCTCAACACCCCTCTTCCCTGCCCCCTGCCCCACTCTGTTCTCTGCTCCTCTGTGACTCCCAGCAGTGCTTGGATGTCCAAGAGTCTGAGAACCCCACAGCCCTGCCTCATGACAGGCCCAGGAACCCCTGAACCAGCTCTGGGTTTCCCACATCCCAGACTTCACTTTCCCACCCCTGGAGTGGTGTCTTGGGCTTCCTTACAACCTAGCACCTGCCCTGGTGGTGGCATGGGAAAAAACTCAGTTAAACTCTTGCTTTCTGTCTCCCCAAGCAGCAGTACGCAGTGGCAGAGCAGATGCTGGCCAACAATCCTACAGGGACCAATGTGTGGTTTAAACTTTAGCAATGTTTCTTTACAAATGTGGGTGCCCTTGTGTTTAGGGTAGAGATGTTCAGAATTGATATCATCTTGTTAGATTTTTTTCCTTTGATAAATATGAATTATCCCTCTGTTCTCTTTTTATTAATTTTGGTTAAATGTCTATTTTAATAGATATTAGAATGACTACTCCAGCTTTCTTCTTGAGTCTCTTTGCTTGCAAAACCCTTTTCTGGTCCTTTACTTTGCAGTACTTTCTATCTTTATCACTGAGGTGTGTTTCTTGTATGTGGCAGAATGATGGATCCTGTTTTCACATCCATGCTGTTAGCCCGTGTCTTTTTATTGGGAAATTGAGTTCATTGATGTTGAGAGGTATTAATGACCAATGATTGTTAGTTCCTGTTATTTTGATGGTGGTGGTAGTGGTAGTGGTGGTGGGTGTGTGAATTTCCCTTGTTTTGCTAGCATTTTCTTAGATGTAGTTATCCTCCCTGTGTTGAAGGTTTTCTTCTAGTATTTTCTGTGGGGCTGGGTTTGTGCATAGTTGTCGTTTAAATTTGAATTTGTCTTGAAATACCTTATTTTCTACATCTATGGTTTTCCTGAATATAGTAGTCTAGGTTGGCATCTATGGTTTTTTAGAGGAGTAAGATATCTAGCTTTTAGTCTCTCTTGAGAACTTGGGTGTAATTATGGTATGTCTGCCTTTGTATGGTATTTGGCCTTTGTTCCTTGCCACTTTCAATATTCTTTCTTTGTTCTGTAGATTTTTGTGCTTTGATTATTATGTGGCAGGATGATTTTCTTTTCTGGTCCAGTCTGATTGTTTTTATAAGCTTCATCTATGTTTACAGACATCACTTTCTTTATGTTGGGAAAATTTTCCTCTATGATTTTGTTGAGAATATTTTCTGGGCCTTGGAGCTGGGACTCTTCATCCTCTTCTCTTCTGATCACTCTTAGGTTAGGTCTTTTCATGGTATCCCGGATTTCCTGGATGTTTTATATCAGGATTGTCTTAGATTTAATGTTTTCTTTCACTGATGTATCAATTTCTTCTATCATATCTTCTATGCCTGAGATTCTTTCTTCATCTCTTGTATTCTGTTGGTGATTCCTGTTCTCTTCCCTAGGTTTTCCATCTCCAGTATTCCCTCAGTTAGTGTTTTCTTTATTGTTTCTATTTTCATTTTCAAGTCTTGCATGGTTTTATTTATTTCCTTCACCTGATTAATTGTATTTTCCTGTATTTCTTTAAGGAATTTGTTCCTCTTTAAAGGCTTCTATCAACTTTATAAAATTGAATTTAAGGTAGTTTTCTTGTGCTTTGGTTAGGGTTTACTATAGGAGGATAGCTGTGTTCTGAAGGTCTCGTATTGCCTGGATTTTGTTGAATCTCTTCTTTTGAGGGCCTTTAGCTATTTGAATGGCTTTGATCCCTAGATATTCTTTTTTGCAGAAGGTATTGGGGGGGGTCTAACCTCAGTGATCCTTGTGTGGAAGGCCTCTGATGGGTATCCTTGGGCCAAATGGTTCCAGGTCTGATGAAGGTGGGTGGAGAGGTGGCAGGATAATGAATGTCTCATGGAGCTAGCAGGTAGCCTAGGGCAGTTGAGAGTGCCCCAGATGACTCAGTGGGCAAGGAAGATGGGTGTGGGAAAAGAATCTCTCATGCCTTTTCTTTTTTTTTTTAAAGTATTATTAAGAGGGCATCAGATCCCATTACAGATGGTTGTGAACCACCATGTGGTTGGTGGGAATTGAACTCAGTACCTTTTGGAAGAGCAGTCAGTGCTCTTAACCACTGAGCCATCTCTCCAGCCCATGTCTTTTCTTTTCAATTAAAATTTATTTATTTACTTGTGTGGTGGGGGGTGAGGGGGTGGGGTGGTGGAGTGTGTGCTTTGTGGCATGTGTGGAGGTCAGAGGACAACTTGCAAGAACTGGTTCTTGCCTTCTACCATGTGGGTCTCAGGGATCAAATTCAGGCCATCAGTCAGATTTGCAGGAGTCTTTACCCACTGATCTAGCTCTTTCCTGTGTCAGATAACCAGGTATGCTAGAGATAGACAAAGGGAAGAAAAGGCAGGAACCTTTCCTGCTCCTTTGAGTCCTTTCTTATCGATCATCAGTTAAAGGTTGAGTCTGTTGCTAAAAACCAAGATTTGAAATAAAAATACCAGAATTAACTTCTTGCAGCTTCTACTGCCTGTGTTAATAGTGAAATATGCATGCACATACAAACTATGGAATATGAGTTTCCTAATCTTATTTTTTCTGCTTGAGTTAGTATTTGCATATGAAACTGATGTTGTATGACATAAAGATAAATTGTAACTTTTACACTAATAGCTTGGAATTTTACTTTCCCTTTACTTGAAATGATATTACATGGCAAATGGAAACACTGTGACAAGTTGAAAGACAGAAGATGGCAAATTTATTCTTGAGTTACTTTTCAGTTAACTTTTGGTTTTCATTTAATTTATTTATATATTTATACATGTGTGCACCACATGAGAAGGTTAGTAAGCAGTTTGCAAAAATCAGTTCTCTCCTTCTACCCTCTGAGTCCTTAGATCAAACTCAGGTTGAAAGGCTTGTCAGGAAGCACCTTTACTCAGCTTGAGGCCTCTATTTAAAAAACAAACTATTATCATCATCATCTTCATCATCGTTGTCGTCGACAGTAGTAATAGTAGTAGTAGTATTTTTTGAGAATACAAATTCTCACATATTCCAGGCCAGCCCTAAGTGTATGATCTTTCTACTTCTGATTTCTAAGTACTATGATTGCAGTTGTACACCACCAAGAATGGTTCTATGTTTCAGAACTTTCTTTTTTTCCTCTTTCTTTTCTTTTCTGAGAGAGTCATACTGTGTAGCCCGAGCTGGCCTATGTAGACCAAGTTGTCCTTGTTTTTGGTTTTGGTTTTTGGCTTTTCGAGACAGGGTTTCTCTGTGTATCCCTGGCTGTCCTGGAACTCACTCTGTAGACCAGGCTGTGCTTGAACTCAGAAATCTGCCTGTCCCTGCCTCCCATGTGCTGGAATTAAAGGCATGTGCCTTTAACCATTGCCTGGCTGTCCTTGTATTTGTAATCCTCCTTCATCTGCCTCCCAAGTAGTAGAATTATAGGTGTATGTAACTATGACTGGCCATTTTTAGTGCTTCAAGAACTATGGCCTTGAATTTCATTTTGTGCTGGGTTCAGCTCACTCTGCAATTCCAGGCACTTGCTGTAAAAGCTGACTTGTTTGAGGCATAAAATGTGAGCTCAGGTCATCTCACCCCATATGTTTTCAAATCCCCTTTGTCTGGGTGGAAGTATCAAATATAAAGCAGATCAGTGCTGACTGCTTTGGGTTGTATAGGAGGTATAAGACCCTGTCTACTTAGCCCCTCTATCCCACCATCCCACAGCTTTAAGGCTGGGAGGGGAGGGCCTCTGTGAATGTACAGGGCTTCCACTGAAGCTGCCAATGTTAGGTCAATGTCAGGGGGATTCAGAGTCCTGTGATGGTTCTGTGCCACAGGATGAGGAAGTTTCCAAGGAAAGGAGAGCCAAGCCAGTCCCGGGCATTATCAGACAATCAGTTCACTTCATTTTAGATCTCAAAAGATTCCTTTGACTAAAAGAAAATAAATATGAGTTCAGTAGAATAATCAAAATTACTATTTTTCCAGGTACTTTACAGCTGCAATTTATTCTCTTAATGTCGAGGTCAAGAGTTAAAGCCCAAATTCTGGCTGCATATAGTGGTACATGCCTTTAATCCCAGCACTCAGGAGGCAGAGGCAGGAGGATCTCTCTGAGTTCAAGTCCAGCCTGGTCTACAGAGTGAGTTCCAGTACATCAAGGGCTACACAGGAAGCCCTGTCTCTAAAAACCAAATTCCAAATTCTGTGTTATAGAGTTTATTTCCCTTCAATATGATAGTCAGGGTCTGAGCCTGCCTCATAGTGGGCATGGAGGGCAATGACAGTCAGCATGGCTGACCTCTGTCCTGGCTGAACTGTGGCTCTGGAAGGTTTTGTTGGCTTCTGTTTCTGTGCCATGACCCTTGTACCCAGTGTGGAGAACTTGGTGCCTCCCCTGGGGATGCTACACATCACCCCTCTCCTAGATTCTGGCCTTGTTCCCTTCTCAAGGTCAGCCAGCACCCGGGCAGACTTCTATTTAACCTTTGACTTAACTGTAGAAGTCACACCTCTCCCTCCTTGACCTATTGCCATTAAAGGCACTTTGCAAAGTTTCTTCAGTTCATGGGGCATCATGCAGCAGCCTGGGAAAGCCCTTGTCTTAGCTACTTCTGCTTTGTGCCCTCCTTTTTCTAAAGCTTCCTTTCTCAGCTCCCCTCTCTCTGAGACACTGATGCTCTAGGGCAGTGCTCCCTTCCTTCCCTCCTCCCCTCTTTCCCTCCCCCTGCTCTTTGCTCCTATGGGTAATTTTCTTCTTATAACACTTAAGTGGACATCAATGGAATTTCAGAAGGACAAGAAGTTAAGTTGGCATGTATTTCACCATCAAAACTTTCAGGGCTGGGATGTAGCTCAGGGCTAAAGCACTCATCAATATTAGGGGCCCAGATGCTGAGTTTAATCTCCAGCACCATTAAAAACAAAAACAACAGCAACAGCAACAACAACAAACAAAAATGAAATAAACAAACAAAAAACGTGTTAAGTTGATTTGTTTTGAATATTTCTTCTGAGCTTTTTCCAGCTCTTATTGAGCAAACTCAGGGAGCAAGAGTGCCCAGTGGACAGCAGTCACTACTTAATGTTAACTGTCACTGACACAGCCTGGAGCACAGTTCTGAACCTGTGGTCACCACCTCTTTTGGGCTTGAATGACCCTTTCACAGAGGTAGCATATCAGATATTTATGTTATGATTCATAATGTTAGCAAAATTACAGTTATGAAATAGCAACAAATTAATTTTATGTTTGAGGGTCACTACAAGATGAAGAACTATATTAAAGGGTCACATTTTGTAGGTAGTGAAAAGGTCAGCTCAGGAACTTTGGAAAGGTCATGGAACACTTGCCCCTCCCAGAAAGGAGAAGCTAAATTATATTCCTCAAACCACAGGGAAGTCCCTGCAGCTAGGGGAGGCCCAGAGTTATTCTGAGACCGTTGGCCACCTACCTTATTCCCTAAAAACCAATTAGTTTAAAGGTAACACTGTAAGACTTGAGGGAGTCTTAACATACCCAAGAGATACCCTGAGTGGACTGTGTGGAGATGGGAATCGATGCAAAAAGCAAGAGGATTTTTATTATTATCCAGCATGCTGAGGCCACCCTGCACATGGAGACAGAACGAAGCACACTCCAGGATGCTCAGGACTTTTATACAGTTCTCAAGGCAGCCGCCATTAGGTACAATGTGATTGGCAGAACAACAGTGTTACCTTTAAACTAATTGGTTGATAGGGAATGAGGTAGGTGTCCAGAAGACTCTGGGCCTTTCCTAGCCACAGGGACCACCCTGTGGTCTGAGGAATGTAATTTAGCCTCTCCCTTCTGGGAGGGGGAACACTTGCCCTTCTGGGAGTGGCTAGTGTTCTATGACCTTTTCAAAGTTTCTGAGTTAACCCTTTCAACACTGCCAATCACATGTGCCTAATGGCGGCTGCCCTGAGGACTGTATAAAGGCCTGCTCAGTGGGCTGCATGTGGTCATTCTCTCCCCATGTGCAGGGTGACTCCAGGATGCTGGATTAAATAAAATTCCTCTTGCTTTTTGCATCGATTCCCATCTCCACGTTGTTCACTCAGGAGGTCTCCAGTAAGTTAAAGCTCACCAAGTCTTACAGTAGGTAGCATTAGGAAGGTTGAGAACCACTGGCCTAGCGCCATCTGAGAAGGAAGTCTTAACTGAGAGATTGCCCAGATCAGATTGGCCTGTGGGCACTTCTATAGGGCTTGGTCTTTATTGTTAATTGGTATAGGAGAATTCAGCCCACTGTGGGTGACACAATTCCCTTGGCAGGTAGCTCTAGGCTGGTATTAAAAGGCTAGATAACCATAAGCCTGCCACATGCCTGGATTATGACCTGGAAATGTGAGACGACCCCTTTTTTCCCCTAAGTTTCTTTTGGTCAGAACATTTTATCAGCAACAGAATGGAAGTAGAATTGTCATGGAAGCCAACTCAAGTCAGTGACTTTTGAGTTTGTGTCTCACACCCAAGGAGAACAAGGGACAAAGACAAGGAGGGAGCAGAGCAAAGGTAGATTATTAAGGACAGGTGAGAAAGAACTCCCAAGAGTAGGAACATGTGATGGTTCATATATGCTTTGCCCAAAGAGTGGCACTATTAGGAGGTGTGGCCTTGTTGGAGTAGGTGTGTCACTGTGGGAGTGGGCTTAAGACCCTTACTCTAGGGGCTTAGAAGTCATAATTCTGCTAGCAGCCTTCAGATGAACATGTAGACCTCTTAGCTCCTCCTGCACTATGCCTTCCTGGATGCTGCCATGCTCCTGCCTTGATGATACTGAACTGAATCTCTGAACCTGTAAGCCAGCCCCAATTAAATATTGTCATTAGAAGAATTGCCTTGGTCATGGTGTCTGTCCACAGCAGTAAAACCCTAGCTAAGAAGTTGGTGCCAGGCAGTGGGGTATTGCTGTGATAGGCTTGACCATGCTTTTGTTTGGTAGAATGTGGTTTGGGGACTTTGGATTTGGAGAGCAGGAGAATACTTTAAATGAGCCTTAAAGGGCCATCCTAGTAGGAGTATGGAGGACTTTGTTGCTGAGGGTGATTTGAATTGTGGAAGCCTGGGCCAAGATATTTCTTGGAGAAATTTCAATATGTGGCCTAGAGACTGTTTTGTGGTATTTTGGTGAAGAATGTGACTACTCTTTACCTTTGTCTGAAGACTCAGATTAATTGCATTGACAAAGTCTCATAAATGCCCAGCAGAGACTTTGTTCTTTGGCTAAGTCTCATGGAGAGTGTTTTAAACAAGTATAGCATGTTGAGAAAGGAAAAATATAAAATATACGGTTCAAGTATTAAAGGCGAATCAGGAAGTGAAATGGAGCTGAGTCCTGTGTTCAAGGAGATAACAAGATAAGGGATGGGACTTTGGGGCATGATCCTACCCAGCTAGATTTAGATCCAGGCATGGTGGTACACACCTTTAATCTCAGGAGATAAAGTCAAACAGATCTCTGAGTTCAAGGCCAGTCTGAGACAGCAAGTTCTAAGTGAAGAAAAGCTTAAATCCAGGCAAGGTGCACACCTTTAATCCCCAGAGACAGTCATGCAGATCTCTGAGTTCAAGGTCAATCTACAGAGCAAGATCCAAGGCAGCCTAGCTTAGGCAGTGAAGGAGTTGGGAAACAGAAAGCTAGTGATAATGTAGTAGAACAAGGGGGGGAGGCATTACTAGCCCCTGCAAGCAGCAGAACTCAGGAGCTTCAGCCATGTGACTCTGGCTTTCAAGTCCAGAATAGAAGGGACTACTGGGACAATTGATTCTGGTTAGCTGGTGCTAAGAAATTAGGGGTGATTAAGAAGAGACCAGCATCACTGAGGTGAAATCTTCTGGGAAGTGTTTCCTGAGAGCACAAAAAAGCTGTTCCAGAGATAGTCTAGGTTGTACCTTGTGCTGTGGCTGGACTTGGTAATGTGTAAGAGTCACCCAGATGGTACTGGTTTTGAAGGCATGAAGGGGTCATAAAGAACAAGTGAGGATCGGCACCGGAAGAGGCTGCAGAAGGCCATTGGTGAAGGTACAGCCTCAGTTGCAAATTGATGGCCCAGGACTAAAGTGGTCATGCAAAGGAGTTGAGGCTTGGCACTATGAAGAGAGCGTATGAGAGGATATTTGTGATGCCTAGTTGCATCAGAAGATCCCATTGTATTGGAGATTCCAGTACAAGAACCAAGAACAGCAGCAGCAGTGGAGTGGATCAACCTGAGTTTAGAGTGCTACAGAAATCAGAACTGGAGAAGTGATGCCAGCCCTTTG
The DNA here is from genome assembly GCA_036184795.1 of Tokudaia tokunoshimensis. Classification (NCBI taxonomy): domain Eukaryota; kingdom Metazoa; phylum Chordata; class Mammalia; order Rodentia; family Muridae; genus Tokudaia; species Tokudaia tokunoshimensis. The sequence goes on along the minus strand of BTHU01000012.1, from coordinate 4,901,468 downwards.
CAGGAGCCCAGAAGATCATGCGTGGATCCCAGACATTGAAACAAGAAGTTGTAACATTAAGTTGCCTTGGAGACCCCAAGATGTTAGAGATTCCAGAGCTGTGGGATACCTGCTGAGGAAAGCTGCTAACAGGGATCAGAACCAGCCCAGGAGAAAGAAGTTGTTGTAGTCAACAAAGATGAAAAAGGAGTCAGAGATATGAAAACAGAGTTGATATCAGACATGGAGATGCAGAGTTTGGAGTTTGTCCAGCTGGTTTCCTGTCTTGTTTTGGGGATCACAGTTAAGTGATTGGATGAATCTCAGAAGAGTCCTTGAACTTTGGACTTTTAACATTGTTGAGACTGCTATGGACTATGGGGACTTTGAAAGTCAGACTAAATGTAATTTTTAAAAAAAAATTTTAATTTTCTATATTTTTTAATTTACATTCTGAATGATTTCCCCTTTCCCATTCCCTCCCTCCCTGAAAGTCCCATAAGCCATCTTCCCTCCGCCTGTTCCCCATTCAACCTAAATGTAATTTTTTAATTATGCTATGGCTAGATATGGCCCCCATAGACTCATATGTTTGAACAAGCCTATGGGGCCAGGAAGTGGAATGTGGTGATTTATATATGCTTGGACCAGGGATTGGCACTATTAGGAGATGTGACCTTGTTGGAGTAGGTGTTTCACTGTGAGAGTGGGCAGTGAGACCCTCCTTCTAACCTTGTGGGAGTCAGACTTCTAGAGGCCTTCAGATGATTATGTAGAACTCTGAGCTCCTCCTGTACCATGCCTGCCTGGATGCTGCCATGTTCCCACCTTGATGATACTGGATTGAACCTCTGAACCTGTAAGCTAGCCCCAATTAAATGTTGTCCTTTATATGACTTGCCTTGGTCATGGTGTCTGTTCACAGCAGTAAAACTCTAAGACAGAGCACTTCCAAGGGAGGAATACCAACATGCTGCCTGCCCAGTGACCTATTGTGAGTTATAGAGACTGAGGAAATATTTGTGGTTCATCACTTTTGAGTACATCAGAGGCCCAGCCAATAGGGAGTCCATGCAAGTTCCTCAGTCCAACCCCTCAAAGGATCTTGGTACTCATCCAGTCAGCACTGTAGCCACGTCATGTGATCCACTATGTACCATGTCCTTGCAGCCTAAGGGGAGTCTCAGGACACAGGATTCATTGTAGGCAAACCTCTGTACACACAGTATGCCTACATATATACGTGCAGAAAGAACACTACAAAGTCAAAGTATTTTATATAAGGCAAAAACTCTTGCAGAAAGTCAGGAAAATGATTAAATGTTTAATTATCTTTTCATTTCAGATACTATCTTCAAGTTATTTCTCCCTTTCAAGTCTTTAATTCTGTTGGTCTCATTCAAACACACTGTGTGTTGGCTTAAGTTCAATCAACATTAGATTGGATCGAAAAATGTATGGCTTTTAGCTTTCTGGGAATTCCACCTTTTTTTTATTATAGTGAATTTAAGGTCTCTGTTTCTTGTTTCCTTTTTTTTTAAACTAGAAAGTAGAATATCTTATCCCCTGGAGTTTGTCATTGAAACTAGAACCACCTGGTCCACTGGGACCATAAAACCCAGAACAGCAGCTCTCCCTTTGTCTTTGAAAACTCCCATTGCAGAGGGGCCCTGCCCCAGGCTGGGAGGAAAGAGTGCCACACAGCATCCAGGCAGACAGATCCTTTGAGGTGTCCTCCAAGTCTGTCCATTACATTACTCCCTTTGTGTAGTTACTTCAACCTGCTCATTCTTCAATAAATGTTAGCATAAAACTTCTCTGGATCTTTAGGTTTTCATTTCTGAGGTTCCTGTGTTCTATGCAACTTCCATGCAGCCTGTGACATTTCCTCTCACTAACCTGAGTTTGATTAGGACCGCTGGCCATGACTACATGCATCATGGGTAGAGAAGAGTCAGTCACGCCAAGACAGCTGTGTACCTCCCTCACCCAGGCTTTTGTTCTCTTCCCTTTCAATGCTTTCAAGTACACACGCACGTGTGCGCGCGCGCACACACACACACACACACACACACACACACACACACACGCACACACACACGCTTCAGGCCCCTATGAAGCAGAGTTCATGGAAAGAAGCTGTGTCTGCAATGACTGATTGACAGGTTAGAATTACAGTGTTGTTGAGTGGTTGGAATGTTGCAGATTTTAAGTTTAATTATACTTTACCTTAGGCTTTAGCCACCTCGATTTTCTTAACTCACGTCTTTATCAGAGCTAATATCCAGTGATTAGCAGATGAAAGCCTTTTGGTGTTATTACTTTAGCAGACCACTTAGCTTCCAATGTTAGTTTCCAAAGCTAACAATGTTATCAGGTAGCATCTGAGAGATTCCCCCATCCTGCTATAACTCGTCTCTGATGTTCCCACCAGCATTTCAAAGTGCCTTGATTTATAGCTCTCTTAATCTGTTTCTATAAAGCTCCATGAAAGTGCTTCATGTGCTAACATGGAACCTAGGGTAATCTTATTGGGATCGGATAGTGTTCGGTTATTGAGAAGCAGATATAGGGAGGGCAGCAACTTATCAGACATGCGTGTGTATGGCCAAATGCCTGTGGGGGTGACACGTGAGTTACCATGAGTGTGAGTGGGAAGAAATGATCTCTGTAGTCTGCAAGGCAAGCAGGGTGATGTAATCTGATTCTCTGTCTCTTAATTTCTGTCTCTGTCTCTCTGTCTTTCAGGGAAATGTAATCTCTGTCTCTCCGTGTGTCTATGTGTCTGTCTGTCTGTCTGTCTCTATCTCTCGGGGAAATGTAATCTCTGTCTCTCTGTGTGTGTGTATCTCTCTGTCTCTCTCAGGGAAATGTAATCTGTGTGTGTGTGTGTCTGTCTGTCTGTCTGTCTGTCTCTGTCTCTGTCTTCAGGGAAATGTAATCTCTGTCTCTCTGTCTCTCTGTCTGTCTCTGTCTCTCTATCTCTCTCTCTGTCTCTGTCTCTCTCTCTCTGTCTCTCTGTCTCTGTCTCTCTCTGTCTCTGTGTCTCTGTCTCTCTCTCTCTCTCTCTCATTAATTGTCTGAAGCTCTTCATCTAGGATTGGATCCCTATGAGATTTCCCTGTTCATGTCGGCATATCAATCAGTGTCATTGTGTCTTGGTTAGGTGAGCATATTGTTAAGATTTCATATATAGAAGGTACAGTGTCACATGTGTAGAAGTTACAGAATCCTGGTTCTCTGATTTGTTCAAGTCCTTCTGACCTCTCTTCTGTGATGTCCCTTGTACCTTAGATACAGGGATCCTTTCATATTTTTATGGGTCATTTTTGTTTATTTTGTTGGGACACACTGAGTTTAATTTGGGCTGCATATGTAAGCCCAGGTGGAGGCATTTATTTATTGGAGCATGAGAAATTTCTTTGTGTGTGTATATACATGTGTATGTGTGCCTGTACATGTATGTGTGTGCCTGTGTGTGTAAACATGTATGTGTGTATGTGTATGTATTTGTATATGCGTATGGATGTGCATATGTGTGTGTAGGTCAGAGGCCTTCAAAAGTTGGTTCTTTCCTTCTACTCTGTGGATCTTGTTAGACCAGGGGTTTGGGAACAAAGGCCAAGATGATGTGGGCCAAGAGGTCCTGCTCTTTTCTTCTGATCAGTGGCCCTTTTATTCTTGATTCTGCTTGAATTGGCTTATTTCATCATTGAAGAAAACCTATCAGATCCTAGAGATCAAACCCAGGGTGTCAGGCTTGGTGGCAACTGTCATTACCTGTGGAGTCATCTCACCCACACATGGATGGGCAACTTAACAGTAATCACAGCACTGATGAAAATGCTCCCTTTCCCCAGCAGCTGTTCACTGCCAATAGCTCCTTGTCCAGGAAGGGTAAGGCCTTGTAAGTCTTCCCTTCATAATAGAAGACTGATGACCCCATCTTGTGCAGGTCTCAATCGACAGCCCCATCTTGGGCAGGTATTGGGTAGCTATAGCTGTCAGTCTCTGAGTTCGTGACTGCAATGCTGTGTTGTGTCTAGAACGTGACATTTTGCATGACTCCTTCCCATCCTTTGGCTCTTGCATTCTTTCTACGTCTGTTTGTTTGATTTTTGAGTTAGATCCTCCCTGTGTAGCCCTACTTGGCCTAGAACTCACTACGTAGACTATGCTGGCTTCAAACTTCAGGGTGCTACTTGTTGCTCTGATTGCTGGGATTATAGGTGTGGCACCAGTCTGGCTGAGCTTTAGGCTTAAACAGAAAACTGAAGCACAAGCCAGAGTCTGTGTCACCCTGAGGTCCTGCTCTGTGTCTCACTGATCACTGTCTCCACTTGGCTCTGCAAGGTGGTCCTAAGAAGTCTTTATTGCTGGATCAGACAGGCTGATCTGAGGAGATGGCTGCTTCTCCAGCATATGGCCTCACCCTTGCCCCACCTGCTGGTGGAGAGTCTGTTCCTAGAGGCACTGCTGATCTAAAAACCAACAGGTTTAACATAATGACTTGACTCTGCCTACAGCTAGGATGAGACAGGCTAGGTAAAGTGAGACTCACTCCTGTGTGACTACCATGCTTATAGAGGTAAGCAGGAGTCTGAGGCAAGGGAAACCAGATAAACCAGAATTGGGAGTAATGCTAGGCTCTACTTCTAGTCATTGTGGTGGTTTGAATGAGAATGCCCACATAGATCCATAGGGAGTGGCACTAATAGGAGGCATGACCTAGTTGGAGGAGGCATGACCTAGTTGGAGGAGGCGTGGCCTAGTTGGAGGAGGTGTGGTTTAGTTGGAGAAAGTGTGTCACTGCGGGTGGCCTTAGGTTTCAGAAGCTCAAACCAGGCCCAGTGTTGTTCTGTCTTACTGCTGTCTGCAGATCCAGATCCAAAGCTGACAGCTATCTCTCTATCACCATGTCTACCTGCATGCCACCATGCTTTCTGTCATGACAACAATGGACTAAATCTCTGAACTGTAAGCCAGCTTCAGTTAAATGGTTTCCTTTCTAAGAGTTGCTGGGGCATCTAGTCACAGTAAAAGATAGAAAATTTTGAGTTGGCCCCACTCCATCTATGAGGCCTGAGAACCTGAACTTGTGAACTCTGAGGGAGTGCCCACAGGGCAAGAACTTGCAAAACATTTCTGAGAATTACAGCTGTGTGCACCAGATAAAGGACCCTGTTACTAACGGACCATATCCTTACTACCTGGAAATAGCCTATGAGAAGTGTTCCTGCCCAGAATGTCCCTACTCCCCCTCCCCTTCCAAGCTCTGTGGTTTTTGCCTCTATAAGCTTGTGTGACTTGGGGCCTGGCCCTCAGCTCCTTCCCTCCTGAGTGAGGTACGAGCGGAGCCCCAGCTGGCTGATACCCTAAATAAAACCTCTTGCTGTGTTGCATCAAGTTTCAACTTCGGTGGTTTGTGGGGTGGACGTCGACCTTTGGGACTTGAGTGTGGGTCTCCCTCTCCAGGAGGGGGGTCTTACATGTGGGGGCTCGTCCAGGATTTGACAACCATGCCCTGCCCACAAACTCGACCTTGGAGGTAAGAAAGGCGCCTTCTGTGTCAGTCTGTCCTGTCTGTTCATTCTGATCATTCTGCCTCTGATACTTTTGGTTTGCAGATATTGTCTTTCAGGCTGGACCACACGAACACCTGGACCAGCAACTGTACATTACAGTTTGGGAAGATCTGTCACAAAACCTGCCACCCTGGGTTAAGCCTTGGATTCGCTTACTCAGGCGGCTGCCTAGCTCCCGAGTCTTGGCAGTCCAGAGTTCAACAGAGGAGCCCTCCCGGCTGGCTTCTCTGAAGAAAATTTATCCTGAAGTCTCAGAAGGCCTCATCCTTATCTATCCCCTCCCCTATACCCACCTACCCTCTCCCCTACAGTACAGCCAGAATCCTCGCCCCCCTCCCCGGCTCAGTTGCTGAGGCTCCCAGCCCTGCCCTGATCCCTCTCCCAACCTCATTGTGACCTTACCACTGCGGGCCTATGGTCCCCTGCTGGTGCCAGGGGAAGACGGCCAGGCACCCCCATTGCAGCCACTCTAATATTGGCCCTTCTCCTCCTCTGATTTCTATAATTGGAAAGCTAACCACCCATCTTTTTCTGAGGATCCCCAAAGACTTACAGGTCTCATGGAGTCTCTGATGTTTTCTCACCAGCCCACTTGGGACGACTGCCAGCAGCTCCTCCAAACTCTCTTCACAACGGAGGCCCTGCTGGAGGCCTGAAAGAATGTGCCTGAGGCCAATGGCCGACCCACACAACTTCCTATTGTCATTGACCTAGGGTTTCCACTCACCCGACTGGACTGGGACTACAATACGCCAGAAGGTAGGGAGCGACTGACAGTCTATTGCCAGGCTCTTGTGGCTGGCCTCCGAGGGGCTGCTAGGCACCCCACCAATTTGGCCAAGGTAAGAGAGATAGTGCAGGGTGCTACTGAGCCACCGTCTGTGTTTCTTGAGCGACTCATGGAAGCATATAGAAGGTATACCTCCTTTGACCCAACGGCAGAAGGTCAGAGGGCGTCGGTGGCCATGGCCTTTATTGGACAGGCAGCACCTGATATAAAAAGAAAGTTACAATGTTTTGAGGGGCTACAAGATTTAAATTTGCAGGATCTAGTGAAGGAAGCTGAAAAAGTATATTATAAGAGGGAGAGTGAGGAAGAGAAAGAACAGAGAAAAGAGAGAGAGAGAGAGAGAGAGAGAGAGAGAGAGAGAGAGAGAGAGGAGACAGGAAAGGAATTTGACTCATATCTTGGCCACACTCGTGAGTGATAGAGATAGTAGAGACAGGGGACCCCCTCCAGAGGGGACTAGGAAGTCAGGGAACCTGGGCAACCAAGTGCTGCTGGAGAAGGACCAGTGTGCATATTACAAGGAAAAAGGACATTGGGCCCGAGACTGCCCTAAAAAGAAAGGACCCCCTTGACGGATACTGGCCCTGACTGAAGAGAAAGAAGACTAGGGGAGATGGGGCTCGGAGCCCCTCCCCGAGCCTAGGGTAACTCTGAAGGTGGAGGGGCAGCCTGTTGAGTTCCTGGTGGATACAGGAGCCCAACATTCAGCCTTACAAAATTCTAAAGGCCCTATGTCCCAGAGAAAATCTTGAGTGACTGGGGCCACCAGTCAGCAGCAGTATTCATGGACTACCCGAAGAACAGTTGACCTGGGAGTGGGCCGGGTAACCCACTCATTCCTGATCATTCCTGGATGTCATACCCCCCTAATGGGGAGAGACTTGCTCAGAAAACTGGGGACCCAAATCACCTTCACCCCACAAGGACCAAAGGTCACCAAAGCTGGGCAAGCGATAACCACCCTAACCATGCGCCTAGAGGATGAACACCGACTTTTTGAGCTCCCAGAGGTACGGCCTATAGAGATGGGCAAATGGCTCCAGCAATACCCTAGAGCCTGGGCAGAGACTGCTGGAATGGGGCTGGCACTAAAACAACGCCCCCCTCACCGTGGTTGTGGAATTAAAAGCTTCCGCCACTCCTATAGCCGTGCACCAATACCCTATGAGCCCTGAGGTGCATGCGGGGATAAGGCTCCACATATAGCGCCTTATCCAGCAAGGTGTCCTGGTGAAGTGCCAGTCCCCATGGAACACCCGCTTTTGCCAGTGTGCAAGCCTGGCAGCAATGACTACCAGCCCGTTCAGGATTTGAGGGAAGTCAACAAACCGATACAGGACATCCATCCAACTGTCCCCAACCCGTCCAACCTACTGAGCTCGCTTCCCCCAGACCACACTTGGTAAACAGTGTTAGATTTGAAAGACACCTTCTTCTGCCTCCACCTTCACTCCACCAGCCAGAAGATCTTCACCTTTGAATGGAGGGACCCAGAAATGGGAACGACTGGCCAGCTGACCTGGACCAGGCTACCTCAGGGCTTCAAGAATTCACTGACCATCTTTGACAAAGCCCTGCACCAGGACCTAGCCCATTTCTGTGCAGCCCACCCCCAGGTAACCCTGCTTCAGTATGTTGATGATTTACTTCTTGCAACCCCCAGTGAAGAGGCCTGTCACAAGGGAAGAACTGGCATGACTGGGATATCGTGCCTCCGCCAAGAAAGCTCAAATCTGTCAATGCCAGGTGACATACTTGGGGTACTCGCTAAAAGGGGGGGGAAAGGTGGCTCACAGAGGCCAGAAAACAAGCTGTGACTCAGATCCCACCACCCTGGACCGCACAACAGGTCCGCAAGTTTCTGGGGACTGCGGGTTTCTGTAGGCTCTGGATACCAGGGTTTGCCTCCCTGGCGGCTTCTCTATACCCCTTAACCAAAGATAGTACACCATTTGAATGGAATAAAGAGCAACAGCAGGCCTTTGATGACATTAAACAGGCCTTATTAACTGCCCCAGCCCTGATCCTCCCTGATGTGTCCAACCCTTTCACCTTATTCGTAGATGAAAGGTTAGGTATTGCCAGGGGAGTTCTGACCCAACAACTGGGACCATGGAAAAGGCCTGTGACCTACCTCTCTAAGAAATTAGACCCTGTTGCTAGCGGATGGCCTGCCTGCTTGAGGTCAGTTGCAGCAGTAGCACTGTTGGTCAAGGATGCCGATAAGCTGACTTTGGGACAGAACCTGACCATCATTGCGCCTCATGCCCTAGAAAGTATCATCAGACAACCACCCAAATGGTGGCTCTCAAATGCCTGAATGACCCACTACCAGAGTCTTCTATTAAATGGCAATCGAGTTCAGTTTGCCCCCTTAGTCGCCCTCAATCCCACCACCATGCTGCCTGATGCGGCCCGCCATCCGGTGGTGGACAACTGCCAAGAAATACTGGCAGAGGAAAAACAGGGGTCCGGTGAGACTTCCAAGATTGGCCTTTGCCAGATGCACAGGTGACCTGGTTTACTGATGGAAGTAGCTTCGTGGTCAAAGGTAAGCAGATGGCTGGGGCGGCAGTGGTAGATCGAGACGGAGTCATATGGGCCAGCAATCTTACAGAGGGATGATCAGCTCAAAAAGCTGAACTGGTTGCACTCACCCAGGCCTTGAAAATGGCCAAGGGGGAAAAGACCAACATTTACACAGACAGTAGGTATGCCTTTGCTACTGTGCACGTCCACGGTGCTATCTAATGGCAGAGGGGACTTTTGACCTCAGCAGGAAAGGAGATTAAAAACAAAGAGGAAATATTAAACTTTCTGGAGGCAGTACATAGGCCAAAGAAGGTAGCCATCATTCATTGTCCAGGCCATCAAAAAGGGAACTCACTAGTAGCTAAGGGGAAATCAACAGGTTGATGCAGAAGCTAAATGAGCAACCCAAGGACTAAACATTTTGGCTGTTTTTCCCCAAGATGAAGTTCCAGTACTATTGCCTCCTATCGGGCAGTTAGATTATACAGAACAAGCCCTCCAACAGATTAAAAAACTGGATAAGGACTATGATCTCCTTTATAAAATTGGGAAAACCAAAGATGGTAAGATTATCTTACCCAGCTCACAGGCCAAAACCATTCTACCTCAAATTCATTGGCTCACACATTTAGGAACTAAGAAAATGATAGCAATGATGAAAAAGACCCACTATCACATTATTAGACTATATGACATGGCCAAAGATATAGTTAAAAATTGTATGCCTTGCCAAAAAGTGAATGTCTGCAGGAACAAGCTAGAGGCAGGTAAGCGCCTCCGGAGAGATAGGCCAGGAACCTTCTGGGAAGTTGATTTCACAGAGATAAGACCAACCCAGTATGGCAATAAGTATTTGTTAGTCTTCATAGACACTTTCTCAGGTTGGGTGGAAGGCCTTTCCTGCCAAAAAGGAAATAGCTGCAGTCGTAACAAAGGAGATCCTAGAGGAAATTTTTCCCCGGTTCAGCATGCCAAAGGTAATTGGGTCTGACAACGGCCCAGCTTTCGTTGCCCAGGTAAGTCAGGGACTGGCCAAGATCCTGGGGTTTAATTGGAAATTACATTGTGCATATAGACCCCAAAGTTCAGGACAGGTAGAGAGAATGAATAGGACCCTAAAAGAAACCATGACTAAATTGTCCGAAGAGACTGGCTGTGCAGACTGGACAGTCTTTCTTCCCTTGGCTTTGTTTCGAGCTAGAAACACCCTGACCCAGTTTGGCCTTACCCCTTTCGAAATTCTATATGGGGCCTCTCCCCCTCTCAGCATGATAACTGATCAAATAGAACCTACTTGTTATAGTAACAGTGACTTGAATATGCTAGGCTAAAAGCCCTTGAAGTGGTGCAGAAAGAAGTGTGGACTCAGCTGGCTGAGGTTTATCGACCCGGAGATCTCCAGGTACCACACCAGTTCCAGGTCGGAGATTCAGTCTACATGAGATGACATTGGGTATCCAGTCTTGAACTGCATAGTAAGGGACTGTACCTGGTGTTTTTGACGACCCCTACTGCAGTCAAAGTAGATGGTATCTCTGCGTGGATCCATGCTTCCCATGTCAAACATGCACCACCACCTGACCAGAACTGGCATGCTGAGATGACCAACCACCCTCTTAAGCTTCGCTTCTGCCACATTGCTGTCCCTACTGATGCTCCCCCAACTGAGTAACTCTAACCCCCATGCCCCGCAGAAGTTGATCTGCCAGGTGTTATCACAGACAGGGGAGGTGGTGTGGTCAACCTTGAAAGAAGCTCCCCTTAATACATGGTGGCATGATATAGTGCTTGATCTGTGCCACCTCATAGCGGGATTAGACTCTTGGGACATCCTCAAGCATGGTCCTGATTCCTTGCCTGTGTTAGTAGAGTCCACCCATCATCAATGCACAACCACGCTGGGATGTGCCAGGCCTTGGTCTCGGTGTCAAATGAGACTAACCCCTTTCTATGTTTGCCCCCATGATGGGCGAACTAGACCAGAGGCCAGAAAGTGTGGAAGCTTAGAGAGTTACTGTTGTCAAACATGGGGTTGCAAGACATCCAGGACCACATATTGGAACCCTTCCTCCTCTTGGGATCTGATAATGGTGTCTAGAAACCACTCTGACACACTCATTGTCCTCAGTGAGGGAGATACGTTCCCTCCTCCCAGAGTACCTGTAATAGTGGGCCATGCAACCCTGTAGCCATCTGCTTCACGGATGAGGGAAAGAAATTCAAAGGATGGCCAAGAGGGCGCATGTGGGGACTCTGGTTTTTTGTTTCCGGTTGAGACCCTGGGATTCTCTTCTCTCTCAGGCTTAAGGTTGAGACCCTCACCCCAGTGGCAGTCCCATTATGAGACCCACTGGTACAGTCAAGAAGACCCCGCCAAGTCCCAAACCTCCCCTTGCCACTGTTTCTGCCACCCACGCCTCCACTGCTTCATCTATTCATCCCACGACTCAACCCCTGCCAGGATTGAGCCAGCGCATGTTCAATCTAATCTAAGGAGCATTCCAGGTTTTAAATTCCTCCAACCCAGAAGCTACTCAGTCTTACTGGTTGTGCTTTGCTTCTAACCCCCCTTATACCGAGGGCATAGGTATAAATAACTAAGTCCTATCATGTTACATCTGATCATAACTTTTGCAGCTGGCATAATGCTAAAAAGCTGACCCGATCCACTGTATCTGGATCTGGCCTCTGTATAGGCACGGCTCCCCTTGATAAGGCTCATCTTTGTAATATACAGTTGCCTTCAATAGCTCTGAACTCAACAAGTATATAGTACCTCCTATTGAAGCTTGGTGGGCCTGTAACCCAGGACTCACCCCTTGTGTGTCAACATCTGTCTTTAATCAGTCTCGAGATTTCTGTGTGATGGTTCAGTTAGTCCCAAGACTCCTCTATCATGATGATAGCTCTTTTCTAGATGAATTTGACCATCAGACTAAATATAAAAGAGAACCTGTCACGTTAACCCTAGTGGTGCTTTTAGGGATAGGTATGGCAGCTGGTGTGGGGACTGGTACTACGGCCTTAGTTCAGATGTCCCAATATTGTGAAAGTCTTAGAACAGCTATGATGGAAGATCTCAGAGCCATTGAACATTCCATTTCCAAACTGGAAGAGTCTTTGACCTCCTTATCAGAGATAGTGCTCCAAAATAGAAGAGGTCTTGATTTGTTGTTCCTTAAGGAAGGGGGGCTGTGTGCAGCTCTCAAAGAAGAATGTTGTTTCTATGTAGACCATTCAGGAGTAATAAGAGATTCCATGGCTGTGACGGTTTGTATATGCTCATCCTAGGGAGTGACACTATTAGAAGGTGTGGCCTTGTTGGAGGAAGTGTGTCACTGTAGGGTTGGGCTTAGAGATCTTCCTCTTAGATGCCTGAAGATGCCCAGTCTGTTCCTGGTTTCCTTTGGATAAAGGTGTAGAACCCTCAGCTCCTCCTGTACCATGCCTGCCTGGATGTTGCCATGCTTCTGCCTTGATGACAATAGAATAAACCTCTGAACCTGTAAGCCAGCCCAAGTAAATGTCTTTTTATGAAACTTGCATTGGTCATTGGTGTCTGTTCACAGCAGTAAAACCCAAACTAATACAATGGCTAAACTCAGAGAGTGCTTAGACAAGAGATGAGACCGGGATGCAGGACAAAGCTGGTTTGAGAGTTGGTACTCCAAATCTCTTTGGTTTACCGCCCTTCTTTCCTCAGTCATGGGACCACTCCTCATTCTCCTACTGCTCCTCACTGTGGGACCTTGTGCTTTAAATCACCTCATTAGATTTGTCAGAGAGAGAGAGAGAGAGAGAGTTAGTACAGTGCAGATAATGATGCTTTATACCAGATCTTGAAATCTAGAGAGGACCCAGAAGTTCAATGATTAGAACTTACAAAAAGAAAAAGTGGGGAATGAAAGATGGAAAATTTTGAGTTGGCCCCACTCCATCTGTGAGGCCTGAGAACCTGAACTTGTGAACTCTGAGGGAGTGCTCACAGGGTGAGAACTTGCAAAACATTTCTGAGAATTACAGCTGCATGCGCCAGATAAAGGACATGAATCCTGTTACTAACAGACCATATCCTGACCACCTGGAAATAGCTTGTGAGAAGTGCTCCTGCCCGGAAAGTTTCTACTCCCCCTCCCCTTCTGAGTTCTGTGGTTTTTGCCTTTATAAATTCGCATGACTTGGGGCCTGGCACTCAGCTCCTTCCCTCCTGAGTGAGGTACTAGCGGAGCCCCAGCCGACTGGTACCCTAAATAAAGCCTCTTGCTGTGTTGCATCAAGTTTTTCGACTTCGGTGGTTTGTGGGGTGGACATTGACCTTTGGGGCTTGAGTGTGTGTCTTCCTTTCTGGGGGTCTTACAACAGCAAATAGAAATGTAATTGTGGCAGTTACCTGAAACCTCCCGGGAGTTGTACACAAGTGGGTTTTCCATGAATGGAGAGCTAGGAAGTGAAACAACGGGGGATCGAGAGAAAGAAAACACACAGAGACATTAGTGCATGGCTGTACAAAATCTCTCTTTACTTGGGGAATAAGAGTGGCAATATATGCTCTGTGGGTGTGACCCTCCCTCCCAGGGTTGCAGAGTCTTCTCAGCACTTCTCAGCAGGGCCTTAGCTCCACTGTTCCTTGAGGATGTTGATCTCACAGGGTCTGTTACTCTGCAGGAGGCTGAGGTGTGACAAAAGGCTTGCTCCCGGAGCTCTGCCAGCTCTACCAGGTAGGGGGAGGTGTAGCTTACTGGGGTCTGGAGCTGAATGATAGTTGCCATGTGATAAAGCACTTCGATATGACTCTCTACAGTCACCTTGTGGGCCCAAGGGGTGAGGAGACTGTCTTTAGTAAAAGCAATTTCTAAATGTATATTATAATAGGAAGGAAGAGGGAGGAAGGGAGGAAGGGAGGGAGAGGACCCATTCTTACCATCTGTCATTACCTATAAAATCAAAAGCTTCTATATAAAAATTTCCATGATAATCTTCAATTTTAACATGTTTTTCTACATTTTCTACAATTTTATCAGAAATATTTTCCACGTAAACCTTCAATTCTATGATAAAATATTTCTACTTCCTTTTCCAATTAATTTAGCAATGTTTTTGTCTACCACTTTACTCTTTAATTTTTCATGAAAATTGTCAATTTTAATGTTTTTCTATATACCTTTTCTATTTTATCAGAAATATTTTCCATGTAAATCTTCAATTTTATAAAATGTTTTTACTTCCTTTTTTAATAAAAGAACATGCTTTTCAAAAAATATAAATAAAGTATTTAAAGCACTACGCAAGGAAAAATAAAAACCAAAAAACCAAAGACTTACTTAGCCTTTGACTGAGAGACAAAATCTGGAAAGGGAGCTGAGTCCTGAGTGGCTGTTTCTCCTCAGGAGGAAAGAGAGGTGCTAACACCACCAGTGGATGGGAAGGGTTAGGTCTAAGGAAGCTGTGGTCATGAAGCCTGGGTCTGGACAGATAAAGGATTTGCCGCAGATGCTTACATCATAAGAGCATTTCTGTGAAGTAAGAAGCTGAACCAGAGGCTCCCAGAAGCCAGCATCCTCTGTCAGACACTCATCATAGATCTGGGATCTAGAATTTTAAAAATTTCACAATGAATTTGTGACTTTCACTTTACGAATTTGTTGGGGAAACTGGATAGAAATTTCAAAGTGTGCTCCAGACAACATGTCCTTAGATTTTTAGAATCATCATCAGAGCTCTTGAAATCCCCAGACAGTATTTCAGCCTTATCCTGAACCTGTTCTGTTTGGTAATTTGGCTTGCAGGAGTTTAAAAATCTCTGGACCACACTGTATCACAGCATTGTGTCTTTCTTGGCCAACTAGGCTAGAGTATGTTAGAACAAGAGTGTGCATCTTCAGGTCAGATACTACAGCCCAAATTAGGCCACACCTCTATGTCCCCTGCCCCACCCCCCTGCCCTGGGACAGAGAGTTAAAAACAATTTGTATTGTGACATGACAGCTTTCACACTTTGATATCCATCTCCCCTGAGCTCTCTGTAACATAGGCTATAAAGAGTGGAAACTTCCTGCCACTCTTGTAAGGTTATAAAAAGTCAAAATTCTCTTTTGTTTGGGGGAATTGGTCTGGAGATTCCTGGGGTGGGGGTTGCTCTGGAGGTCCCTTGAAAGCAACACAATCACCTCTGTCCCTGTCCCTGTCTCTGTCTCTCTCTCTGTCTCTCTGTCTCTCTGTCTCTCTCTCGCTCTCTCTCTCTCTCTCAAAATAAAGCCTCTTTCAGGTTTTAAATGATAACCAAGTCAGCTCAGTCAGTCAACAGGTTCTCCAGTGCAGGAGTGCGGATTAAAAAGAAAAAAGACAATTAGACATTGTAGCATGACCCCAGTCAGTTCTGAGACTGAGGCAGGTTTATTTTTTCCCAGTCCACTTTTATACCATTTTAATTACATGCAAGTAATAAGATCAAGCAGTACAATAAACACAAATAGTAAAGGAATGGGTAAGGCAATAAACAAAGTCCCATGATCACTCCTGAGATCACTGTTTCTAAGGGTTTATCAGGATGACCAATATATCTGAGCCTACTTCCCTGTCTGAGTCCAAAATCAGATTCTTGCCTGAAGCCTACTTCTTTGTTCTACCCTAAAATTAGATTTTTGCCTGAACTTACTTCCTTGTCATGGCCCAATGTCAGATTCCTGCCTGAAGCCCATTTCCTTGTCCTTGGACAATGTCAAATTCCTGCCAAGGGGCCCCAAAAGCTCTCCACAAAATGGAAACATCCTCTTTCTCTTAAACACAAGCACGATCTTGTTAAAATGTCTTATATTAATTTTTTTCTGTGTGATTTCTCTTCTGCCCATTTAAAGGCCCAACCATGACCTTGAGCCCTTTCCATTGCTAATGAAGCTCACTGAGGGGAATTGTGGGTCACCTTTCTTTCAGGACCAAGAGCTGCTACGGTTCTTCTTTTATCATTAGAGCAGTGCAGCGCTAGCAATTAGAATTCTCATACAAATGATTTTGAATGTAAATAAAAAAAACTTAGAAAAACAAAATAAAAAAAAATTCTCATACAATTTAACAGTGGAGATTTTCCGAAGAGTCACTTTATGCCAGGCACTCTCTCCTAGCTTTAGAAGCAGTTTGTCTTTGCATGTAGGTCTCTCTCTCAGAACTATGGAGGTGGCTCCGCAGGTAAAGCCCTTCTCACTAAGCCAGGAAACCTGAGTTCAGTCTCGTAGACCACACAGTGGAATGAGATGCTGACTCCTGTATTTTGTCTCCTGAGTTACATGGACAGTTACATGGAGGTCTGAATGAGAATGTCCCACCTAGGCACAGATGTCTGAATGCTTGGTCTTCTGCTCATGGCGCTGTTTAAGGAGGCTTAGGATGTATAGCCTTGATGAAGGAAGTATGTGATGGGGTACCGGGGTTAGAGAGTGAGAATGGGCTCTGAGGTTTCAAAGCCTCGGGCCATTGCCACTGAGCCTCAGCTTCTGCGCCAACTGCCTGCCAGCTGCCTGCCAGCTGCCCTGCTCTGCTCTGACATCATGAACTCTAACCCTCAATCCTTAAGTACAAACAAACTTTTCTATATATTTCCTCAGTCATGGCAACAAAAAAGTCACACCTGCATACACGCACACACACACACACACACACACACACACACACAATGATTGAAAAGGGAAAAGAACCCATATTGCAAAACCAGTAAAATGAATGGATGAGCAAATTCTCACTTTCCTAAGGAGGACTGAGGCTTGGAAATGCTGTCCATTCCTTTTTCCTGGCTAGAGCTGATCAATGGTAAAGCAGCATTTGAACCCAGAGCCTGCCCTTTGACCCCATTTCTCTACCACAAGACAAGAATTGTCTTTGAGTCCATTTTCCCTCAGTTCATACTTCCTCCCACTTTTAAATTTTACTTTTATTATGTTCTTTAATTAATGTGCCGGTGGGCATATCTGTGCACATGTGTGCATGTATCCCTGTAAACCAGAAGTGTCAGAGTCCCCTGGAGCTAGAGTTATAGGCAGCTGTGAGCCCCCTAACATCAAAGGGACATTAAGATCAGAACATAGGTTGAATGTGGAAGGGTGCTCTGTTCCCATGCACTGAGAAGCAGATAGGAGGTCGGGGGGCAAGAGCCATGAGATGGGGGGGGGGAGTCTAACTAAGCTCCTGATGATCAGCTCTAGCTATGTCACCTGCATCCTACGGTCCTTGTCACAGCATACGAGAGACATGTGCACCTGTGTGGGACAGGAGTGTATTAAGTTCCTGATTTATCAGCTCTGGCTGTCATCTGCATAGGTCACAGCATGTGACAGACTCGAAGCACACCTGTGTAGGATGGGATTGTATCAAGAGAAGACCAATGGAAGCATGAACATCACCAGGTAAGTTTCCCTGAAGGAAGGCAGTAGTAGACATACATCATTTTACAGAGGCAAAATGAAAACAGTAAAAGCACAAGACTGCTGTCAGTAAAGCTATACCTGAAAGGTGTTGAGGTTTGGTCTGTTGCTATGTATTGTGATGCTAGATACTGACCCCAAGATCTGGTTGCCTCGGGGATAAGGAAATCCTCACACACACCAGGCGATGTTATGCAACCTGGCTCCTTAATTTAAAACTCTTGTTTGAATCAAGATGCATACAGCCTATACTGGGCAGCTGAGATGTAGGCAGAGCTTCAGTTCCAGGGCTTGGGATTGGAGTAGAGACAAGGAGAAGAGAGCAGAGAAGTGAAGAGAGGAGAAGACGACATAGGGTAGTTGAATGTTGAGAACACGGCCATGAGAGCTAGCAGGTTGGAGAGAGAGTGGCCCAGACAGAATATGGTAAGTTATATCTTGGGGTTACTGACAGGGAAGTGAACAAAATAGTTTAGAGGGTTGATATCTGCCAGGCTCTAGTGCACTAGGCTTATTATAAATAGAGATGTTGTGTCTTTTATTTGGGAACTGAATGGTCAAAGGGAGAAACCCCCAGTGAACTTTTACTACAACAGAAAGGAAACTACATTAGAAGGCCAGGCAAGACCAAATTTTTCGTTTTCTCAATAATATTAGAAATAATAAAAATAAGACATGGATCACTTGGCTAAAAGACAAAACAGCTCAAAGGCTGAAGACCACAGGGACCAGTGGGAGCCAATGGGAGCTCTATTGTTTACAATATCACTAGAGATGGAAGCTAAACTGTGTTCAAGACTTGAGGGGCTGCATCTGATGAGTCTCCTTGATCATGGAGTTAGAATGATGGAGGCCCAGAGCCAAGTTATCTTGGACTATCTTAGCTCCCTTTACAGGCCTCCATTGTCCACTTCTGAACTCTGATATTCTTTACAGAGCACACACTTCTGCCAGCACAAAGGCTGTCATCAGGAAGGACGTGAGGCCTGTAGTGGAGGCCTCCTCACTAGCTGTAGCCTCCTCACTTGCAGTGCCTTAGGGTTCCATTGCTGTGAAGAGACACCATGACCGAGGCAACTCTTACAAAGGCAAACGTTTAATTGTGGCTGGCATACAGGTTCAGAGGTTCAGTCCAGTATCATCATGGCAGGAAGCATGACAGCATCCAGGCAGACACGGTGCTAGAGAAGGAGATGAGAGTTCTACATCTTGACCACAGGACAGCCAAGAGAAGACTCACTCTTCCTCACTGTTTCAACAAGGCCACACCTCCTAATAATGTTGCTTCCTATGGGCAAAACATATTGAAACCACCACATCAAACTACCTGAAGTCACAGCTCTATTCTTAAAAAGCCATGATTTGTTTTGTAACTATAAACACTTCATGAAACTATTATTATATCGGGATGGGGTATTAGGGGCAGACTGATTCTACGTTCCTGGGCTATGGTCATTTGGCTCCACAATAAACTGTGTTGCTCGCTTGGTAGTGAGAGCCATAAAGCCTTATTTTGACATTGACAAGGTCCTTGGTGGTTTGCTTCTTAGGAGGAAGGAGAGGGTAGTTCTTGTCATTGCTGATCAGAGCACTGCACAGGTGGAACCCAAACCAAGTCATGGGGCTAGCACATGAAGCTTCTCACAGAGCACCAACCGCTTATAACCCATGCCTATGAGGGTGGCATTTTGAAAACAGGGAACACAAGAGAGAGTCATACTTTTAAAAATTAATATTCAAGTTGTTAAAGTAACAGAATTTTTAAAAAGCTAGTCATTAAACTCTTAAATTCAGTTTACAGACTATAATAGCATATGCAACCCTCTAGCAAATTGTTAATAATTTCTGTGAAAGGCCTTTGATTGATGAAATGGCCTTTGATTACATTTTATATTATTTGCAGGCCTTGTAAATTAAACCCATTTAAATATTTCAAGTGAATTTATGCTTTTAATGGATTCTATCTCAAGAGGTAATATTCTCTAATATCTTAAGTCTTGTAAATCTAATAAAAATTAAACTCCTAGCCAGGCAGTAGTGGAACACACCTTAAGTCCCAGCACTTGGGAACAGAGGCAAAAAAACCTCTGAGTTCAAGGCCAGCCTAATCTACATAAGGAGTTTTAGGACAGCCAAGGCTACACAGAGAGAAACCTTACTTGAAAAACCAAAACAAACCAAAGCAAACTCATACACATGGAAAATGTTATCTTCCATTGACTGAATATTGTAAACAATTGTAAAATGTCAACCAGAAGTCACAAATCTAAACAACCTCTATTACGTGTTTTATTAGGTTTATATGATTAATATATGAAGTTCTCCAAAGACTCAAATGATTGAACACAACTGCCAGATAATACAGAGTATTCCTAATATTTTCACGTGACTTTTTATTTATGCATAATTATCATCACTGTCCCTCACTAAGGAGACAAATAGCCCATCCCAAACAATGTTTGTCTTCCTTTCCCTGTGCATTTTGGCAGAGTTTTTCATGAGCAAAAGATATTTTTAAGGATTTGAGGGCTGTACTTTTTGGACCCTGGGAAGGCTTTTACCTGATTCCACCTGCTATTTGGGACTCTGTTGGGACCTTCTAGAGCAGCTGTTCTCAACCTGTGGGTTGTGACCTCTTTAGGATGTCAAACAACCCTTTCACAGGGGTCTCATATCAGATATCCTGTATATTAGATATTTACATTATGATTCATAAACAGTAGAAAAATTAGTTATGAAATGGCAATGAAAATAATGTTATGATTTGGGTCACCACAGCATGAGGAACTGTATTAAAGGGTCTCAGCATTAGGAGGGTTGAGAACCACTGGGCTAGAGGTTATAGAACAGTGAAGTCAAACTACTCGCTAGTTGATTCTACTATACCTGGGAAGTCTGCTTTATTTTACATTTTTTTTTAGTTAGTCAAATGACTTCATGGTAATTCTAAAGACCTTTAGACTTCAAGGAATTCTTTTCCTGGGTTCTATGTCTGATGAAGCCACATCTTATTTAGATACCAAAATGATATCTTATTGAGTGTTAGCTTTATCTTAAGGCATGGTTGGTAATTACAGTTCATGGGATCATTCTGATCACTTCAGGGACAGTCCAGGGACACGGTAGAGAAGAGAGAGGTCCAGATGCTGTGTGGGACTCTACAGGGACTGGATTATTTTTCCTTAAATTTTGTTGAACATGACAATTAATTGTAATGTATGATACTGGGTTGGATTTTGGTATGGGTGATGGGGGAGGGTAGCCATAAAGAATATTTAAAAGCTAGATGTGGTAGTACCTCCCCCCTCCCCCCTCCACACACCTGCATCAGACCACATATATTCCTATTCCCCTGCATCAGGTACATAAATTCCTGTCATTGAACAATAGTACAAGTTTCCCAACCCATGGTAACAATCAAATTAGGACATTTTCTGTTCAAGTGTCTTCCCAGTGTTATGAAGTACAGAGGGTTAATCTGACTGGAACTAGTTTGAATGCACATCCAGTAAGGCAAAATCATGTCCTCTAGTAATCTTTTAAGGAAAGTCCTCTACTCACCATTCTAGGCTTAGGTATAACTGGATGTGCATATGATTAAGATCAAATACATTATGGAGAGGCAGGTACAATTGAGAAATGATTGCATAACCTGACCTAGCAAACAAAACAGAAGACCACCCAGGCTTAGTGACAGTAAACAGCTTCTCCTTCCCTTAGATTCCACAGAAAGATGCCCTGGACTCTCTCTCTCTCTCTCTCTCTCTCTCTCTCTCTCTCTCTCTCTCTCTCTCTCTCTGTGTGTGTGTGTGTGTGTGTGTGTCTGTGTCCTGGCTGTGTAACCCTGGGCTGTGTGTCCCGTCAGTCTTGAGAGAATCTATCTCTCTTTAGTCTGCACTATGCCTTTCCTCAAAATCAAGTTACCTTGTTCATTTGAAAATCTGTATAGGGCCTTGTTTTCAGTTCTTTGGCTAAGAGGACAAGAATCTAGAAACACCCAGCCTAGACTCTGAGCACTGATAATATTTGTACAGAGAGGATTAGGGGTTAAAGGTCCAAACTAAATGTGCAGGACACTGACCTGGTCTTACCGTATGCTATGTCATAGGATTATACTAAGGGTGATCTTCCTTAACAATGGTGCTGGGGAAAGCAGAGTCTTAGATGTAGAAGAGTGAAATCACATCTACATCTCTAGTTCTGTACAAAATGCAGGTCTAAATGGGTCAGAGGATTCAATGTGAGACAGAAAGTCTGAAACTGTTAGAGAAAAGGTTGGGAAAGAACGTCAGGCTGTAAGTGAAGTCGCTCGGGATAGAGCAACAATGGGCAGGGTAGGAACTTACGGAATTAAAAAGCTGCCTTGTAGGGCTTGGGGAGATGTTCAGCTCCCTTGGTAGCTACCAACTGCCTATAATTCTGGTTCCAGTGGAATCCAGTGCCCTCTCCTGGCTTCTGTGAGTACTACACCCATTGGTGCACAGACATAACATTCAGGCAAAATTCCTGTACTCATTAAATGAATGAAACAATGTAACTGCTTCTGTAGAGCAAACAGTTGATACAGTTGCTGAAATGAAGAAACAGCTGATATGGAAGAAAACCTTTACTAGTGATGTGTTCGATAGAAGCAGATACAAATAACTCAAAAAACAAAACAAACAAAAACCAAGAACCAACCTAATCATTAAAAGGACTAACAGATAGTTACCTAAAGTGGAAATAAAAAAAAAAAAACATTAATCATGTGAGAAACCCAGAATGGCATGGACTTTTCAAACCTTAACGCTCATGCCCCAATGAAAAACTTCCTCCAACAAGGCCATACCTCTAATCCTTCCCAAACAGTTCCACTAACTGGGGACCAAGCTTTGAATACATAAGCCTGAGGAGACCATTCTCATCCACACAGCCACATGTGTGAAAGAGCATTGTGACCAAGCCTCAGACATTCAGGAAAATGTGTACATAAAGTGAGTGATAGCTCAATTTGTAAAAGTGGCCTACAGAACAAGATTTATCTCTCATGGAGGTCTTTCTTTTTCAATTTACAGATAACTATCTTTCTTGGGTTAAATCAGTAAAATATTTCAATTTTTGAAACAAGGTTTTGTTCAAAGCAAAAACAAAACAAAACAAAAATCAAAAACCCAAAAACCCCTACAGTTATAACCACCATGTAGAGGGTTTTTTGTTTTTTGCCTCATGTGGCCCAGGCCGACCTTCATGTAGCCCAGGCTCAGGCTGACCTCAAATTCAATATGTTAATAAGAATGACCTTGAACTCTTGATTCACTTGCCTCTGCCTCCCATGTGCTGAGATTACAGGTGTAACCCCATGCCTGCTCTGAACTCTTTCTGTAAAAGTATTTTTACCTTTTTATAGATTTTATATATATGGGCATTTTGCCTGCATGCATATCCATGCCATGTGTACACAGCACCCATGAAGGCCAGAAGGTATTGTTTCCCTGAGATTAGAGTTCTAGACAGGTGTGAGCTGCCATGTGGGTGCTGCAAATTTAACCCAGGTCCTCTGGAAGAGCAACCAGTGCTTGTAACCACTGAGCCATCTCTTCAGCCCCACTTATTATTATTATTATTATTATTATTATTATTATTATTACTTAACTGTAACCCATAGTTGAGCCTTATGAAACTTTTGGTTTTATGGATCAGTGATATAATTCCTATTTCAGGATCTTTTATTTTAGAAATGTCTATCCGAGTTCTCTCTCTTTCCATACATATATACATATACATGCACACACACACATATTTATATTTATATTTATATATGTATATGATGATATAGCACAGATATGGTAGATGTCAATCACAAAGTTAAAAAGTCTTACAGAGTCCACAATGAAAAACTTTACATCATGCAAGAAAGTGAAAAAAAGCCACAGGAAAAGGATCAGAGGGAGAAGAAACAACTGATAAATCCACAGTGGCTGACAGAATGAGCTGTTTACAATTGAAAAAAAACAAATAGCCACACAACATGCAGCCATCTGGTCGACCTCAAGCACTTTATCCTCAGTGAAAGACAGTCGTAGGTTCCTATGCTGAGTGGATCAGTTAGTTTGCAGTTCCAGAACAGGAAGGACTGATGTCACTGACAGGAACCAGAGCAGACATGCCTTTGGGAGGAGTTCTGGCTAGGAAGGTATAGTGTAGAATTTTTTAGAAGGATGTTTCGTCTGAATATGAACTTCTGGAAGTGAACTGAATGGATTTAAATGTGTTGAAATAACCCAGCTACGGTTTGCTACCCGCCTCAGTGCTTCACGTTCCCAAAAGGAAGACACACACACACACACACACACACACACACACACACACACAGCCATTATATTTTGATATGCTTTAATCAGAATAATGGCTTGGCCACTGCCTAACCTCCTCTACTGATAGAATCTGCTTCCTGATGATAATTCTGAGTCACAGTTTACTAAACCCTGTCTTCTGTCTTGGCTGCTCTGGACCCAGAGGGCTGCTGGACCGGCCAAGCTCGGGCTCCTTCACATGGCCGCCATGTCTCTGTCCTGCACTCTTCTCAGTATGGTCGATCTTCTCTCCTCCACACTCTGCCGCCATGGTGGATCTCCTCTGTCTCCTCCTCCTCCTCATTCTCCTCCCCAACACCTTGTCCCAAGCCCTTGAATCCTAAAGTCCTGCCTCTGTCTGCTCTGTCCAGCCATTAACTGCTGGCATCTTTATTTGCCAATCAAAATTAGCTGATAATAGGGTCCCTCAGCGTCTTATGTGCGGAGACTCATGCAAACAATCTTGGGGACCCAAATTAACATTAGACCAAACCCACTACAAAATGGACTTAAAATCTGGACATCTCACTGTATGTAAATGTTGTATATCTCGATTAAAGTATGCTTACTTGGGCTGGAGTGATGGTCCAGTGGTTAAGAACACTGGCTGCTCTTTCAGAGGACCTACGTCTGATTCCTGCACCCATACAGCAGCTCACAACCACCTGTAACTCAAATTCCAGGGAATCTGATGCCCTCTTTTGGCCTCTGCAAATACCAGACAAGCTAGTAATACACAGATAGACATGCAGAGAAAACACTTATACACATAAAATAAAAATAGAGAAAAGCCAGGCGGTGGTGGCACACGCCTTTAATCCCAGCACTTGGGAGGCAGAGGCAGGCGGATTTCTGAGTTCGAGGCCAGCCTGGTCTACAGAGTGAGTTCCAGGACAGCCAGGGCTACACAGAGAAACCCTGCCTCGAAAAACCAAAAAAAAAAAAAAAAAAAAAAAAACAAAAGCCAGGCGGTGGTGGCACACGCCTTTAATCCCAGCACTTGGGAGGCAGAGGCAGGAGAATTTCTGAGTTCGAGGCCAGCCTGGTCTACAAAGTGAGTTCCAGGACAGCCAGGGCTACACAGAGAAACCCTGTCTCGAAAAACAAAAAAACAAACAAACAAAAAAAAATTAAAAAAAAATAGAGAAAAGTTTAAATAAAAAAAAAATTGGAGGCAGGTGGATCTCTGTGTGTTCAAGGCCAGCCTGGTTTACAGAGCAAGTTCCAGGACAGTCAGAGGCACACAATAGAGAAACACAGTTTTAAACAAACAAACAAAAAGTATACTTACTTATATGGCAGAGAGAAAGTACTTGGAAAAATTGATTACTCTTCAACTATTTTTTTGCATTGATAATCACTTTTTACAAAAAGATTTAACTTTATGTGTATATTTATGTGACTTTGTGTGAGGCATCTGAGTGCCTCTGGTGGTGCCTCTGGAAGCCAGAAGAGGGCCCCAGATTCCCTGGAGCTGGGCTCACAGGTGGCTACCTTATGTGGATGCTTAGAACAGAACTCAGGTCCTCTGAAGGAGCAGTATGTGCTGAGGTAGTTCAAGTCAGCAGAGGCCTGTGGGTTAGAACAGAGTGGCAAGCAAGCTCCTCTGGGAGACCAAAGGTGCTCTAATAGTCAAGGCAGACTCTCTCGTGGTGTGTGTGTGTGTGTGTGAGAGAGAGAGAAAGAGAGAGAGAGTATATGAGTGTGTGCGTGCGCACGAGTGTGTGTGTGTGTTGTGAGTGTGTGTGTGTATGAGTATGTGTGTGAGTGTGTGTGTGTGTCTGCATGCGCCTGTGGGGGGTGTCTTTTGCTCATTTTCAGAGAGTGCGGAGAGCCGGGAGGTGTGCTCAGGGTTGTGACTGTTCCCTTAGACTCTAAGGCTTAGACGTTTCGCTATACCATGAAGGACTAGGGGCATGAGGGTGGGGTGCAGCACCACCTCAATTTCTACTGTTGACACTAAGCAGAGCTTCCTGTCCCTTGTGAGCAGCCTGGAGCGGCTGAAGCAGATGGCTAATTCCCATAATGCACAGAGCTTCTGAGGGTCCTGGGTGCAAACTCTGGCGTGACCATGCCAAGAGCAGCTGCATCTAAAGCGGCATGTGGAGCCACATTAGGCTTTACACACACACACACACACACACACACACACACACACACACACACACACACACGCACACACGCGCACGCACGCACGCACGCCGCACACACATTCAGACCTTTTTGGAGAGAGGCCGATGGCTGAGAGAAAGGTCTGGAAAGACCGTCCCGACCAGCTGCAGAGTCCCTTTTCCAGCCAGCCTAACGGACATAAAGCTTGTTACCTCTGTTGAGTCTTACAGGGTTTGCCTTGAAAATTTCATTCTTAGCACTCCTGGCTGGAGGGAAACTCAATCTAAACCAAAGGTAGTCTGTTCCAATTCGGACATCCCAGAGGGCCAAACATCTTCCACTCCATTAAACTGGCAGCCATAAGATGATGGCCCTGCCTGGCTGAGGCTCAAGTGTGAGAGCCGCAAGAGGCTCTTGGTCACCCTAGGAGTTAACATCGAATCTTCCCAGCTGCTTGGTGCTGACCCTGAGTGCTGAAAAAGTTAACATTGAAAACAATAAACAATAAAAAACAGTAAAGAGATTTTTAATGATGGACTAAAATTTTTTTTTCTTTAGAAAATTTCTTTTCTTTAGGAAATTATTTTTTCTTTAGGGTCTAGTAGATCCTGCAGGCAAAGGCACTTGTTGCCGAGTCTGACTGCCTGAGTTTGATCCCCAGAATCCTGTGGTGGAAGGAGAGAGCAAACCTCCACAGGTGGTGTGGCATGTACCCTCACCTACAAAAGGTGTTACAAAGGAAGTAAACTGCTTGAGAGCTGCGGGTATCGCTGGGTGGTGCAGTGGTTTGAGCCCCAGCATCGAGAAGTAGATGGAGGTGTGTGTGGGGGGGGTGTGGGGGAGAAGGACTGGAGGGAGAGAGAATATGAATAATCCGATGACATTCTTGAGGGAGGGAGGAGGAGCTGGCTACAATTATGTAGGAGAGTGTTGTCTAGATATGAAATGTCCTCCCCCAAGGCTAATATGTTAAAGGTCTGGTTGCCAGCTGATGGTCTTTGAGGAAGTGATTGTGTCATGAGTACTCTGATGCAATAAATAGACCAAACCATTGATGGATTAATAATTTAACAGAATTCTTAGGAGTATAGTGGGCAAAGCCTGGCTGAAAGAACTGGATCCCCCGGGGGATGCCCTTAAAAGTCACGTCTCACCCTATCCTTCTCTGCTCTCGGCTTCCTGGCTTCCCCGTGGCGAGCTGCCTCCGCTCTCGGTTGCCTTGTTATGTTCTGCCGCACTGCTGGCCCACAGCAGAGGAGCCAGCCAACCTTGTACTGAAAACTCTGACACTGTAAGCCTTCCTCCTGTATGTTGTTCATCTTAGACTCTTGATGTCACATGATAAAAGCCAGACTGAGCCATCAGCATGCTGCATGTCCAAATTGTAAAGACAAAGATAAAGCTGGCAGACATAAACAAACACATAAAAAATGTGTTACATTCCCCTTCAGGACCCGTAAGGCCTGGTTTACATTTTTATTTTTTTGATACAATGCCCAAAGCTGGCCTCCAAGTCTTGACCTTTGGGCCTCTGCCTTCTAAGAACTAGGATTACATGCATTCGCCACCATGACTGATTCCAGTTTTGTATCTGGACTCCACGAATTCCTGAAGTTCTCAAGTGGCTAGGGACAGCTCCTGCCAATAAACCTCTCACAGAGAGCTTCCTTCTCTGTTGGGCCTCTTCTTCACCTGCAGTCTGTCTAGCCTACCCCCACCTATCCCCACTTTAATTCCTATTTAGCATTGGATTCAGGCCTACTCCAGGCAGAGGATCCCACTCCTTAGTTGTGGGTTTAATGAATCCCATTTTCTCCTGGGCTGACCTCATTGAAGATGATTAAATCATCACCAAGTAATGCCTCCCTCCCTCTTTCCCTCCCTCCCTCCCTTCCTCCTTCCTTCCCTCCCTCCCTTCCTCCCTCCCTCCCTTCCTGCCTGCCTGCCTGCCTGCCTCCCTCCCTCCCTCCCTCCCTCCCTCCTTCCCTCCCTTCCTCCCTCCTTCCCTCCCTCCCTTCTTTCTTCCCTTCCTCCTTCCTTCCTCCCTCCCTTCCGCCTTCCTTCCTCCCTCTCTCCTCCCTCCCTCCCTCCCACTGCTTCCCTCTGTCTGTCTTCTGATATATATAAAATGAGACAGGGTTTCCTTGTGTAGCCCTGGCTGTCCTAGAACTTGCACTGTAGACCAGGCTGGCCTCTAAGAGAGATCTGCCCATCTCTGCTTTCTCAGTGCTGGGATTAAAGGTCCTCTAGTTCCTCCTGGCTCTAAATGACTTTCTTTCTTCTCTTTAAGACCATTTTTTTTCTTCTTTCTCAGTACCATAGTTAGTTTTATGTAAAATAAAATAATGGGGGTGACCTTGTTTCCAATGGGAGTGACTTTTTTATATATGACTTTTGAACCTGGGTCCTCTGCAAGAGCGGTGAGCACTCCTAACTGCTGAGCCGTCTGTCCAGCCTAGCTGTGTCTTCTTGCCTATGCAATAGACACAACCCTTCCTGGTGACTGAGCTTCTTCCCGGTAGGATTTTTATTGCTAGAAAATCCAATATCCATTCTCTTTCATGAATCTAAAACAAAACAAGACAAAACCAAAAATGCTGTTTTTCATATTGCAGAAACTGAATTTCACTTGGTCTTTTCTGTGTCTAGATCTTTCGACTTGGAAAAACCTTGCAATATGTCACCAGTATGCTTGTATTTGAGGGACTGAATTGAACACTGAGCAAACTGCCAACTTAAACATTCTATGTGCACAGAAACAATGGCGTTAAACTAAGTTAAGTGTGCAAATGCTTTCCTTAGGGTGAGGAATTCTAGTATACAGACGTGACCACTGCTTAACTTTGGCTACACATCCAAATATTTGTGGAGGATGTGTGTGTGTGTGTGTGTGTGTGTGTGTGTGTGTGTGTGAGAGAGAGAGAGAGAGAGAGAGAGAGAGAGAGAGAGAGAGAGAGAGAGAGAGAGAGAGAGAATGCTCTTGAATGTGTGTGTGGGGAGACAGACACACGTACACACACACACACACAGAGAGAGAGAGAGAGAGAGAGAGAGAGAGAGAGAGAGAGAGCTTTCTCTTTTATAACTTAGAACTCCCTACGTCAGCATGGGCACCCCTCTCGTGTGCCCTGAACCTCGTGTGCAGTCCTGGGTCTCCACTATAGCAGTCAAGCTGGTTACTAATTTGGGGTACTCTTGTGGAAAAGCTCCTCAAACTTTCTTTAGACTTTATGTCCACAGAGACCTATCTCTTTGCTAACTTAGCAACAGGGTTTTGTTACATGGACTTCCAAGACTCAGAGTACATTCATGCTGTGGTTACCATTAGTGGGCTTGGCTCCATTCCTTGTGGACACGCTCTCCTTACTCCCCTCACACCTGGTGCTTACCCTAATCCACATTGGCCAGGCTATAGCACACTTCCTACCAAGCCTCACAGCGCTCTCAGCCAGTTACCTGTGTAATCATTATCTGTGCTTCCCAGCTATTAACTGGGTCTTTCCTAAGTGCTTGTTCTCCCCTTTTGTTGGGAATTTTGTAAAGTGTGTTTGTGTGTGTGTGAAAAGGTATTTTTAAAATATTATTTAATAACTTTACTAGTTATTAATATAACCCAGCTAGCCCCTCAATAATCAAAACACTGTCCTAGGGATTTTTAAAACCAGCTTTAGCAGAATTACTGGGTGAATGACTTCTAATCTATTTTTCTTTACGTTGGACTGTCTACTTCCCACTTGAGCTCCCCAATTACTTGCTGTCTTGCCGCATCATTTCTGCTCCATTAGCCTGTCCTCAGGGGCATTTCCCTGGGACACATGCTCCTGGCCCATCACATTTAATGGAGACCTCCTATTCTGTCTTCTTTCTCCTCCTCTCTTCTTCCTCTTTTCCTCTTCCTCCTCCTCCTCCTTCTCCTCTTCTTCTTCCTCCCTTCCAGTGGTCCCTACCTGTAACCTCCATCCCAGTAGCCAAAACCCCACCCACCTCTATTCTTCCCAGTAATTGGCTGTAGCCCATTAATATAACCAATAGGTTATATGTGTATGAGAGGATATGCTCATAGCAGGGGTACAACCAGATCTTGGGGGGACTAGTATTTAGCATTTGAATACACAGCAGCACTAGACTGTCCCCCAACATGTGTGTGTGAGGTGTGTGCATTATATGTGCATTCACATGTGCACACACATGTATGCAGGAGTGCATACCTGTGAAGTACAAAGGTCAATGATGGAATGTCTGGCTCAGTTACTCTCCACCTTACTTTTTGGAACATGATTTGAGTGTGCATCTGGTTTTCATGTGGGTGCTGGGGATCTGAACTCAGGTCCTCATGTTTGCACAGCAAGTGCTTTACCCAGTAAGCCATCTCCCCAGCCTTCAACACTGGTTCTCTAGTTTCTGCTCCTTCTCTTGATCCATATTTTGCCTCAAGATGTATCCTGTAGTCATAATATCCATAGCCCTTTGACTTACATTTCATTATGATGGAGTAAGGGCAGGAAAATCCTGCCACTGGAGTGCTTCATCCTGGCATCCATAACTACAAAATAATGGCTGCAGGAAGACTAATGGGAGAAAAAACATACTGTGTGCCTTGGCATTGCACAAATCAATATAAATAATAACCCATGGTCAATTAGCTTTCTTCTACTGTAACACATATCAGAGAGAGAGAGGGAGAGAGGGAGAGAGAGAGAGAGAGAGAGAGAGAGAGAGAGAGAGAGAGAGAGAGAGAAGGCTGGGCAGGTAGTTGAGTTGGTAAAGTACTTTGCAGGCAAGTGTGAGAACTTGACTTTGGTCCCCAGAACCCTTATCAGAAGACAGGTATGGTGGCATTTACTTGTGTTGGTAAGACCTGGGCTTCACTTGCCAGCTGGCTTAGTCTAACCGACCATCCCCAAGTTCCAGGAAGAAACACTGCTTCAAAAAACAAATAGGGCCGGGCAGTGGTGAGAACTTTAATCCCAGCACTTGGGAGGTAGAGTCTGGTGGTTCTTTATAAATTCCTTCCTCTACATAGTGAATTTCTAAGACAGTCAGGGCTACACAGAGAAATCCTGTCTCAAAAAAAACAGAACACCCAAAAGAGAACAAAAACCACACAGGAAGCTAGACAGGTGGCTTAGTTGGTAAAATGCACACACGTGAGGTCTTAAATTTGGGACCTCAGTACCCATGTAAAAAGCTGGACGTGGTATTGTGCATGGGGGACCCTAGCTTTAGAGCGGAGGAGACAGGAAAATCCCTGGTGCTGGATGACCAACTAGTCTTGTTCAATCAATGAACTTTAAATTCAGCAAGAGGCCTGTCTCAAAACACACACACACCATAGACACTGCACTCACATACGCGATAAGGTGGACAGCTCCTGAACAATACTCAAGGTAGACCGCCAAAGTCTCCAAGAGTGGGGGGGGGGACTAAATAAACCACCCAATCTGGTATAATCAGCTCAAACAGAAGAAAGGTTTCTTTCAGCTGACTTTTGGACGTCTAGTTCATAGTTGGCTGTGTGACACAGCTCTCTGACTGTGAGGGATGTGAGTGGAACACAGTGGCTCACCTCAGGCTGAAAGAGGAGAGGGGAAAGAATAGGTCCCATAAGTACATATCCTCAACACCTGACAATCTCCCATTAGGTCTTATATCTGAAGTTTTCACCACTTCCCAGTAGTCTCTCGATGGGACCAAGCCTCTGTGGGCACTCCACAGCCTAAGCAGGGCAGCCGGTGAGATGGTTACACGCTGTCTTCAGAGCAGAGGCAGATGGCTGGCAACCTTGGAGAGAATAAATGATTTAGGGAGAGATGAATGAGTCTTGGGAACAAGAGACACTTCGGACAAGATCTGCCTGGGGCTAGTGTTGACCTCCAGTCCCCTCCCCTGAGATGTGGAATTGTCTTTCCTGCAGGCTGAGGTACAAGAGGGAGGGGTGTGATAGTTTCCTCTGAATGGAACATTCCTTGCAGGAGAGAGGGGCTCATGAGACTCAGGAAGTAAACACACTTCACAGGTCTGGAAATCCTCAGACTTGGAGGATTCAGGATTTTTCCCACCCATCCCCCACCCCATGGTCAGGGGCTCTGACCAGCCAGGCTTCTTAGAGAACAAGTCCAGCATCTGCAAGTCAAGTAGAGAGTGCTGGCTTGCAGCTTCTGGGATCTGTCACCCATGTTGGGGTAAGAATTTTGTTAATGTAGCTATAGTTGAGTCACACTGCTTCTGTAAGGAACCCCCCCAAAAAATGAATTGGTTCACCAAGCTGGGCTGTAGTAGAATCTTTTTGTTAAACTGTCATAGACTTCCTATCCTGGAATGAACTCTGTCTCTCTGATTCTCTCTCTCTCTCTCTCTCTCTCTCTCTCTCTCTCTCTCTCACTCTCTCTCTGTGTGTGTGTGTGTGTGTGTGTGTGTGTGTGTGAGAGAGAGAGAGAGAGAGAGCGCACGCAAAAAGCTAATGGTAACAGCATTCCATTTGGAAGACCTGTCTGTACAGTTGTGTCCAGGAAAGACAGTGCAGAGGTTCCTCCATTTTGAATTCTTGCTGATGCCATTTCAGGTTTAACTACAATCTTTTTTTAAAGACTTATTTATTTATTTTATGTATATGAGTACATCATTGCTGTCTTCAGACACACCAGAAGAGGGCATTGATCCCATTACAGATGGCTGGGGACTGAACTCAGGACCTCTGGAAGAGCAGTCAGTGCTCTTAACTGCTGAGCCATCTCTTCAGCCCTTAACTACAATCTTAACTTGATAGAGAATTCCATGGAAAACTGCTGAACTCTAATCTAGGAATCAAAGGTGAGAATGTCCTTGCTGACTTATCCTTCGTTCTGTTAAACTGCTTGTATGTACGGACCAGCCTCCAACTAACTGGTTGTTTTAGTGTTTGTTCTGAATGAGTGCAAGCAGCTCTCCGAGTCCCAGGTCAAGAACCTCTTCGAGAATGCTAAAGAAATTCTGACAAAAGAATCCAACGTGTAAGAGGTTCGATGTCCAGTCACTGTGTGTGGAGATGTGCATAGGCAAGTTCATGATCTCATGGAACTCTTTAGAATTGGTGGTAAATCTCCAGATACAAATTACTTCTTTATAGGAGCCTATATGGACAGAGGACATTACTCCGTTGAAACAGTTACATTGCTTGTAGCTCTCTAGGTTCATTACCGAGAGCATATCACCATAGTCCGGGGAAATCACAAGAGCAGACAGATCGCACAAGTTTATCGTTTCTACAAGGAGTGTTTAAGGAAATATGGAAATGCAAACGTTTGGAAATACTTCACAGACCTTTTTGGCTATCTTTCTCTCACTGCTTTGGTGGACGGGTGGATCTTCTGTCTACATGGTGGTCTGTCACCATCCATAGATACATTGGATCACATGCAAGCGCTTGATCGCCTATGAGAAGTTCCTCATGAGGGTCCAGTGTGTGACTTGCTGTGGTTGGATCCAGATGACCGTGGTGGCTGGGGGTTATCTCCTCAGGGAGCTGGTTATACCTTTGGCCAAGATATTTCTGAGACATTTAATCATGTCAATGGCCTCACGTTGGTGTCCAAAGTTCACCAGCTGGTGATGAAGGGATATAACTGGTGCCGTGACTGGAATGTAGTAACAATTTTCAGTGCTCCAAACTATTGCTATCATTGTGGTAACCAAGCTGCAATCATGGAACTTGACAACACTCTTAAGTATTCTTTCTTGCAGTTTAATCCAGTACCTCATAGAGGGGAGCCACATGTCATTCATCGTACCCCAGACTACTTCCTGTAATGAAAATTTAAACTTGCACAGTATTTCCATGAACCATATATTGACCTAATGGAAATGGGAAGAGTAACAGTAACTCCAAAGTGTCAGAAAAGATGTGCCATATAAAAATACGAAGCCTCTTGTCATCAGCAGCCGTGACCACTGTAGAATGAACCAGTTCATTGCACACTGACGCAACATTGTTGGTCAAGAATCCAGTTTCTGGCATAGCGCTATTTGTCGTTACTTTTGCTTTCTTGAGAGACTGCAGATACAGGATGTAAACATCAAACCATGAGTCCAGTTGACGTCCACTTAGCTGCAGCTTACTCAGCATGACCGTAGATGAGGGGAGCAAACAATCATTGGAGTTTAGTGAACATGTGTGAATAAGTGCCAAGGCCTCCCCTCTTGTGTCTCTTTCAGGGATACCATTAATTTAACTGTATGATTTGTCTGCACTCAGTTTCTCCCCTCTCAAATCTCAGCCCCACGTTGTTCTTTGTTACTGTCAGAAAACCTGGTGAGTTGTTTTGAAAAGAACTGTTTCCTGTAAGATGATGTTACTGCACAAGCCACCACAGTGTTTACATAATAAACTTGAGAACTGAGCGGGAGGGGGGAGTTACTGCGACCAAGACAAGCAGAGCACCTGAGCCGGCTTCCAGGCTCCAGCCGCACTGGGGCACAGCTCCCATTTTTCTCCCCAACTCTTTTTCCTTTTATGACACAGGATCTTGCCGTAATCCAAGTTCTCCTCAAACTCATCGTCCTCCTGCCTCTGGAGTACTAGGATCACAGATGTATGCTTCCATGGCTGGCTTAAGTTCTTACTTTAAAATAACTTGTTTTTAGAAGTCACTTGTTGAATTCTTTCAAATCACTAAAACCAAAAACAAAAACAAACAACAACAACAACAAAAAAACCAACCTCAAATAAAAGGGGGCTACACTAAGTCAGACACTCTCCTTGCTCTCAGAGTTACAGTGTGCTGGAGTGCTCTGGTGGAGCCTCAAGAGCGTGCCAACAGGGAGGGAGATGCTTACACGGAATGTTGAAGGTGCTCCACACAGTTGCTTACTGGTCATTTTCCCGGGCGTCCTCTTCCTGATACTTGGCAGAGCACCTTGTCCTGCGCACCTGTGACACTGAGGCCACGGAAAGGTTAACCACAGGCAGCAGTGCCGGCCTGCACCTAGGACCATCACTCTTGTTGGATGGGTAGGTGGGTAGCAAGTCACGTAGACCACGCTCATCAGCCTCATGGTGGTCTGGCAAGGGATAAAGGATGGAGGGAGAAGCAGCAGGGAACAGGAATACCTGGAAATCCAGGAAGATGCATACACGGGGCGAGGCACGATCCATTTCACTGGGGAGAGGGGGAGGGACTAGCAGGAAGAGAAGCAGGAGTGACAGCATTAGCTATGGTTTGTTTTTAGCAGGTTGGCACCCCAGGCCTGCCAGGCATCACAGTACAAGGCAAGTGGATGGCGGTCACAAGCTCAGGGTCAGTCACTTAGAGCAAAGCAGGAGGGCTAACAGAGCAGGCATGAGCTTCTGCAGGGTTATCTGATTCCTTCTACCCCTTCAGTGGGAGCAGGGAGAAGGCCCTGGGCCCAGTCATGGGAAACAGAGGGTCTGAGCTAAGATGCCTGAAGAGCGGCATCCCTTTAAGCCCCGCCGAGTCTGCTCCAAGATTTTGTTTATATGGCAGCTGCTCAAGAAAGAGCAGTCAGTCCACTGACATGTGCTGTGGGACGGAGTTCACTGGATGTCTTCCTGGTTGTCACAAAGAACTGGCTAACTGGAAAGTACCCGAGTGCTTCCCAGGGAAGAAGGAATACAAAGAAAAGGGAGCACAGCAAGGGAGCATGGAGGGACCAGAGAGAGATTCACTGCCCCTTGCTGAAGGCCAGCTCAGCCTGTGCTTCCCTAGGAGTTCAAAGCTCCACCCAGCTGAGAGCCTGTGGACAAAGCTGTAATCTCTATCAAACACCATGTAATAACTGGCTGGGGTTAATCAAATATAATGCCCGACCCAGACCTATTAAATTTTACCACAAAGGGGCCTTTAATCAGCCTTTTATCAGCACGAAGCTCTGTACTAAGAAGACTGCTTTTGTTTGCCCGTATAAGAGACAATGGGAGAGCCAGGCTCTGCCTGCTCTGGAGAGCACAACAAGGGAATTGTCTGCAAACAGCAGATCATTCAAGGCCACGGGAGAAGAAAGGCAGAAGAGGCTGTATGAATCTACAAAAGTGCTCACTGTTAACGGCCATGGCTGCCCGTGTTTAAATTCAGGCC
The DNA here is from genome assembly GCA_036184795.1 of Tokudaia tokunoshimensis. Classification (NCBI taxonomy): domain Eukaryota; kingdom Metazoa; phylum Chordata; class Mammalia; order Rodentia; family Muridae; genus Tokudaia; species Tokudaia tokunoshimensis. The sequence continues at coordinate 4,865,657 of BTHU01000012.1, read as the reverse complement.
ACATTCCTGCTGGAGCTTCCAAAATATATCGAGAAGAGAAAGAGGAAGACTTCAGTGTGCTCTGTGTAAGTTGATCTGGCTTTGGCCCTCTGTGCGACATTCTTGTTTGTGGATTGCTGAAAGGAGGAAGGAAAACTGACCTTTGGTTCTGTCACCAGGCTCATCTCATGTCTCCCAGGGCTGGGTGAGCTTCACAGACAGGTGGATTAAAGCTAGGAGTCTCGAGCCCATGCCAGACTGCCCAGCCCTCGGACTATGAAAGGAGTGTGAGGGACAGGGTAGAAAGGTCAGAAGAAGAAAGAGGGATAGACAGAGTGACATTTAAGCCACCCAATTCAGTTCTGTTCAACAAATATTTGTACCATTTGGGGGAGGCTGGCTGGGACATGCCCTCATACAGAAACACACAGCTACAAAATCTACCTGTTTATGTTTACTATCAGAGAATGTTCAAGCTAAAAAGTGTTCATACTCTCTTTCTTCATCCTATTATGGTCTTGAAATGAGGATGTGGGTTTTAAAAGAGGAAAGGGAGTGGGAAATCTCAGCTTTGCCCTGTAAGATTATCTCAAATTCTGGCATGATCATGGGACAGCCAGGGGACTGAGTAGTATGTCAATGGAGAAAGAGCTATTGAGAATTGCGAATCTATTTTAATTTGGGAACCTTAATGAAGGAATGATGGAAGGTCCAAGGAAGAGAGTGGTTTGTCTAAGGCTGCTTGGCTACTCAGTAGCAGATAAGACATGAGAGCCCCTGTACTCCAAAGCCCAATCTGGGACTCCATCCACTGCACACCAAGACTCTTCTTTCAGTTTTCTGTGGTTTCTTAGAATGCACATTCCAAGACATTGCATGTATTACTGAGGTTTAGGATCTAGCCATCCACTGAGGAAGTTGTCCACCAGCTCCCTGAACTCACTACTTATGTTCGTCAGAGTTTAAATTTTGTCTCCTATCCTAGATTAGATTTTGGTTGGGATTATAAATCTTTAATGGAAGCAGACAAAGGAATGGATGGGACAAGGTTGACTGGTTAGAGACAGAGAAAACACTTCCTCATAGGATCAGCTCTGTGGTTCTTCAGCCCCAGTTCCATGTGAAGGCGGGATCTATCTCACTCAGCCTTGGTTGATACTACACTCAAGTATGTTTGGGGGCTCACAGTGACAGGAAGACACTCTTGTGACTAAGTGGGAGACACCAGGGATGGTGTTACAGATGGAGTTATTGGTGGAATGTTCTCTGGATGTATGTGTCTAAAGAGACAATGGACAGTGTACAGCCTGAATGGTCAGTAGGATGGCCAAAAGGAAGGTAAGAAATGACCAGGGACAACGGAAGTCCTGTGCATGGCATTGGGTAGAGGCTACCAGCCTTTCATCATTCTCCTTTGTTACACAATGCGACTAACAGCTGCTTTGAAATGGTTCTGTTTCTCTAAAGATACTCTGAGCTGTAGCTGTAGATTTCCACTTTAGATTTGTGTTCTCTCCTGTCATGTTCTAGATCAGTGGCTCTCAACCTGTTGGTCACAACCTCTGACCCTTTCACAGGGGTCACCTAAGACCATCAGCAAACACCAATATTTACATTATGATTCACAACAGTAGCAATGTTACCGTTATAAAGCAGCAACAGAAATGCTATACTTGGGGTCGGCACAGCATGAGAAGCTGCATTAAAGGGGTGCGGTGGGAGGAGGGTTGAGAACCGCTGCTCTAAATGATTAATTCAAAGTCTCTCCCCAGTCAGTGTGCAGCATGGCTGAAGAAGGATGCCTGGTGTGGCCCTTGTGAATGGGAGTGCTTACAGCAAACGGATTGTCAGCTAAATTAGATCTACAAATTAGACTGGGGGACATTTCCCCTTTGATAATAACTTCTTTTTTGTAAATTGTGTTAGTTTTGCCTTTGCCTCGGACTGCAGTAATAGAGCTACAAGCTTTCTATTTTCTTTTAGGCTTCAGTAGCAAATCCCACCTCCATGGTTGGTTGTTGTTGTTTTTTAATTCATGTTCCTGGCAATTATAATTCATGCTCCTGGCAATTAAACACTACTCCAAAACATAAAAACAATTTCCACTTTTTCAAATCATTGTGCAAGGAGTTTCGCATAAAAGCTGCTGTTACCTAAAATATGATCTTATAAAATAAATGAAGGCCTATCTCTATTCATGAGATCAATTCTGCCCACCCTGCCTCTTTCTTCCCTCCTATCTCTAAGAAAATACTGAGGCATAGCAGTGCATGCCTGAGATATCAGAACCTGAGAGGCCAAGGCAACAAGTTCCAAGGCTGATCTGGTCTACACAGCAAGCGACATCTCATCCGGGTCAAAGGAAATTCCACCTCAAAAGACCAAATAAAAACAAAGCCGAAAACAAATTAAATTCTTTCCCTTGGATTAGTTTTAACTGAAAGAGAAAAAATAAATGTGTGGATGATTTTTGTTTATAAATGCTTAAATGAAGCCTACAGAACAAAACTTAGAAATGAAATAGCCATGTCCTTCTCTCCACAGAAAGAGAAGTGGGCCATGAGGGGGTGGAGGGGGGAGCGGGGGGTGGGGGTAAGGGGAGTGGGGGTAGGTGGGGTATGGGCTGGCTGGCCAGCACTAACCAGCTTGCCTTACTGTGAAGCTGTGTAGGCCTGGCCTTCCCGCTCCCCAAGTTTTCACCTTTTGTTCCCGTGGCTATTCCAATCCTGCTGCTCTCCCTGCAGGAAATCATACTGACTTGGAGGTCAGATTGACCCGGTTAAAATCCACAAGATAGACCACATGAAATTACTCTTTTTATATGCTGAAGATGGTCAAACATTGGCAGTTTCATGTAGTTTATCCCAATATCAACATGTCGTTATCTCTAAGGAAACATATTTTAAATGAGTTGTTACAGAGCACTCACTAATAACTATTTACAGCAATAGAGCTTCAGTTCTGAGGGTCAGCCATGGTGTCTTGTTCCCGGTTAGTTTGACGAGGTTTCTGAGACTCACCTCTCCCTTCAGACACTACCTGTCTGTTGGAATTACCTGAAAAAGGTAGGTTCCAGGGCAGTGGAGCAGACATGTGGAAAGATACAGCGGAAATTGGCAGGGGAAGGATAGCTTCAGGGCAGCTGAATTTGGAGGGAGGACTGCATTTCTCAGAAGCGGGGGGGTGGGGAGGGTGGGGGGGTGGGGGTGGTGCTGAAGGACAGACATTTTGGTGGGAACCTTCTAAACTGTGTGTTCAGAGAAGTCCTGACTGGAGAGAGAAAGATGGTGTGGGGTGGGAAGTGGGGGAGGTGGGTGGGAGGGGAACCACAAAAAGATCAGGAAAACGCTAGGGCTTATAAAGTGGAGTAAGACTTTCATGATACTTGGAGCTTTAGTAGCCCGGTGGACTTGGGTTGTTTTTTGTTTGTTTGTTTGTTTGTTTTTCTTTTTACGGGACCAAGTACAAAGAAGCCATGTGAACACATTTCTAAGACCCTTCCCATGGGGGCAAGGGAGAGCCTTGGCATTCCAGTTTAGCTTAGCCCTAAACATCTGCCCCTGGCAGTGTCATGTGGGGTGGGGTGGGAGTTGTTGAAAAGCAGGGGCATCCTCGCAGATAGCGGGACGCTACTGCCAGTCTTAGGCTGGCCATTGACATCATCAGATGTGCCTATGAGCAAAGCACCCAACAGCTGTCTGGAAGATGGGTCAAAGGAGCTTGCGATAGATGGCGGAGACCCAACAAGGGAGCTATTTTAGTCAGACTGAAGAAGCCAAGTTTGAAAGGGCAGAATTCCTGAGCACAGATCTGAGCCAGTCTCACTGAGCAAAAGTCTCCAAGGATTGTACCCCAGGAGATCTGATCTTCTCTTCCCTAACTAAGTCCACCCTCAAGTTGGCCTGGAAAATGCTTTCAAAATCAGGTTGTCCGTCTGGAAAGTTCTTGAATTAGCTACATGACCAGAGGTCTGTCACCCCACACAGGAGTGAAAGGTCAACTATAATCATTCCTCACTCCTCTTCTTCCCTATTGTAAATCTTGGTTTCCCTTTGGTAGATCAGTGCTCTGAAGACCTCAAGCTCCTTTCCTCAGTCCTCCCCTGATTGGTCAGAGATCACCTTCTTTTTTTTAAAAGACAAATTCTTTGGCGGAGGTGGGAGATAAGATTTATTTAGTTTTATCTTATGCATAAGGCATTTATGTCTGTCGTGTGGAAGCCAAAAGAGGGTACTGGATCCTTTGAACTGGAGTCACAGATAGTTATAAGCCACCATGCGGGTGCTAGAAACCAAGTCCAAGTCCTTTGCAACAAGTGCTCTTAACCACCGAGCCATCTCTCCAGCCCTCCATCACCTTAAGCTCTGACATATCAGTCCTGTTGCTCCAAATTTTGAGCTGAGCCATGGCTTCCATCTTCCTAGGAACACACCCATCCACCACAGTTGTGCTCCTCAGCTACCTGCCCTGAGACTCAGCAACAATCATCTTCTCTGTGCCCCACATGTGTGTCAATCCCTGTGTGTGTCAGACTCTGTAATCGCTTTTGGTGGATGTGTTTATCCCCCCATACTTTAGCTCCTTGAGGTTAAGACCACGTTTTCTGCCCTCATTGCCATAGTAGCTCACATGGTCTCAAACAAAGCAGACACACAGGGGTTGAGTTGACAGACTTGAACTGAATTCCTTCCTCCCCATGTACAAGATCTTATTATTCTAACTGTGCCTGTCTTCTTAGAACCTAGCCAAGTCTACCTCTTGTATATCTTCTGTGTTGATGCAAAACATCTCTTACCTCTACATCAAAGGGAACAAGAGAGAGCTTGTTCTTGAGCCAAATATAAGTGACATGGCCCGAGGAACATGGATTTGAGTTGCCTAAAATAACATATTCCAACCCTGAGCCAATTGTGTGAACTTTCTGTGGTTGCAGTATGTCTTAGGTAGTGTTTCTATTGCAGTAATGAAACACCATGACCAAAGCAACTTGGGGAAGAAAGGGTTATGTGGCTTACACTTCCATATCATAGTTCATTATTGAAGGAAACCATGACAGGGATTCAAACAGGACAGGAACCGTGAGGCAGGAGCTATGATAGGGTGCTGCTTACTGGCTTGTTCTCCACAGCTTGTTCAGCCTGCTTTCTTATAGAACCAGAACCACTAGCCTAAGGATGACCCCACAATGGGCTGGGTCCTTCCTCATTCATCACTAATTAAGAAAGTGTCTTACAATTGGATCTCATGAAGGCATTTTCTCAATTGAAGCTCCTCTTTGATGAGTCTAGCTTGTTGGAAGTTGACATGAAACTAGCCAGCACAGAGTACAAGAAAGTTTCAATAAATCAAAGCATTTTCCAAATGTATAGATGGGAATATCAGGTAGGCTGGTTACAGCACAATGGGAGAATCTCTGCTATTAGACAACATTCTTCACCCAAATGGTCTATAGCAGGTCATGATCTATAGCAGGCCATGATCTGTAACAGGCCATGATCTACAGCAGGCCTACAAACATGCCTGCCTTTCACTCTGAGGGAGAACTTCTCTTTATTATCCTGGAAATGCCACGTGGGTCACTCTCTTTCTTTGTAGCTGTGTGCTATAAAAGCGTCCTTGCAAACATAGTCTTGAATGACAAACAATCAGTGTCTCACTCACAAGACACACAGAAATACAAGTTACCCACCTGGAAGCTGTCTTCTGATATTAGCTCACATCCCATGCATCATATTTAATCTCTTTTTAAGCTACAGTCTCAAATTTCCTGCTGCAATTGAAATTCCACCAAGATATCTCCAGTGGTTAAATTAAAAATGTTTAAGATAGATATGGTGGCAGTTGCCTATAATTACAGTACCTGGGAGACAGAGGCAGGAAAAGCCACACTTCAGGGCCATTCTGAGCTACCTGTGGAGTAAGAGGACAGCCTTGGCTAGCTATAAGCTACTCATTCTATATCTCTTCCTACCTTAAGCTCAAGTTTTATTATCACTGTTTCCTCACCTCACCAGGCACCACCCTTCAGTTCCATTTCCTCCCTCATCACAACCAATCAAGAAGTTCTATCATCTCTTCCCTTAAAATGTCTCTTCTTCATCTGCATTGTCCCCTAGCTGATTGCATTGCCATTAGCTTAGGTCAGAATCTCAGTCCCTTATACTGCTCAAGGAATCTCTTCATCAGGTCCCAGGATTCCTCCTCCTCCTCCTCCCCTTCCTCCTCCTCTTCCTCCTTTTCCTCTTTCTCTCCCTCCTCCTCCCCTTCCTCCTCTTTCTCCTTCTGCTCTTCCTCTCCCTCCTCCTCCTCCTCCTAAAATACTTTGTTTGATGTGTATGCGAAAGCACCTGAGTGTATGTATGTGTATATCCTGTGTACTGGTGCCCACAGAAGCCAGAAGAAAGCATCAAGTCTCCTGGAACTGGAATTTCAGATGGTTGTAAGCCATCATGTGGACCCTGGTCCTCTGGGGAGCTTGCAGAGCTCTTAACAGCTGAGTCATCTCTCCAGCCTGGTATCCTTGCCTCTCTTGAGGAACAGTTCCAATTATGCCATCACATTCCCATGGTATGTTGAGATAGTTTGCACTTTGCTCTCCAGTGTCTAAAGACCATTCCACAAACAGGTCTGCCCTGCTCTCACATTCTGCCACTGTGTTCTGCAACATGGCTGCTGCCCTGCTCTCTACTTGTCAAGCCCACACATGCTGCTCCACCACACAGTGCTCTGACCACAAGTCTACAAACCCATTTTATCTTACAAGTCACTCTTTAACTGGTTCAGACCACACTGATTCTTTTACTATTTGGCTTCATGCTATACCATGTGGCTTCATGCTATATCATGTGGCTTCATGCTAAACCATGTGGCTTCATGCCATACCATGTGGCTTCTTAACTGCTTCATATTTTAAGCATCTGTGTAAGTCTTAACTTTCCAGAAGAGAAAAACTAATACTTGTGCACACTTTGTATCACTCAGTACCTGTTTAGCACATACTTGGCAAAACTAGACTCAGTTATACATATATCCCAGTCTCCTTAGCTGATGGGGGAGGGGAGAGAGGGAGAGAGAGAGAACACATAGGGTTTTGGAATATTAGATGAAATAATATGGGTGGGACAAAACGTAATAAATGGTATGTCATGAAGAAAGAACTCAGTCAAGCTCCTATCATTACAAATCCTATAGTGATAAAGAAGTGGAAGGCTGTACAGATGATTAAAACAGGGCTCCCTTTCTTGTAAAGACTGAGCAGATAACCTTGAAAACATCATCAGAGCATTATGTTGACCCATGGAGAAGCTGGGAAAATATGCCTGCCCAAGGCCTAAGTTAACCCTGGAAACAGTGGTTCTTCAGTGACAGAACCCAGTGAAAGGAAAACCCATCAGAGGAGCAGCCCAGGAGGAGGTTTCTCAGCTTCCTCCTCTGTTTCAGGGCTTAACTGAAGTCCTGACTGGAACCACCTGAAAGGCTGACTGAACCAAGGTCATCGTGATTAGCAGCTATCCCTGAAACTGTTCTGTGAGCAAGTCTCTGAGGCGGGGTCAGGCAGAAGCTGGCACAGCAGGGTCATCTCAGCATCCCCAAGAGGGATCTTGGCAGAGCTGTACTTTTGGTGTTTTATTCTGTAATATATGAATCTTACAACCATATTTAGTTCTATAAAGATATTTCTTTGGAATGTTCAAGGCACACAGATCAGTCAACAGCTCCTTGTTTGAGCAGGTGAAAGACAACTGTCTTTTTTAGGAGTTACTTTGATCAATAACAGAATTGTAATAAATCTTCATTCATGCCATGTGAAAGGGTGGCATGATGAATTTTGAGGATTTTGTAACCAACAAGATTATGGGCTGTAGATAGCTGAAATTCTGGCTAGAGACACTTTTATAAGTCTCAGTCAGTTTCAGGGCTGTTCCCATGTAGAGGGATCAGCAAATCATGTTACCAGTCCTGTTTGGTCTTCTTGATTTTTTTTTCCTTCCTGTCTATAGCCAAGATCTTCAGGGGGTCTTCCCCTATCATGTTTGAGCCATATTACTTTGGAAGAGGTCCAAAGCATTTTCTCCTTTCCTGTTGACACACAAAAAAAATAGAGCCTCTCTCTCAAGATAGCATGTTCTTGATCCAGCAACCCAAAATAATCAAAAACCTAGATTGATTTAATTTAACAGCTTCTTTTTTTGTTAGGCCTGGTTTACTTTGACCTCTCTCCCAGAGAATTAGTAATACCATTAATACCACAGAACTTGTAACCACCTTTAGTTTGATAAGTAAAACAACTCAAAACAATTAAAACAACTATTATTTATTGAGATAGGGTTTCTCTTTATTTATGTCTGTACCTCTGTTTCCTACATTTGAGATCAAAGGCCTGGATTTATTTATTCATCCATGTATACTTAAAAACATGTAAAGCAATTATCATTATTTCTCCTTTCTATCTTTCAAACAACTAAAGCAATTTTTATTCATTCCTCTCTTCATTGGAGATTAATATCTCTTTAAAACAATTGTTACTTTAAAACACTCAAAGCAGTTACCATTATTTCTCCCTGTAATACGCCTTAGGCAGCACAATAGCTGGACAACTGCCTACCCTCCATGTTCTTAGAACCCACTTTCCTTCCAATAACCACGATTTACTAATTTCTATCCTCTGTCTGGGCCGCTCTTAAGTCTACGTGGCCAGTCCACACGCCATGATGGCACAGCTCCCCCACTGCGGCTCTCCTCCCTCCTGTGCGTTTCTCCTCTTCTGTGTGGACTCCTTTCTGCTTCTCCTCCTTCTTGTGGTCTCTAGCCTGGGGAAACCTAAACATCTACACATATTCTCCCCAGCTATTGGCTGCTGGCATCTTTATTTACCAATCAGAATTAACTGGGGGCAGGGCCCCTCAATACGGACTCTCATCTTTGGGGCAAACAGCTTTCGGGGAGTCCAAATTATCATTAGAATATAAGTGGCATTAGGCCCAACCCACTACATCCTTCTGTTTCTGAGTCTGTTTGCCTGTTGAGCATGCCTAAAGCACTTGACACAGATGTGGGGACACGCAGGTCAGAGAGGTGAGCCGGTGAGGCTTGACATCTTGTCCAGAGGTAAGACAGCCTTGTGTCAGGAAATCAATGCCTCCAGACCAGCTAGTTCAGGGACTGGCAACTCTCATAGCTTTCAGAACCCTAACATTACTTCATGTTTACTATTAAGAAGCAACCTACTAATGCTAGCTGGTTGGTTAAAAAGGGAGAGGCACTCTCTCTAAAAGTTACAGAATCCTCTTTGCTTTTCTATTAGAAGTGACTGTGGTCGTCATTTTTAGTATGCTCTGTATGCCAGGCACTGTGATATTCTTAAAATAACCTGGTAAACTTTTCAATACATACCTTAAATCAATGGAAGGTTAGAAGCACCAGGATTAGGTATTGTGTCTCTGGTCACACAGATAATTAGTAATAAGCCAAGATTCAAATGCAGGCTCATACTCCTCCACAGGCCCAGGACCTTTTCCTTCTACATGAGGTTCCAGAAGAACTGACATAAACATGGCCTTGGCCTCTTACTCCTCTCTCCAGTTCTTGAAGCTGTGGTTCACATCACTGTCGAGGGTCTAATAACTAAATGTAGGGGCTGCAGAAATTTGGTGACAGGTTCCCAAATGTTCAATGAGCAAAACTGGATTCAAACGCATGCTGAGCCTGAGGTGTCTGGCAGTGCTCTCCCTGCTGTGTCCTAGAGTTCACTGCAGCCTTGCAAGGTTCTAAACACACAATACACATTCAATACACACGCACACAATAAGCATACTGTGAACTGCACATGCTGTCCCATCAACAACTGGGATTCCTGAAACACCTCACTCGGAGTCAAAACTGCCACATGTCATGAACTGCAGTGTTTTAAAAAGATTTAACTTTTCTCTGTGTGTATATGTATATAGGCATGTGGGTGCCCTTAGAGGCCAGAAGTGGGTGTTGAATATCCTGGAGTAGGGATTACAGGTAGTTGTGAACCACCTGATATGGGTGCTGGAAACCAAACTCCAAGTCTCTGCAAGAGCAGCAAGTGATCTCACCTACTGATCTCTCTTTACAGCCCCAAGTTGCAGAAATTTTACTGTTCCCACAAACTGCTGCTTTTATGGAAGCATGATGATTTCATTATGGAAAATAAAATCTTTGTTCAGCTGAAACCTAACTTTTCAAAACCATTACATTCTTATGTATCCATTTTGTGTACATGGTGTGTGTGGTTGCGTGCATGTGATAAGCAGAGAACAACAACCAGCAGGAGCCAGTTCTCTCCCGGGATCACACTCAGGTCATCCAGGTTGGCCAAAAGTTCTTGCCCACTGAGGAATCTGGCTTGGTTTCAAGACTTAGTTCTTTATATAAAAATAAGCACATCTGTGTCACTTTTAATAAATGGCAAAATCATGTATACCAAGTAATTGTTTTAAAGTACATAGATTTGTTTATGGTTTGTCAGTAACTGTGTGATTGTTTGCTTTTATATCTGCTTTTACACACTTGTATATACAAGATCTTATACAAAGCTTCCAGGTAGAAACAGATCATGAATTTGGGAGGCCTTGATCGCCAAGTTTTCAGACACCCTGTGAGCTTCTCTTTGTTATTCATAAGCTGCAGATACGGCTGCTCAGGGGGGATTGGCATGTGCTCTTCTGAGTCTAGATTTTTACATCCTGGGTGAGAGACAAGAAGGGACACTGAGCCCACAGGAGAAGAGCCTGATGAAGAAGCAGCTTCCGTGTAGCTGAGGCCAGCAGAGGGACCAGACTGCTTAGCTGAGGACTGGCTAGCTCTTGAGCAGAGATACACAGATTTAAACCTACTGCCAGCTAGAACTTCTGTTACAGCTCTTAATGTCAGCCAGAGGAAAGCACGCATTACCCCTGGAGCTCCTGATTCTGAATCTATTACTACATTTAAAAAAAATAGTGTCAATGGATATAATCAAACAGAATCCTAAGCAGTCACTTAGCCATCTGTAGAAAAATGTTGGCTCTGGAAAAGGTATTGCCTGGTAGGAAACCAAAGGCGTAGAAATATGTTTTGAGAAGCATGTTCCTGGCCTGAATCGGATCCCACGTTAGGGGAGGTTGGCTGAGGACAGGGCTCCTGAGGACAGACAGGGAAGAGAAGCCAAGTAGCTTGTTTTTCTTAGTCACAATGTGACAAGCCAGCAAGGGAAGGCCTGTCTGGGTCCCTGCCACCTCTTTCAAGGGGAAAAGCTCACCAGGCTGACTGATGTCTCCTCCAAAATACGGCTGTGTGCTTCAACCAGGACTGGCTCTCCCGGAAACTGAAGAAAGCAGAGTGTTTTTGTTGACATATCCCAGCCCCCCTTCCAAGGACCTCTCTGTTCTCTCTCCTCAGTCTTCTCTCACTCCTGACAACCCACATCTTTGCATAGGAAATGCAGCATCTATCCACAGGGTGATAGCCTGGCCTGGCAGGTCCTGTATCCTTGATGATTCCCACCCTCCTATCCCCATAGTTTCCACCCTTGATTGAATGAAGCAACAATGAATTAGGCAAGTATTTAAAAAACATGTTTCAAAATGAACTTGACCCAGTAACTGGGTTCTTATTAACACAAGTTTTCTTTCTACCTCATATTTTGATAAAAACCACATTGTGGGTTGAATTACATCTTCCCCCAAATGAGGATTTTGTAGATGTAATTGAGTTAAGATGATGTATATAGAATTGGGTGATTTCTAATTTCAGAGGCTGCTGTGAAGGAAAGACGCTGACAGTAAGAAGACAAATTATGTAGGGACACAGACTGCAAAGGGCCTCCTACCTCTCAAGATAGAGGCAACACGATCTGAAGTTCAAGGTCATCCTTGACTACATATTGAGGCTAACCCAGGATATATGAGACTATCTCAAACATCACAAAGAAAAAAATAAAAAAGAAAGGAGAATCCAAGATGCTATATCCCCTGGAGCTCCCAGAGAGCGCTCGGCCCTGCTAACTCTGACTTTGAACTTCTAGTTTCCAGACTGTTTGCAATAATTTTGTTTTTGAAAGCCAAACTTTAAAATGACTCTTAGGAGGCCAATAGGAGTGCTTTATATGCACACATCTGGATTCAGGGCTTGCCCTGTTCTTAGAGTTTCGCACAGTTCTTGGCAACATCAAGAGGTAACTCGGAGGAGTTGTTAGTGTAGATGTGCAATCGGTTTATCAAGAGGTAAGTGATGCCTTTACTTTATGGTGTTTTGCGACAATATATTTCAGCAAGAGATCCATAAAATGATTAGCCCGTGTGCATGCGTGCATGAATGTGTGTGTGTGTGTGTGTGTGTGTGTGTACTGAGTAAAGAATTTGTACTGTGTAAGTATACTTCCTACATTAATTTACATCTAAGAAACAAAACTAACAGCTGGCAATAATGCCTCCTTCAGATCAAAATAGAGTTAATATGTGTTTAACAACAAAATCCAATGATGTGTGAACGTCTGGCCTGCTGTATTTGAGGTCTCGCCAGGCTGTTGAAATTGTACAGTTGTATCAATGTATGTCACAGTCTCTGACACAGCCACTCAACTCAGATTCTGGAAAGTCAATATTATTGACTTGGGGAGAAGAAGAAATTAAATGCCTCTCGCTGCTGTCACATGGCCTCTCCAGTATGTAGCTTGAATATCACATCACCATGCATGAGTCCTGACTTTTATAATGTCATAGATTTCCATATTGACTTGAATCATGAATCCGAAATAGAGGAGATAATAGACCCTTCCTTTTGCAGATCTTCAAAGTTTTCTATTAATAAATATTAACGTGGTTTTGACTTTTGGGTAGGAATTAATGAGCTCTGGAGAACTACTCAGTTAATGTCAGGAATACACTTCCATGGTACACCTTAATTTACTCAGGCCATACATGTGGGTTCATAACTCCACAGACCTCTTGCAGGTTCACTGCTGGCATCTGTCAGAAGGCTTGGCAGTGGAGCTGAAGGGAAGGTGTCTGTTACATCTGTGGAATCACCTCCCATAGCCCTTCTCAATGTGGAAACAGACTACAGTGCTATTCTGTTCAGCAATTAGTCCCCAGGGATGACCTACGTCAGGACTACTTTTTAAATTTACTATTAATTAACATGGTATGATACAGGTCCATAAAGAGTCACATAGATTAGTGTCCCAGAAGAGAATGTTCAGTCAAATCAAATCTATGAGGAATAAATCATCAATAAACGATGTTTGGAAAACTGCCGTGTGGACATAGCTTAAAAAAAAGTTAGAAACAAATTCTTTATCTTTTGTTTGTTTGTTTGTTTTTGGGTTTTTTTTCTAGATAGGGTTTCTCTGTGTAACAGACTTGGCTGTCTTGGAACTCATTCTGTCGAATAGGCTGGCCTTGAACTCACAGATATCTGACTGCCTCCGCCGCCCAAGAGCTAAAGGCATGTTCCACCACCGCCCGGCACAAACTTTATATCTTAAACTGAAATAAGTTTCTGAGTCTGGTGCCTTGGGCTACATGGCTACCCTGACACCTGATACTGGAACACTTTCTACATATGCCAAATTTATCTTTAAAATCTACAAAGGTACTAGAAAGATCTATGGGATTTTTCATGTTCTTAAATGAAAATGAAACATAAAACCCAGGAATCATTAAATAAATTATTAATGAACTAATTTATGTAAAGCTACCTTGCAGAAGCCATAAAACAGAAAATCAAAAGTCAAACTAGAGAAATATTGGCAACTCACAAGGCAGCACAAGGAGCAATTTCTCTCTATATATAATATATAAAGACGATCTAATGCCAATGAAGACTTTTAAAATAATCAGCAGAGGGACTAGAGAGATGGCTCAGTAATTAACAGAATTCATTGTCTTTGCAGAGCACCCAGGTTTGAGTCCCAGGATTCACATAGTGGTTCACAGCCGTCTATAACTCCAGTTCCAGGAGATCTGATGTCTTCTTCTGTACTCTGTGGGTACCAAGCCCACACATGGTGCACAGACATAGATGCAGAAAAGTTTTCTTATACATAAAATAAAAATAAATCTGAAAAAGTTCAGTAGAAAAGTGGTATTATGAAGTTGTACAGACTTCACAAAAGATTGAAATATATTAAAATATGCTCTTCTCCAGCCAAAATTATTGCTGGTGCATGTGACTATGATCCTTATGTCCTGAAGGCTGAAGTGGGAAGAACAGAAGTTCAGGGTCATCCTTGGTTACAAAGCAAGTTCAAGGCCAGCCTATACTCCGTGAGACCCTGTGCTGAAAGGGGGAGGAAGAAGCCACAGCAGCAGCTGCCCATCTTCCTCTCCATGGTAAAAAAAAAATCAATTAATGTTTGCTTATTATTTATGCATTTATTTATTATAGCACATGTATATGTGCACATACATGTGCCATGCCACCTGTGTGGAGGTCAGAAGACAACTTGCAGGAATTTGTTCTAGATTTCCACCAGAAGAATACTAGCTTCTACCATGGTGCTAGCAAGCCAGTAAGCAGCATTCTCTATGGCCTCTGCTTCTGTTCCTGCCTCCAGATTCCTGCCCTGAGTTTCTGTCCTGACTTCTCTTCATGATGGACCATAATCTTTAAAATGTGATTTCTCCACCCCACACCACCCCACGCACACAAGTTCCTTTCATCATAGTGCTTTATCACAGCAACAGAAAAGCAAATGAAGACACACCCTTACCTGCTGAGCCATCTCACAAACCCCAAGAAATGTAAATTTAAAGAGCAATGGGCAATTATCCTTAGCCAATAACACATTATCAATTAAAGTTTCTGAGTTGTGGGAGAGTGAAACCTGACAGAAATTCTGGAAAGACAACCAGGCAGTATCTATAAAAGTTGTTTAGCATTTAGCACATCAATTCCAGTTGGAATTTATTCAGATATAGCCACTCTGGGAGGAATGGCTTTTGTCCACGTTTCCTTATTGTCTTCCTTACTGTTAGGGAGTTTTTAGCAACAACAAGCAGATTGCTTCCAAGCAGAGTGCTGAATGAAACTTTATATACTGGTGTGGCACAATAATCTGAAAGTGATGTTTGAGAAAAGGGTATGTAGCATGCTTCTGTGTGAATAAAAGGGAGAATATGCATGTAGTTTTTGCTTAAGATGTCTAAAACATATCTAGGGGAAGACACACGTGAAACATATGAGAGCCACAAACCACACTTGCTCCATCCCACAAATGCTCTATAGCCATGTTCTCGGGGTCCCGGGGCAGGGCTGAGCTGCCGCTCATTAGAACATGCATCCCCTTGCTCTCCAGGAAACTCTCCCCACTGGACACTCAGTTTCCTAGGCTGACCATGTTCTACCAGAAGAAATCAAGTCTGAAACATGCTTGTCAAAGTTCCCATCTCGTTAGATGGCAGACTCTACCCAAAGTTACTTGGTCGGTGTCTTAGTTAGGGTTTTATTGCAGTGAAGAGGCACCATGACCATGGTTCTCTCTTACGAAAGAACATTTATTGGAGCTGGATTATAGTTTCAGAGGGTTAGATCATTATTATCAAGGTGGCATACAGGCAGATATGGCGCTAGAAAGATAGCTGAGAGTTCTGTATCTGGACCTACAGGCAGCAGCAAGTAACAGTGACATACTGTCCAGGCTAGAGCTTCTGAGACTTCAAAGCTCAACCCCTAGTGACACACTTCCTCCAACAAAGCCACATCTACTCCAACAAGGCCACACCTCCTAATAGTGCCATTCCCTATGGGCCTATGGGGGGAATTTTCATTCAACCCACAACAGTCTGTGAGTACAGCTAACACAAAACCACAAAAGAAGTTGTCTCATGTTGCTACTGGTTTAGTTTCAAGTGGTAAACACCAGCAAATGCTTGGATAGTGTTAGGATTGTGCAAGTTTGAGCTCTGTGACAGGTATCAGGAGTATAGGGAGGCAAGATCAGACAGTAGCTGAGGTTAGCCTAAATCTACGATCTATTAATCTGATGGTAGGTGAGGTCTGCCTAGCCCATCCTTTGCAGGAGTAAGTCTACTCAGGCAATGAGAGCCAATGAAGGGACAATAGGCAGGGTCTATGTGCACGCTATGTGCTAGAGCAGAGCAATGGTTCTGAGACTCCCCATCTTCTAGAAATCTCTGCCACAATAGCAAATCTTGCTGCACAGATCCTTTTTGTTTCCGATTCAGCATATCTGGTTCTAGGAAGCTGTACGACGGGGCTCCTCCACCCAGCGCCTACAGTCCAGAACAGAGCTGCAGGTTTGGATGTGCTTGGGGACAGAGCACGCCACGAATTGCTGTGGGTTGTCAGGTGAGCAGTCTTGGCAACCGAGTGCAGCTGAGGTTCCAGTCTGGGAGACGTTTAATTTCCAAAAGGAATCTTAGTAGGGCGTGGGCCTGCAGTAACCACTCACAAGAGAGGCGTTCTCTCTAAGTGTGACTTGTGTGTCTTGCTCATGACATTTCTAGCTTATTCTTAAAAAACAAAGTAGGAAGTTATTTTTAAAAGAGGAACAAAGGTCACTTGCCCTTTAGGGACTTTAAGACCCACTTTGAAAGTCTTTAATCTTCCTATTTTTCTGTGTACTGAAAACTCCTTCCCGCTGTTTCTGAGGAAGTGGACCCCTTGTAGCTATTCCCCAAGCGTCAGCGAGGTGCAAATGACGGCAGAGAAGGCACTTTCTGCTTCAGATAAAATGCTACTTCGTGGAAAAGATAATTAAGAATTCTTATTTTAAGAAGAGAAGCTGGGGGTGTGGCTCTCTGGTAGAATCTCTGCCTGGCATGTGAGAAGTTCTGGGTTCAATTCCCTATGCCTGAGGAAGAAAACGAACTCAGAATTTCTCAAATAGTTAATACATTAAAAAATTTCCTCAAGACTCGTTCGCTGTTGAAATGTTGAAGTTTTCCTAGCAAAATACCTGACCTCATCTTGCTACTGCCTTTCATATTTTTCGATAGTGAAATTTATTTATTACTTTAATTGATTTCTCAATGTATCATTGAATATAATGCCTTTTTTGTTTGTTTTGTTTTGTTTGTTTTGCTTTTTTGAGACAGGATTTCTCTGTGTAGTCCTGGCTGTCCTGGAACTTGCTCTGTAGACCAGGCTGGCCTGAAACTCAGAGATCCCCCTTCCTCTGCCTCCCGAGTGCTGGTATAATGACAATTTTTTAATGGCAAAAATTTGGTTCCACAGAAATTTTATAAAGAAAAAATTTGAAACACTTTACAGATTTACGTGTTATCCTTGTGGAGGAGCATCTCTGTATTGCTCCATTTTTAATAATGTTCTGCCAAACTGAGCACCTGAGTCATCTGAAAAGGTAAAACAAAGAGATCTTTCAGGTAAATTTCATTATTTTACCACTTGCCTCAAACACCTTAAAGAACACGGTAAGATGGAGTTCCTCACCCGGACACTCAAAGCCTAAAGCCTTTCCTTGCCCCTCCCTCCCTCCCTCCCTCCCTCCCTCCCTCCCTCCCTCCCTTACTTTGTGAACTGAGGATCAAACCTACAGCTTCCCACGATGCTGGGCAAGTGCTTTATCACTGAGCTGCATCTCAGCCCCAGCTCTTGTCTCCTGCTGAGTTCTCAGTAGAAGCTGAATTGATCTGCTCAAATGCATCTATAAAATGTCTCACACGCTCTTGGTGCTCCATCATCTCTCCTCCCCTTCCACTTGCCCAGTGTTTACAGTTGCTTAACTGAGCAGCTTTAGTCTTAGCTCCTTCATAATGGGAGACCAAAGAGTCAGTGAGCTCTCTCTCTCCCTCTCTCTCCTCTCTCTCTTCTCTTTCTCCCTTTCTCCCCCTCTCTTATCTCTCTCCTCTCTCCTCTCTCTTCTCTCTCTCTCTTTCTCTCTCACACACATGCAGACACACACACAGACACACATACACACACAGAGACACACACAGACACACACACAGACACACACACACAGACACACACCCACACACACACACACACAGACACACACACACAGACACACACACACACAGACACACACACACAGACACACACACACACAGACACACACACACACAGACACACACACAGACACACACACAGACACACACACACAGACACACACACACAGACACACACACACAGACACACACACAGACACACACACACAGACACACACACAGACACACACACACACAGACACACACACACACAGACACACACACACACAGACACACACAGACACACACACACAGACACACACACACACAGACACACACACACACAGACACACACAGACACACACAGACACAGACACACACACACACACACACACACACACATACACTCCTGTCTCGTCTGCCATTTGGCATGCTGCCTCATGACATGCCTTATATGCTCGTTTCTCTGTTCCATCCATGACGCTATAGTATTGTGTTCAGTGTCTGACTTAAGGCCCAGGATCGTATCTGTCCTACTTAGCAGGCCATGGACATACAGTCACTACTAATTCTCATGGACTGGCAATCAAAAGACCCTATCTTTTTCTTTTTCATTTCTGTTCTAAAAGAAAGATCTTTCCATGTTTCTTTTTGTCTACTGCGTGTGTAGCTTCTGGGTTTCGGTACTAGAAAGGCCCCCAGGAAGCTCTTGGCATGCTGGGAAGGCTCTCTGTGGGGCTCACACTTGCCCCCCCTCAAGTATGCTGCTGTGTCCTAGATGCACTGGCTCGGGGTGGACAAACAGAAGGAGCCTTCTCTTCCTTTCCTCTGCCCCAATCAGGCTTTCCTAGCCACCAAGGGAAGCCAAACGAGAAACAAATACAAAGAAAAGAATTAAAACAGACCCTCTTATAAATTTGGATCCTTAATGTGAGCTCAGACCCAAGTTTTTCAAACCATTTTATTCCACAAGATGCTTGCAGTGTCTGCCACCAGCTCCCAAATAAATGCTGCCCAGGATTTGGGCTAAATGATTGGGCTTCTTCCCTCTCCCCACTTTGTCTCAAGCTGAAGCACGAGCGGCATTTTACAGCCCGCTACAGCTCACTGACCATATGTCCTCCAGCCATTCTTTCCCCAACGTGCTCATCTGTAAAATGAAGATAATTATAAAGTTGACGTGTGAATTGAAGGACGTGACCCAGGTAAAACCGAGAGCATATGGAAGTCTTCCAGTGGACGCCAGTCGCGGACACCGGGCTCCAGCCACGGCGGCATTTCACAAGCAAGGACTCGGGGTTGGAGTGGAGGGGGGATCTGGGACAGGCAGGACAGGGTGCCTCAGCTTCAGCCACTCATGGCACACTGCCTAGCAAGTTCTATCTCCTACTTCTGGCTTCTCCTTTCATTCAAAGACACGTTCTCTCAGGCACTGTGGCTACTTTTAGGAGCTCAGTTTGAAATCAATCAAACAAAATGATGATATTTTAATACAGTAAAAAACAAAAACATAACGATGACATCTTAGTGCATTTCTTACCCTCAGTATAGCAACAGCATTGTCCAAACTGCCCTTCTCACAACCCTGATAAAACTTCTTTTCCTCTTTGGGACTCAAATTCTTTACTTGTAGGGTGGGTAGATTTCCAGGTTTTATTCTGTAATATTCTTTTCAATCCTGATAGATCTGTTACTCAAGTGGAGAGACATTTGGGTTGAATGTAGAACTCCGAGTGCTGCATCGGCCTCTTGGTTAAGATGAAACCACAGAGGAAGTGGAACAAGAGAATCATGGGATTCTGATTTACAGACATTGTTGGATATGACAGCATGCAGAGGGGAGGTGAAGCACAAACAGGAGAGATTGGAGAATTATTTACATCGGGCCCACAGATACAGGTAAATCTCCCAGGGACTAAATAGTTTAGGCATTACCTTGATTCCTAGTGTTTTATATTTTCTGAAAATTAGAAATGAATAGCTTTCTGAGGAAAGAAATCTTTATTTCAAGTTGACCATTCTTACAATCTCATGTCAATGTCCTTTCCCTTGTTAAACACCAGAGTGGTTATTTTGTTGTAAAGTGGGAAAAGGAAGTCTCCCTACTAGGTAGTATACCTCCGATGGCTGAGACTGAAATCGAGACACCTGCCCATCTCAGACTTGGTCTGTCCTCCCTCAGCTTCTTGCTTTATATGGCTTGTGAAGTGCTGTGGCTAGTATCCTCTGAAAGTGTCCCCATATGCAATGACTTTGCCCAGGCTGTCTCAGATCTGCCTGCTGGCCACCTCTTCCTCACTTCCCCTGTCTCACCACTTACCTATCTGCTCATCTTTCTATCCGGGTCTTAGAAATACAGAATATTTTGTCAGATCTTCAACAACTGTCATTTGTCATAGGCCTGAATGGTAGAAGTCTGTTTGTTTGTGGTAATACGGATCGTGTAGAATTTTGACAAAAACAAACAAACAAACAAACAAACAACCCAACTAGTATCAGCTCTACAAAAACAAAATAAAACAAAATCCATAGAACCACAATCGTTTCATCTGTCTTAACCAAAGAATGCTCCCCACTTTCTCCTGGAAGAGAACTGCTGCAATGCACTCTGGTAACGGACTCTGACTCTGTCCCCAGGCACATGTGGGTACTGTACTCCATGCTTTGGGTTTTACCACCAGTTTGAACAGAGGTAGCAACTATATAGCACCAACTTCAGAGTGAAGAATTAACCTCCACACATCTCCCTGAAGGCAATGCTTTAAGACTGTATACTAGTTTTATTTTTGTCAAAGGAAATTTAAAACTTTGCTAGCAAATACATTTAAAAATAAAGCAGACAGGGAATGTTTTATGTGTGTTTCATAGATGGGAAAACAGCAGCCAAGGTAATAGACTTAAATAGTGGCCAAGCAGGGACCAGAGCTAAAATGTTCTCATTTCCAGACCAGATGTTCCCAGAGAAAAGCAGTTACTGCTATTTTCCCCTTGTTGGAGATGCCTGGTTTCCACAGCAATAAGATAACCAGCATATACCCAACAGAGCCTTTGGTTCCATAATTTTAGACTTGGTGGAACCTTAGGGACCATCTTACTCATCAATTCTGTAGGAGGGCCTTCGGAGGGCCCTACGCAGTCCCCTATGCAGACCCCACAGCCCCTTCTCGGAGTCTCTCAGGCTGGGGTGAATCTGCCTGCCTGCCTACTGGCTCCCACTGCAGACACAGCAGCTTTTCTTTTTTAATCTCTTATCTGCTTTGCATATTAATGAACCACAGAAGACTCCCTTGAAAAAGACAAGCTAGACAGCCCCGTCCACAGAAATGGAGAGGTGCTTTGGCATAATTGTTTCAAAGCAAGGACATTTTAGGGTGTACCAACCAATACACAAGATACTAAGCGGTCTTGGACCATGCTTATCTGGTGACTGTGTAATATCCCACTTAAAGCTGCTGCCTTTCTGAGCTTATGCGCCTCTTTCTTTCTGTCTACCGTCAGCAAAAGGTACCTTAAGTACTCAGGAAGTTGTAGAATTGATACATGAGTAAAAAAGTGTTCTCTTTTAAAATAATAATAGCGTGCACATACATGAGCCTCAGCCCACGTGGAGGTCAGAGCATAAATTTGTGGGAGTCAGTTTGCTCAGGCCTGGCAGCAGGCACCTTAACCCAATAAGTCACCTTGCCAACTCTGGTGGAAAATTTCAAAGATCTTGCCTTTTAAAGTTTCATGTTCTAACTTCCAACAGTGTCTACTAGCTGTGAGGAAAAATATGGATTTGTTTTAAAGGCAGCAAGAACATTCTTAATTGATATAAATAAATATTAGCATAGTTCTAAGATTGATGACACCAATTAAATGAAAGATGTAGGCAATATAATGATTTATATTTATCAACTGCTTTATTACGAGTATGAGTAATTAGTAAACTATGTAGAAGGGTACAGGCTTTAGAATGAGCTACACATAGTCTCAGAACCTGGTTGCTGAGAAACCTGAAATAAACCCACCTACCCAACTGGTACTCAGTTTTGGCATCTGTAGAATGAAACTATTGTGAAGACTGAGTGTAATAACATACTCTGTGTATAGAGAGAACTTAGAAGTATCACCTGTCAATAAAATGCCAATGGCCAATGAGCTGTGGCAGGAAAAAGGAGGTGGGACATTAGGAGAAAGAGAGAGGAGTCTGGGAAATGGTAAGAGATAAAAGACCTTTTCATTCACTGAGTCTATTTTTAGCACTGATGAGTACATGCTATGCCATATGATATGTTACTTCTGTGGTTTGAATGTGAAACACCAATGCAGACACAGGATCATGTGCTTGAGCACAATAGTCTCCAGCTGGGGGTGCTGTTCAGGAAGGTAGCAGAAGCTTTAGTAAGTGGGGCCAGACTGAAGAAGTGAGTCACTAGAGGGAGCCCTGAGGTTTGATAGTCCCATCCTCCATTCTGTTTACTTCCCGACTGCAGAAGCGATCACACCAGTTGCCTTCAGCTCCATGAAGGACCGTATCCCTTCCAACTGTAAGCCAAAGAAAAACCATCTCTCAATGGCTTTCTGATAGGCGTGTTGCCAGAGCAATGAGAAAAATAACGAATACTCTTGGGAGTGATTATTTCATTAGCAACCGACTCACAACCAGCTAACTGCTTGTGTATTACGGTGAAAGGGAAAAAAAGGGGGGGGCCAGACCAACTACCAGGAGGCCCTCATTTCCATTCTGCCACATTTGAACAGAAACTTGTTAAAAAGGAAAAAAATGTTTCTCCAGCAGGTCATAAATTAATGGATAAACTGGGTAAACTACTGTTTCTCAGATTTGGTCTCTTCACTCAGACGAATTTGGAGAGCTGCATTCCTTTGTGGATGGAGCATTTTGCATGCCCTGTGATGTGACAGGCATCAGTTTGGTTGATGACATTATCATAGTGAAGAAGACAGCAATTCCCCTTTCTTTATGGAGTGCTGTTTAATAAGGACATACATCCTAAGCAAATAAGCTTACAGACGTGCTTTTAGGCAGTGATAAAAACATTCAGTGAGTCCATCAGCAACATTTGCCTCAGCTGAACAAATGTAGACCACCAGGTCACATGTATAATGAAGTATAAGGTTTTCTTACTGAATTAGTTCAGTACATGGCCCACAGGAAGATGTGTACCTTCCTTACATAAGTGTGATTACCCACTGAGCTACCTCTTCCCCTTCCCATGACTTCTTTTGTGTGTGAGAATGGTATATATGTGTATATAGGTATGCACCCATTACTGTCCTGCTGTGTCTCGATCTTCATGTTCCCTTGAGAAAGAGACCCTTACTGAACCTGAGCCAGCAAGCCTCAGACATCCCCACTCCCCACAGTGTATTTAGCCATACTTGGATGTGCGTGTGCGTGTATATATGCATGTGCATGTGTGTGTCTGTGTGTGTGTGTGTGTGTGTGTGTGTGTCTGTGTGTGTGTGTCTGTGTCTGTGTGTGTGGTAAGTTTCAAACTCAGACCCTCATGCTGGCATAAAAAGACTCTCATTCACTGAGTCAGCCCAGATGTATGACTTATAAAAAATAGACTTACCATAATGATAGGAAGTCTGAAAGAAAATCCTTATAAAACCTTAACAGAATTGAGAGAACTGTACTAGGAAATATGTTTGCTTCATATGTAGAAATTGTCAGAATCAACATGGGTAAGGATGGGGAACTGGCTCAGTGGATATGGGGCTTGCTGTTACAAGCATGAGGATCCAAGTTCAAGTCTCCAGGTCCCATGTAAAGCCAGTAGCTACCATCTGTAAGCAAAGTACTCCCACTGAGAGATTTGAGGCAAAGACAGGAGAACTAGAAGCTCCTGGGCCACTCAGCCTAGTGTAGGTACACACCATGGTGACAAACATCAAAAAGACTACATCACACAAGATGCTAGTTAGGACTGACACTGGAAACTGTCCTGTGTCCTCGATATGTCTACAGACATACATGCACACACATCCTATACTCCTCTCTCTCTCTCTCTCTCTCTCTCTCTCTCACACACACACACACACACACACACACACTGAGCAGGCTGTGTCAAGCCCTAATGAAAAGCAGATAGAGCTGAGAGGTTGTGGAGGGGGAATTTCATGATCGTATGCTGACAGTAAGAACTATAACAAAAGGTTGCCAGACTATCACTTTTCACAAAGATTGCTTCTATAAGGACAGCTGTCCAGTAAGTCTTTGTTCAGCCTAGACTGGCACCATCTTACTTATTAATTCTTGTGGCCAAGGATGATCATTTCAAAATGACTTACACAGAACTCCTCACGTTGTCTTTGTTTCCCTTTACCCTGCCACCGTGACAGTTTCCATGGTTTCTGCCCCACTTGTTCTATGTTGCAACGCTCCCCAACTGCTTGAAATCCAGTATCATTACACTGCTCTGTAGAGAGTTTCCGTACTATTTCTCAGTCAGTCTTTGCGATTCAAGTTGATGCAGGTAAACTAGAAATATTCAGTATTAGTAGAGGAAGATGACGGGATTTTTTTTTTTTTGGTCACACATTGGGAAGCTGGAGCCCAGTTATGTCAGGGCTAGCCTGGTGCCACTGTCAGGCTGCCATAGACTTTGCTCTTCTTGTCAGTCACTTCATGGCCACACATGATGGCAGGAAGATGCACACAACTTTGCATTAGTTCTGCAGA
The DNA here is from genome assembly GCA_036184795.1 of Tokudaia tokunoshimensis. Classification (NCBI taxonomy): domain Eukaryota; kingdom Metazoa; phylum Chordata; class Mammalia; order Rodentia; family Muridae; genus Tokudaia; species Tokudaia tokunoshimensis. Next base: position 4,841,072 of record BTHU01000012.1, on the reverse strand, counting down.
CAGAAGGGAGGTAAAGGGTGACATGGAGTTGCCAATTTAGCTTGACTCCTTTTATGGAGCTTTCTTGAGCCCTTGTCTAGAAATTCCACTTAAAGTTACTTAGCCAAAACTAGACCACTCTGGCATTTTCCAGCTGGGCATATGCCTACACTAAACAAATCAAAACTACATGAATAGTCGATGACTGAGGGTGGACCTGGGTCAGCTAGCTAGCAGAATATAGCACAGGGTAGACCAAATGTTACTAAAATAAAGCCTCAACATATGGAAGACAAATATTTATCACAGAAGATCATTACAACACAGTATCAACATGTATCCCTCTATATAACAAATACCACAGGGCATACAAATGATCTTCACCAAAGCTTTACTTCCCAAATCTATTTGCTTGTGCCCTGTCTGTTACTGTCTTAGCAAGGCCCACCTGTCACACAACCCAAGGCAAGCTTTGAATAAGTAGGAAGCATCCTACTCATCTTAATCGATTTCCTATTTTATTTCTCAGCATAGGTCTAAGAATTCGCACAAGCAAATAAACCAATGGAAGAAATAAGTAGCTAAGGAACCACGTTGGAATAGAAGGGTAAGGAAACAGAGAGAAGCACATGCAGACACGGAGGACCCGGGACTATGGAAGGGCAGTCAGCAGTGGGTGTCCTTGATCTTCTGCTCTCCAGGGACCTAAATACCTGTACATAGTCTGGCTGGAAGGTTTACTGGGATTCACTAAATATAACTTAGCTATAACGCATATACAGGTGTGTGCCAAGTTAGGCTTGATGCTTAAAGGATTCATGCTGATGCAACCTCATCTTATATTCAGAGATGCTCTAGGGCAAAGCAATGTGCAGGAATGTGGGCACAATGGCATTGCACAGAGCTGAGGAAGTCAAGGGACTTCTCTGTACAGCTGTGGTCAAAAGAGAAGAAGATATGAAATTGGAGAGGAAGAGGCCATCTAGCCATCACCTACTCCTTCTGGGCTAAAAGCTGGATATAAACATTGTTAACCAGCTCCTAGGTAATTCTTAGGGACACTGAAGTTTTAAGAACTATAGATGTTAGGCCACAGACTGGCCACATTTTAATTCTTTAGGGAGGTTGTTTGTTTTAAAATAAGGAATGGATGGTGATAATTAGAAAAAAAAGCTTTCTGCAAAGACAGCATGCTTTACATAGATGGTTAGAAGCTTGAATAGGGGACAAGGTATGACTTACAAAAGATTGCAGCAAAGGTGGCGGGATATCATCTCCAAGATTAGTAAACAAAATAACTGCTTTTAGCTTTTTTTTTTCCCTATCCTGCTTCCTTTGAGGGAATTCTGTGACAGAAAGTCCCATGTGGCAAAGAGCTGCAGAAAGCCTCTGGATAATATCTAGTGTCTTAGTTAAGGTTTACTTGCTATGAAGAGACACCACGACCAAGACAACCCTTATAAAGAAAAATATTTAATTGGGGTTGGCTTACAGTTTCAGAGGTTTAGTCCATTATTGCCATGGTGGGACATGATGGTGTGTAGGCAGACATGATGCTGGAGAAGGAGCTGAGAGTTCTACATCTTAATCAGTAGAAAGAGACTGAGACACACTGGCCAAACTTGAGCTTCTTAGACCTCAAAGTCCACCCCCAATGACCCACTTCCTCCACCAAGGCCATACCTACTCTTATAAGGCCACACCTAATAGTGTCACTCACTATGACCAAACATTCAAAGGCATGAGTCTATGGGGCCATTCCTATTCAAACTACCACATCTGATGAAAAACCAAAGCCACCAGATAAACAACTCACAAGGTGCTGAATCCAAAAGCAATCTGCACATGAACTTGGTCTTAGTGAATCAAGAACTCCCATCATACCTTGATTTAGGTTTTGTAAAAGACCTCAAGACAGACATTCTGAGCTAAACTGTTATTGAACTCTGAACCTATAGAAACTAGCAGCTGATTCAGAGGGGTGGGGTGGGGTCTGCTAGCCTGTAAATATTTGTTGATACAAGAACAAGTCAGTCTTTGTCATTTGACATACAAAAGAACGTCTTGGTCATGGGAGATTTTCATTCACATGAAATACCGTATTCTTTATACTGTCAAATCCCAAAAAGCTACCATGCAGCTCAAAGTTTGACAGCATAGAATTCAGGCTAGTCAGAGAACACAGGCTATTCCCTGGTACACAGTAGGTGCTAATTAACCAAAATTGAATTGCTCAACCAAGGCTAAGCAAGAGCCCTAAAGGATAAATAGTGAGATTCTGCAAGGACCTGGAGTTTTCCTTCTCCTCCTTTCCCCCTTCTTTTCTTTTGTTTGAGACAGTCACACATAGCCTTGTCCTAGGCACTGTTTCAGTGCTGTGAGGAGACACCATGACCAACACAACTCTTATCAAAATCAAAATGCATTTAGCGGGAGACTTGCTTACAGTTTCAGAGATTTGGTCCATTATCATCATGGCAGGGAGCATGACAGCATGCCAGGTTCGGGCTTTTGAAACTTCAAAGCCCACCCCCAATGACACACTTCCTCCAACAAGGCCACGCCCCCTAATCCTCCTAATCCTTCCAAACAGTTCCACTCCCTGGTAACTAAGTATTCAAACATATGAGCCTCTGGGGACCATTCTCATTTAAACTACGACAGACTGACCTTGAACTCACTGTATAGCAGAAGTTGAGAATGACCTCTTGACTCCCTGCTTCCCTGGGCTGGACCTGCATACATGTGTTGTCTTGCTTGATTTACCATAAATTAGAATCATTTGGGAGTTGTATTCACACACACACACTTGGGCTTACCATCAGGGGCGTGAAGGCAAGTAATTTTCATGTTAAAAATTAGGCAATGTTGATACTGCTGGTTCTAAGACCACACTTAGAAATCACTGCTCAGGGCACCGTTTCTGCATTTTCCTGGGGTGGGGAAAGAGCAGCACTTCCAGACCACTAGTGCATCAAGACAGCAAAACTAAAGGGAGGCCAACTTTAGGGAGGGAGGGCTCTTGGTTATTAGGCGGTGATTGGTGTTCTGGGGCAAGGAGCTTCATATCCAAGAGAAATTAAACAGGAATTACTGGTCTGATTTTGAGGACTTTCCTTTAAATGCTACAGCTTAAATACTCACTTTAGCCGTAGAGGGAGAAAATAAGGCTGGTATTGTAATCAAGCTATCAGAATGGAATAGCCACACAGGCAGGTTCACTGGGTATCAGTGAGAGAGACCAAGTAGGATCTGAAATCAGTTGAAATCAGATCTGATCTGCTGTCAGTCAGGTACACTGAGCTCTAATTACAATTATTTAATTGTACACACAATTATTTACCTGATAGAATGGTTTAGGGGCTTCCAGAGGCCTAACACACTCCAGGATCATAGCTAGAGATCTTGAAAGTCATTCAGACCTTTCTCATTTATGCCTGATCTGACTTTTGCCATTTTAGAACATAGCATAGCTTTCCCTGTTAACACCCGTTAAATTTATTTTCCAAGTTAAAAATTATTAAAGTAGTTAGAAGAGGACATGGTTGTACTTACTCTCCATCTGTTTTTAAAGTACATTTGTTTTCTTGGTGTTCCAGAGGCTGTGATATTAATAGAATGCTTTCCAAAAACACAAGCTCCCAGAGCGACCACTTCCAGGTCTGTAGCGTCTAGCAGCAGAAGTCAGTAATGGTGGTGCGTGTGGTAAGAATAAATCATTATCTGTATGTTGGCGTGCTCTTGGAGGACTGGGTTACTTGTGTACTTTCCTTATAATCCCCTCAAATAATCCCAGAGTTGTAGTGTGTCTAGGACAATGCCAAGTGACGGTTTTAGGTGTCAGCTTGTTCTTTGCTGCTTGGGCCCTGGGTGCCTTCCGGCAATTTCCAGTATCAACACAGTACCTTCAAGACCGACCTCGTCAAAGCCCTGTTCAGAAATATCTGTGGCTGATATCCATGGGGGTGTGAGGGCCAAATTTACATTTTAAGTTTGAATTATTGTGTCTAAGAGATCCATAAAACAAAAATGCCTCTAACCTGTAAGCCCTTGTCCAAAGAGAGACACTTCCTGAGATGCTGGAGGCTGCTGCTTAAGGGAGATAACAAGCCACTGTTTCTCCTCTGAACAGATTCCTTAACCCAACTGCACTGAACATGCCTGCTCACATTAGGCAGAAGGTACATGGGCAGGGAAACATGTCAGGATGTTTCTGGCCATTGATTAGATGTAGGTGAGAGGTACATAGGTTGGAAATGTATCAGGCTATATACTTGTCTCTGATTTGACCTGATAGGAAATATGGGCTTGCCTTTTTAAGCCTCTGCAAAATGTGACTCGTGGCCATTTTCTGGGAACCCAGGAACGTACCTGGTCAGAGTCCATCATCCTGGCCAGTGTTTAATTAAAGCTTGCTTCAAATTTGGATCAAAATTGTGGTAATACTATTATTCTTGCCCAATGGGATTAACAGGGGTAGATAGAAACTTGCCTTCCAGAGTCTTCTAACTTATCACAAAAAAGGGACATTTAGGAACTTGCTTGTTGTGGCTTGAATGTCCCCTGAAAACTATTGTTGAAGTATTAAAAGGTGAGACTTCAAAGAAATTACGAACTGCGTGTTGAAGTGAGCCCCTAATGAATAGGGTTAGCTTGGCCCTCAGTCTGTGTGACATGCATGCAGTTGCCCCTAAGCCAGTGGATCCTCACCAGATGTGTGTGTCAGACTCTTACACTTCCCAGACTCCCAAACCCTGAACCAAGTAAACATCTACTCTGTAAAGCTGCCCAGTCTGCAGTATTCTGTGAGATCAACAAAACAGACTACTGAGCATTGTGGAGCACGTACCATGAGCCAAGCATCCGTCCATTCCAGTCTTCGGTTTTGACTTCACATTCTTAAATAAAACCCTAAGACAAACCTGATGAGACATGAAAATCTCAGTGTTCCAAGTTCAGGGCCACCCTGATTGCACATCCAGTTCCAGGGCAGGATTCTATGTGTTTTTGGGGGGGGGGGGAGTAAAAGGCAAAACTTTAGGCTGAACTAAAGCTAAAGCAAGCCCTCTTAAAAACTGAAGCACAAAACCTTTTGGTTCAGCAAAGATAATAGGGTATTGAGTAACCCATTCACTATACACTAAAGCCAGTTTCCTTTCCCATCATGCCCTTGGGCTAATGCTAATGTGTTTTCCTCTTATGTGAAGGTTTCAGGGTCAGCCAGCTCTAGATAGCTGTCTCCTGTGTTTCTGGAACCAAGCTTTCTTGTCAGATTCCAAGCTCACAGATAACCCAAAGCTTTCAAAAGTGTAGATTTCCTCTGGTCTTTGAATTCTCACACTGTTGGTTTCCTCACTTTTATTAGTCATCCCACTCCTGGCAGGTTTGCATGCACACATACATACATACATATGTACATACAGATACACATACACATACACCCCCACCACACACATACACACACACACACACACACACACACACACACACACACACACACACACACACTCACTCACTCACTCACTCACTCCCACACACTCCCTCCAATCATGTTGCTTACATCTAATTTGAAGGTCTTTCCAGTTAACCTTTTTCCTGAACCGCCCCACAATTTCCTCTAGTTTGTTATTTGACAGACTAGCCAAATAATTCTCTTAGGTCATTTGCTTCCTTCCTACTGAATGCACTTCGCCGCTGCCACAGCTTCTTCAGAGCCTCCTGCACGTTGTCTCTTAGAGCACAGATTCAGAACACGCTGCACATTCAAACCCTGTGCCTTGAGCTGCGGAAGAATTGCCGACTCAGTGGCAGTGGTCTGATACAGTTGCGGAAGAATTGCCGACTCAGTGGCAGTGGTCTGATACAGTTGCCTGTGAGCACCTGCAACACTGAGGTTTAAAGCTAATGAATTGTTTCGAAGGGAAGGCCTTTGATACTATTATTAATTAGCAAAAGAGTTTGTTCTTTCCAGCCAGTGTGTCACTTATTTCTGTGAAAAGACTATTCTAAAATGGTTTCATTGTTTTACTCTGAAAGTATCTACTTTTTCCAGTTATTGAACATCTAACCTTCTAAAGGACATGCAAAGTCAAAAGATCTCACAATTAGTGAACTCTGAATGTTGTCCCTCCCCTCCCCTTCTCTTCCCTGTCTCTCTTTCTTTTGATAAAGATTCATACAATACAGCCCTAGTTCAGTGGTTCTCAACCTCTGTGACCCTTTAATATAGTTCTTTATGCTGTGGTAACCCCACAACCTTAAAAATATTTCATTGCTATTTCATAACTGTAATTTGCTACTGTTATGAATCATAATGTAAATATTATATGTAGGATATCTGTTATGCATCTCCTGTGATATGATCATTCAACCCCCCAAAGGATTCAGAACCACTGCCCTAGTTGGTTTAGAACTCATTATACATAATCAGGCTAGCCTTAGGGAAACAGTGATTTCCCCTGTCTCTGCCTCCCCAGTGCTGGAATTACAGTGTGAACCACTTCACTCAGCTGAGAAAGTTTATTTAGGAAGGTAATTGAGCCAAAGACTTCTAGACATGTATAGACAGACGCTGTGCTGGGAATTTCCTTGGTTTTCCCAAAGCAGAGAAGGTCTGAGTGTTTCTATTTTCTCAAGGAACATTAACATCTTTCCCCACAGACCACCCATAAATCCAAAGTTGTCTCTCCTGCTTCATGTTTTTCTCTAGGCTCTGGAGTCTAGGGCTTTCCGCTGTAATTGCTCGTCTCTCCCCTAATGTTTACTTCCTCTTCATACCTGAACTGTGCTGAAGAAATTCCCAGTGTAAAAATGGGAACTACCACAGTTCCCCAAGCCACTTCTCATGACTAGCTATGAATTCGAAAGATGATTAGCGTCACCGGAAGCTTTCAGACCAGCAGAAGGCACAGTACAACAGAAACAGTAAAACAGACCCTGCCTCTGCCTCCACAGGGCAGAAATTGAGAGCTGACTCCCAAAAGCTGTGCTCTAACTTCTTTACCCCACCCTCTCCCTGTCTCTCTGTCTCTGTCTCTGTCTCTGTCTCTGTCTCTCTCTCTCTCTCTCTCTCTCTCTCTCTCTCTCTCTCTCTCTCTCTCTCTCTCTCTCTCTGTAGGATATAAAAATGAGCAATACATACATGAAAAGGTGCCCAACATCATTAGGGAACTGAGTCAAAACTGCAAAGCTCTGTATCACTCTGTATCACACACTATCAAAGGGAAGAAAAAAAGCGAAGAACAAATGTTGGCAAGGGGGCTGGAGAGATGGCTTCTAAGATGCACTTAGAAGTTAAGTGCAGTGATTGCTCTTCTGAAAGTCCTGAGTTTAATTCCCAGCAACCACATCATGGCTCACAACCATCCATAATGGAATCTGACGCTCTCTTTTGGTGTGTCTAAAGACAGCTACAGTGTACTCATATATCTTAGCCATTCTGACTGGTGTGAGGTGAAATCTCAGGGTTGTTTTGATTTGCATTTCCCTGATGACTAACATCGGGATGGTGAACATTACTTTAGGTGCTTCTCAGCCATTTGATATTCCTCAGGTGAAAATTCTTTGTTTAGCTTTGCACCCCATTTTTAATAGGGTTATTTGGCTCTCTGGAGTCTAACTTCTTGAGTTCTTTGTATATATTGGATATTAGCTCTCTGTTGGATGTAGGGTTGGTAAAGATCTTTTCCCAATTTGTTGGTTGCCGTTTTGTCCTATTGACAGTGTCCTTTGCCTTACAGAAACTTTGTAATTTTATGAGGTCCCATTTGTCAATTCTTGATCTTAGGGTATAGACTATTGGTATTCTGTTCAGAAAAATTTCCCCTGTGCCCATGTGCTCAAGGCTCTTCCCCAGTTTCTTTTCTATTAGTTTCAGTGTGTCTGGTTTTATGTGGAGGCCCTTGATTCACTTGGACTTGAGCTTAGTATAAGGAGATAAGAATGGATCAATTTGCATTCTTCTGCATGATACCTGCCAGTTGAGTCAGAAAACTGGGCATAATACTACTGGTGGACCCTGCTATACCACTCCTGGGCATATACCCAGAGGATTCTCCAGCATGTAATAAGGACACAGGCTCCACTATGTTCATAGCAGCCCTATTTATAATAGCCAGAAGCTGGAAAGAACCCAGATGTCCCTCAACAGAGGAATGGATACAGAAAATGTGGTATATATACACAATGGGAGTACTATTCAGCCATTAAAAACAATGAATTCATGAAATTCTTAGACAAATGGATGGAACTGGAAAATATCATCCTGAGTGAGGTAACCCAATCACAAAAGAACAAACACGGTATGCATTCATTGATAAGTGGATATTAGCCCAGAGCTTGGAATACCCAAGACATATTTCACATATCAAATGATGCCCAAGAAGGAGGAAGAACAAAGTATGGATACTTGGGTCCTTTGTAGAAAGGGGAACAAAATACCCACAGAAGGAGATACAGAGACAAGGGTGGAACAGAGTCTGAGGGAAAGACCATCCAGAGACTGCCCCACCCAGGCATCCATCCTATATACAGTTACAAAACCCAGACACTATTATCGATGCCCACATGTGCTTGCTGGCTGGAGCCTGATATAGCTGTCACCTGCGAGGCTCTGCATGAGAAATACAGAGGGGGCCACTCTCAGCCAGCCATTGAACTGAGCACAGGGTCCCCAGTGGAGAGCTAGAGAAAGGACCAAAGGAGCTGAAGGAGTTTGCAGCTTCAGAGGAGGAACAACAATATGAGTCACCCAGTACTGCCAGAGCTCCCAGGGACAAAACCATCAACCAAAGAGTACACATGGAGTTACCCATGGCTCCAGACGCATAGGCAGCAGAGGATGGTCTTGTTAGACACCAAAGGGAGGAGAGGCCCTTGGTCCTGGAAAGACTTGATTCCTCTTTCTTGTAATATAGAGGAATACCAGGACAGGGAAGGCGGGGAGGGTTGATTGGGGAAGGGGAAATGGTTTATGGGATTTTCGGGGGAGGGGAGAACCAGGAAAGGGGACAGCATTTGAAATGTAAATAAAGAATATATCTAATAAAAAAAAGAAATGAGAGGGACCACTATGAGTTAAAGTCAACACTCTTTACAGTAATGAGACTCTTTCAAATAAAGAGATATATTATTAAGTACACTTCAAGCCAGGATCTGCATTTTTAACTTCGTTTATTTTTTACATTTGTTTTTGTGTGTATTCATGCACGCATGTTCACATATGTATATATGCCACATCCTGCACATGGAAGTCAGAGAACAACTAGAGGGAATCAGGGTTTTCCTTCCACCCTATGGGTCTTAGGGAACTAACTCACGCTGTCAGACTTGTCAACTAGCCCTCTCCCTCTGAGCCATCTTGGAGGCCCTTAACTTTGCCTTTAAAGCTTATTCAGAACACAGAATGGGTGTATGAGTATGTGCTAAAAATTATTCTCAGGCCACAGGTGTGTCTCTCTCTCTCTCTCTCTCTTTCTCACACACACACACACACACACACACACACACACACACACACACACACACACACACAGAATGAAATGAAAGAGAGAAAAAAGAAAGACATTGTTTCTGTCAGAAAAAAATGAATGTGGTCAGAGGGCTCTGGCCTGTGACTCCAGCAGGAGTCAGAGGCAGAGCTCACTGCGAGTGAAGTGCAGCCTGGTCTACACTGCAAGTTCCAGACCAGTCAGAGCTACATAGTAAGAACCTGTCTTAGAAAACCAACCACTGTAGAAAGATCATTTTCTTGTGAATTGTATGGATGTAAATCTGTAAATAAGGTTTTCGGCAGGAAATGGGAGGTGTGCCATCTGAGAGGCAGAGAGAATTCTGGGATAGAGCCTGGCATGACAGATACACCAGGGAAGATGTGAGGAGACGGATGCATGGTACCTGAGCACAGGAATCAGCCACCCAAGCTTGCTGCCTTAAAAGGCCTAGGTAAAAAGCAGGGCAAAATCAGGCCAGCCAGACAAGAGGTCTGGTCTCTTAAAAAAAAAAAAAAGAATGAATGAATGAATGAATGAAAACAGACCAAACTTCCCAAACAACAGAAACCTGAAAAACATAGATGGTGGGAGACAAGTAAACTCTTGTATCTAAATCCTAGCAGCTGGCATAAAGGGTGTCTCAAAGACACTGGTCGAACCGAGACCCCTCACTACACTCAGCACCCTGAGATGATTCTCAACAAGTGGGAAGCCGCGGGAGACAGCTCCTGTCCCGTGGCGTCACAAGCTTGTGCCTGTGAGGAGAGGACTTCCAGGGAGAATCATGGGGTGACGTCACAGCCGCTGAGCTTCACATGTTTATTTGGGGGCCAGCTTTTTTTTTTATTTACATTGAATCAAGAGACTTTTTCACATGAACGACATGGGTGGGTAAGAGCAGTTGATGGAACAGGATATGCAGACACGCTCCTGTCTCAGTTTCTGGCCCGAGACAAACAGCAACACATATCTGAGCTCCCAGAGATTTATTCTGTATTAATGAGGTCACCATTCAGGGCAGAGGAAGCCAGGATTGCTTCTACCCTCAGGCTTATTCACGCTGATTGGACCCTACCAATACTTGACCACATGGGATTTACCCACTTGACAGATTGCTGTTTCCTTGAAATTTGGCCACCACAACCCGGAGTGACCTAAGTTATATTAGGAAACACCAGCTGATTTAAACACTAGTCTACACAAAACCTCATGGGGTGAACCTCTCTGGAGATGAAAAAGACACACATGCACTTCTCAAACTGAAGGAGAGCCCGCAAGGAAGCTTATAAAACCCTTTAGACAGAGAGTTTCATTATACAGCTGAGAAAACAGGTACAGTGGAGTTGATGGTTGTTGCAGTGAATTAGTTAATCCACTTTGACTCCCGGCAGGTCAAATGTGCGCTGCACCCACCCAAGAGCTCTGGTTTCACGAATGAAAGACACACACACACACACACAGACACACACACACACACACCAGCTAATTTTGATAAGGCTTGACTTGCTCAATGGCTGGGCACTTCTAAGCCTCCCCACGGCTAGCACACACTCTTCTCAGTATTCTTGAATTAATATTTGATAAATCTATATTTCATCTCTACTACCTCAGACCCAGTTGAGGGAATGGCCTGGCAGTCCTAGGGTCGCTTTCCTGGAGTCTTACTGGTCAGCTGGCCTTTGGGTCTGTTCTCCTTCCTCCCCTGTCATGGAGTCCTCCCTCTCTCCCTCTCTCCCTCGGTCCCTTTCCAGCAATATGAAAGTCCTACCTCTGTCTACCTGTCGAGCCATTGGCTGTACAGAAATACTGTATTACCAATCAAAGTCAGGGACCCTCAGGTTGGGAAGTGAGGCTTTGGGAGCTGAATTAAGATAAAGCATTAGAACTAATTCCCAACAGATGGCCTCCCTATGTAGGACGATTCATTGCAAAGTTAACATGACTAATTCTTCGCTTCCTTTCTATTGGCCTGCATGATAAGGAAGTTGTCTGAGACATTTTTAGAATTGTCTACAATGTGGAGGAAATATTCCAATGTCAGAGCAAACCCCAAAACCAGAACTGCTGGGATCATGCTTCTGGGATAAGTGATAGAGGACAAGATGTAGACCTTGCTGAATGTTCTTTCACTCATTGCTGTCACCAGACACCATACAGGACCTTCTGAGTTGGCCCCCTGTATAACTGAGGTGGTTTTTGTCCTGTGGTAATTCTTCCTTTGGGTACTCCATGGTAACTACCTATCTCACTAAGGAGTTGGGCACACAAGGAGTCCAGTGACACCCATGGACTAATGAAGCATGCCCAGGGCCACAGGAGCAGAGACAAAGTTCCCAGGTGTGTTTTGCTATCAAACAACAGGGTACCCAGAATCCAGAGGATGTGCAGTAGAGGCAGCCTGGGACCAATGCAGAGCAGGGAGAATCATCAAACACATGCTCACCCCAGCTCACTCCAGCTCACCACGGCTCTGGGGACTGCCTCCCAGGTCAAAGACCAAAAAGTCGAGGATCAAGACCTATTTGCAGATGTATGTATATTTTCTAAGTCAATACAGTTTAGATAGCTACTATTAAAACCAAACCAAAATACAGAATGTAAGCATTGGAGAAGAATTTTATCCTTTGAGTGTTGCTGTGCAGTATTTTCTGTAGCAGTCAAGGAACGGGAGCAATACAAGTGTGTGCCAGAGAGGAGTGAATGAGCCAAGCGTGACATGTGGAGACACGGGATAAAATCCTGGTGCGTGCCAAGGCATGAACAAATCTCAAAGAAGCCAGTCACAGAAGTTATAAATATTGTACTGGTTAGATTTTGTCAGCTTGACACAAACCGGCATCACCTGAGAAGAAGTGATGGAGGAATCACCTCCACCAGGCTGTCCTGCAGGAATGTCTATAAAACATTTTTAAAATTTTAAAAAAAGTTGTTTATTGAAAATAAATTCTTTTTTATACAATATATCTTGATTGCAGTTGCCTATCCCTCTGCCCTCCCCATTCCCTTCCTCACCTCCCCTCCCTCTACTCTCCCAGTCCCTTTCCACCTCCCCTCCAGATCCACTCCTTTCTGTCTCTCATTAGAAAAGAACAAACTTCTAGGAGATTACAACCAACCCAACAAAGAAACCAGTAATGAAGTGAGACAGAAAGCATCACTTTGAGCCTAGACCAGGCACCCAACAGAAGGGACAGAGCCTCAAGAGCACTCACAGAACAGATACCCTCATTCTCACACTCCAGAGTTCCATAAAAACACTAAACTGAAAGCTACAACACACATCAGAAGACCTGGTGTGGATCTGTGATGCAGAAGCGTGATGCAGATCTCTGAGTGCAGATCGACGGAGGCCTGCACTTGCTGCTTCGGTCTCTGTTAGTTCACGTTTTGGTTTGAGTTTCCATTGCTGTGAAGAGATACCATGACCAAGGCAACTCTTATAAATGAACACATTTAATGGGTGCTGGCTTACAGTTTCATGGTAGAGTCCATTTCATTGTGGTGGGAAGCATGGTACCTTGCAGGCAGACTTGGTACTGGAAGAGCCAAAGTTCTACACCTTGATCTTGAAGGCAACCAGGAGGGGTTGCCTTTTGAACTGGGTGAAACTTTAACACTTGGAGACCACAAAGCTGGCCTATACAGTAACACACTTCCTCCAACAAAGTCATACCTTTCCAACAAGGGCACACCTCCTAACAATGCCACTTCCCATGGGCCAAGCATGTTAAAACACATGAGTGGGGGGGGGCATTCCTATTCAAACTACCGCAGTTCATATGAGCCTTGCTCAGTCATTCAGAGGACCTGCTTTCTCCGTGTCTTTCCTTCATCCCCATTAACCCTTACACTTTTTCCACATCCTCTGCTGCAGGGTTCCCTGAGCTCTGAGAGGAGAGATTTAATGGAGACATTCCATTTAGAGACATGTTATTCCAAGTTTTCTCTCTCTCTCTCTCTCAGTTTAAGAGATATTTTTTCTTAATTAATAAGTAATATAGGAAGGCCCAGCCCACTGTGGGTGGTGCCACCCCTAGGCTGGTGGTCCCAGGTTATATAGCAAAGCAAGCTGAGCAAGCCACAGGTGCCAGCCAGTAAGCCTCACTCCACCATAGCTTCTGCTTTGATTCCCTCCTCCAGGTTCCTGCCCTGACTTCCTTTCCTCCTGGCCTGTAAGCTGTATAACTCTTTCCTCCCAAGCTGCTTTTAGTCACAGTGTTTTATTTTAGCAACAGAAAACTGAATTAGAACAAAGGCTTGTATGTGCTCACATACACTTAAAATCATAGAGATGGAAAAGAGCAAGGGTTGCCGGGGCTGAGGAAAGGCATAGAAGAGTTATTGCTTTATAAGTATAAAAGTTTGCAAAATAAAAAGAATTCTGGAAAGGAAGAGTGGTGAGGACAGCCCAACAGTGCGAATGAGCGTCACACCACACTTCAGAGGTACAAATGGCCAAGATGGTGGCACACACCTTTAATCCCAGCACCCAGGAGGCAGAGGCAGGCGAGTTTCTGAGTTCGAGGCCAGCCTGGTCTACAGAGCGAGTTCCAGGACAGCCAGGGCTATACAGAGAAACTCTGTCTTGAAAAACCAAAAAAAAACAAAACAAAACAAAACAAAAACCAAACAAAGAAAAAAAGAAGAAAGGAACAAAGAAAGAAAAGGTTTAGACAGTGCCTTCACCAGCTTTCTATCACCATGAAGGCTTCATTGCAGTTATAGACTTACCCTGGGGAAGAAAGTAGAGTTCACCATTGTAGTGGCTCAAGGCCACAGTGCCCGCTGAGCCCAGCCGAAGACTGAATGGCTGAATGGTACACATCGTGAATGCTGAACCGTGTGCAGTAGGATCACGTCTTAAGCAGGAAGCAGAGACTGAGATCCTACAGTCCCCTTGGAAGGCAAGTGTCCATTCCCCTAAATACCACCCACAAGACCTTGAAAATTCCCCTATAACCAATATGGTTACACTGGGAGCCCAGGCCTTTAATCACAATGGGTTCTTGGGAAACTCTCTAAAGATGCTCTCAACATGGTACATGGTAAAATTAAGCTTTATGTCAAACTTCCTGTGACTGGAGTGACAGATGGCAATGAGCTGCCATGTGGGTGCTGGGAACCAAATCCCAGTCCCCTGGAGAAGCACCCAGCACTCTTATCCACTGAGCCATCTCTCCAACCCACTAGATACTGCCCTTGTACTGAGTATTCAGTCTCTGTTTAAGAAGGAATGAAAAGTCCTGAGAACACTTACCTTTCACCTTGTGAAAGCTTTGTGTATTACTAACAGTTGCCTCTGACATGCCTGTCACAGACCAGGACAGGGCAATTGCTCACCTCATAATTGTATAGAAGGTGGGTAAGAGATACTACATTACCCTATCCAATTTACTGACTTAAGCTTTACGCAATCGGACAAATAGAATCAAAGCCCCAAGGCACAGTAAAACCAGGTCAGCTTGGCCCTGCTTTTAAAAGGAAAACTTCAGACAAATTAAATTCAGCTAAGTTAAAGCAAAGAATAACTCGCTAAGTGAGGAATTACGGTTCATACCTGAATCCCAGCCCTTCAGAGGCTGAGGTAGAAAAACCAGTGAGAGTCAGGGCCACAGAGTGAGAGCCTATTTTTAGGGGGGTGGGGATGTAGTTCAGTTGTTGAAGAGCTTTCCCTGCATGCTTTAAGCTCTGGGTTCAATCCCCAGGACCACCACATAAATGGGGTTTGGTGATGCACTCCTGTGGTCTCAACACTTAGGAGACAGAAAACATCAGAATCTCAAGGCTATCTCGCTATGCAGACAGAGTCCAGCCCAGGACACAATACTTTGTACAAAACAAACACACAGAAACCCAAGACTGCAGAAACACAGTTGTATCCTTGGAGGTGGCAGGGATTTAAAGGTCTGTAGTAATGGCTATTCCACTAACAGCAATTTCTTTCAGTTTTTGGTTAATCAGAATGTAGGGGCTGTTGCTTCATTTGTTTTTGTTGTTGGTTTTGGTTTGGTTTGGTTTGACTAGGTTAGGGTTCTTTTTGAGACATGTCTTTCTATGTTGGCCTGGGATGTAAGAGCCACAGGCCTCTGCCTCTTCCTGCATGCAATAAGGACACATGCTCCACTATATTCATAGCAGCCTTATTTATAATAGCCAGAAGCTGGAAAGAACCCAGATGTCCCTCAACGGAGGAATGGATTCAGAAGATGTGGTATATTTACACAATGGAATACTACTCTGCAATTAAAAACAATGAATTCACGAAATTCCTAGGCAAATGGTCAGAACTTGAAAATATCATCCTTAGTGAGGTAACCCAATCACAAAAGATCACACATGGTATGCAGTCACTGATAAGGGGATATTGACCCAGAATCTCAGAATACCCTAGACACAATCAGCATATCAATAGATTTCTAAAAAGATGGAAGGAGAGACCCCTGGTCCAGGAAAGACTGGATGTAGGGGAACGCCAGGACAGAGTAATGAGAGGGGGTTGAACGGAGAAAAGAGGGAGGGAAGGGGGCTTATGGGACTTTCGGGGAGGGAGGAAACGGGAAAGGGGAAGTGATCTGGAATGTAAATTAAAAAAATAAAATAAAATAAAAAAAAAAAGAATTTCAAAAAAAAAAAAAGACCATCATCACCACACACCAACGACCACCAGGTTTTAAAGCAGGAGTGGTAATCAACCCACCTATCACACCAACAACCTCCCTGGTTTTCCTGGACCTGGACCAAGGACATCTCCTAAGTCACCTCCTGACTTCTGTGCTCTTTCTCAGTCCTCACATTACATGGTGGCTCCAATGTTGGCTCTCGGCCATTTTCATATTGGGACTTAGCAGTTGAAAAACAAACCAAAGGGGGCAGAATAAAGGAGTAATAATGATATTCTATATAGTAATAGGAATATAGGCTACACCCATGCATGTATTAAAATCTCTAAGTAATATTTCAAAAACGAGGTTTTTTTTTTTCAAATAAAACCTTATGGAGTTAGTTTTAAAATGTAAACA
Organism: Tokudaia tokunoshimensis; assembly: GCA_036184795.1. NCBI lineage: Eukaryota > Metazoa > Chordata > Mammalia > Rodentia > Muridae > Tokudaia > Tokudaia tokunoshimensis. The sequence continues at coordinate 4,824,583 of BTHU01000012.1, read as the reverse complement.
TGTTTTAAATTCTCACAAATGATACGTACACAGGAGGATTTAGAATGGGTAAAAATATCATGACTTAATGGAAAATGGGCATACACAGATCGCTTATTACATGAGAGGGCAACTATTGTGAAATGTTTTATTTTGTTTTGGGGGCAGAGTCTCACTGTGTAGCCCAGGCTATCCTCAAATTTTGGTCCTCCATATTTGCTCCCTGAGTGCTAAGTGCTGAGTTACCTGTGCACGCTACCATACCTGACTTTAGTAAAATATGCACTGGGCTAAGAACATTCTTCAGTGGAGAAAGTGTTAGCTGAGCAAGCATGAGGTCATGAGTTTGGACCCCCCAGCACCCATGTAAAAGCCAAGCAAGGTGGTACACATCTGTAATCCCAGTGCTATAAGGGGTAAGGGGGAGAGGGAATCTGTGGGCTCACTGGCCAGCCGGTCTAATCAAAACAGCAAGCTTTAGGTTCAGTTCGATCTCTGTCTGAAAAAATAAGGTACAGAAAAATAGAGGAGGACACCCAACTTTGACCTCTGTTCTCAGAACGTACAGGCACACACACACACACACACACACACACACACACACACAGAGCGAGATGTTACAGATTCAAGGTATTTACATGTTAGCTGTATAATTTTTTGGTCAAAAAAATGCATAAATTATGGAACTGGAGGGATGGTTTGGTTTTTAAGAGCACTGGCCGCTCTTGCAGAAGACCTGGATTTGAATCTCAGAATCCACAAAGCAGTTCACAACTCCAGTTCTGAGGGATCTACTGTCCTCTTCTGGCCTCCTTGGGCACTGCATGCATGTGGTGCACAGACATACATGCAGACAGACACCCATACACATAAAATAAAAATAAAGGAATGTTGTATGCCCTAAACACTAGCAAAATGAATATATAGGTTTCTGATGAAACACTTAAAAGTTTCCATAATAAAACGTTGAGGGTAGGGAAGATACATGGCAGAATGTTTCTGTTGAGTGATCAGCCAGGTCAGTTTACAGATGCAGAAAGGCACGTACAGAGAGCATGTCTGACCCTATTATTCCACTGCTGAACAGCCCCAAAGGCTCCTGGTCCTTTTATTACAAAGCCTAAGCTCTTTGGCTGGGTCATAAAATGCTACACACACACACACACACACACACACACACACACACACACACACTGACTACCTCTCTCTCCTCCAGTACAGGGGCAGAGCTGTAATGAGACATGTAGGCTAATCGTTTAGTGCCCTTTCAGTATATCTGTGCCTTTTAACTGATTTTACTTATCAAAGCAATATACACACATAAGGTATAAAAGGTCAAGGAATGCCAAAGGCTTATATAACAAAAGACAATGGTATTTTCCTGTAACTCTGCCACACCTACACCCTATCCAAATCATGTAGTCTCAGACTTTTAAGCTATTTGTTTCTGCTTCCCAAGTTCCTGCATTTGTGATTCTCTCTGCTCATGAAGGCAAATACTATCGATTTATTGCCTCTTACCCATATCCTTATTCTTCTCCAGTTCCTTCCAGCACACTGTATTGATATTTTGTTAAACCAAACAACTTAGTGTTGATTAAATGACCCTATTAATAAGTCATAAATACGTAAATTTATACATACTTAACGTATGTATATAAGTACATACTTGATATTGTATATTTATATAGACATTTAAACCTGTTTACTGTGTGAATCATGATATGAGTTAATATTAGTTATTAAGATTGCAATAAAAGAACCAGCTTTTGCCTTCACCAGATTATCTGAAATTGTTGCATTAAAACCACTTAACTTTGTGAATTTCCTGTTGTTCAATAAATTCTGATATTGTAGAAACACACACACATGCTCATTTGTTTCTGCCATAGCACACCCACAAATAGATATATATGGAAGGTGTGTGTCAAATCATGCACGTGGAGGCATTACTGGAAATGTTGGGGAGTCTCACCACAGTCATCACATTACTGAGGAAATTGTCCCCCACACATTGTGATTCCTAGCCTAATTAATAAAAGAATTTTAAAACAGACTCAAAGGGTGTCTTATCTAGGGTTTCTATTGCTGTGATGAAACACTATAGCCAAAAAGCTAGTTGGGGAGCAAAAGGTTTATTTGGCTTATGCTTTCATATCATTGTCTATCACTGAAGGAAGTCAGGACAGGAACTCAAACAGGGCAGGAACCTGGAGGCAGGAGCTGATGCAGAGGCCATGGAGGAGTGCTGTTTACTGGCTTTCTCCTCATGGCTTGCTCAGCCTGCTTTCTTACAGAACCCAGGACCACCAGTCCAGAGATGGCATCACCCACAATGGGCTGGGCCCTCCCCCATAAATCACTAATTAAGAATATGTCCTCCAGCAGGATCTTATAGAGACATTTTCTCAATTGAGGTTTCCTCTTTTCAGATAACCCCAACTTGTGTCAGGTTGGCATAAAACTAGCCAGGAGAATAATTTTATTTTCTAAAAGAAACCCCCATGGTAGACAACCTGTAAATCTCAGCAGCTGCCTAGAGGAGGAAGATGAAGAAGGGAAAGAGAAAAGGCTATGCCATTTGCATTAAGCCAGCCCAGAATCAACCACATGGTGGACAAGCAGCCATGTAGTGGGAACTCAGGAGAAAGAGGGAAGCGTAAGCAGGGACAGAGGTACAGAACGAAAGGCGTCCTTTCCTGAGTCACTCAGGAAAGTGGAAGGATTTTCAAAGCTCCATGGCTGTGTATCTGTAAGCAACTTCACTAGTGGGCAGAAATTGGGAAGGACAAGTACAGTATAAGAAGTATAATTATTCCTCCTATCTCTTTAGCACAACTCAAGGTAGATCAGCTTCTCCCAAAGCAAGGACTCCAGCTCTGTGAACATAGCAATCCAGACACTTTCTAAGAGAAAGCAGTCTGGACTTTCTGTAAGAAAGTGATTTGAGGTGATGACAGAAACCTGGACTTTGAAAATGTAAATACAAATTCACTAAAAACAGTGAGTATAGGGAAGCTGGGTGTGGGGACTCATAACGACAGCCTCGGACTCCAGTGGCAATGGTGGAGTCTCAGGAGACTCAAGGCCATCTTCGGCCATACACCAAATTTGAGGCCAACAGAGCAATGTGGAACTTAATCTCAAAATGCCAACAACCAGGCAAAAATGAAGTGTTTCAAATAGACATTCTAGACTGTTGACTACTGCCTTAGTTACTGGTCTACTTATATGAAGAGACACCATGACCAAGGCAACTCTTATAGAAGAAAGCATTTAAATAGGGGCTTGCTTACAGTTTCAGAGAGTTACATCATGATTATCATGGTCAGAAACAGACAGACATGGTACTGGAGCAGTAGCTGAGAGCTTTATTTCCTGATCTGGAGGCTGAGAAAGAGAGAGAGAGACAGACTGGCTTGGACCATTCCCAAGGGCACATGTCCTCCAAGGCCACACCTCCTAATCCTTCCCAAATAGATCTGCTAACTGAGGATCAAGCATTCACACCTATGAGCCCATGGAGGCCACAGATTCTTATTCAAACCACCACAACTACATTTTGCTAGGCACTGAAGATGTACTTCTGAACAAAAGAAATTGCTTGCCAGTATGGTGGCACCCATTTGTCATCCCAACCAGAGAGGCAAAAGCAAGAAGGTTGAAAAGTTTAGGGTCAAGCTGGGGTAAATATTGTATTTCAAAAACAAAGCTAATAAATCTGCCAAAACAAACCTGTCAAATTCAAAGTGCCTTTTCTTTAAGCTTCAATATAATTATATCAGACAATCAAATTACCAAGCAAATATCTAGTTATTGGATATGATAACTGCCATGGAAGGAAGGTAGTAACAGAGTGGAGTTCTCAAGGAACGAAAGGCAGCAGCCCAAGGCCAGAAACAGAACGTAAAGATGTGCTGGACAGTAGCTAGGCATTGCTGCACACACCTGTAATCCCAGCACTCTGGATGCAGAGGCAGGAGAACTGCTCAGTCTTCCAGGCCAGCTCAGTCTGAGCAGTAGGTTTCAGGTCAGTCAAGAGTCTTGAGAAAACAGGGGGGGAAGTGTTGGACAGTATACCAGGTCCATGTTTCTCATCTCCTCCTTGGGCTGTTGTTCTCATGTAAAATAGTTCTGGTCAGAGAGGGGTGGATCCTAGAATTCTCTTTTTAATTTTTGGTTTTTTGAGACAGGGTTTCTGTGTGTAGCTTTGGCTGTTCTAGTACTCCTTTTGTAGACCAGGCTAGCCTCAAACTCTCATTAATCTGCTTGACTCGGACTCCCTAGTGCTAGGATTAAAGGTGTGAACCACCACTGCCCGACTGGATTCTACAATTATTTCAGCAAGTTTAGATTATCTGAGAATTTCAATCTTCCGTTCATGAATTCTGGAGACTCCAGCCTATTACACACCCACTCTTATCAGGTGGAAGTCTCTCTGGAATTTCTTAGACTTTTTCAGGGAAATTTTTAACGTTTCCAAACAGGTTAGGTTAGTGGCATCAGACAACCTTCTCCAACTTGGAGTCCATCTCTTCTTTGTAAACACATTAAGGACCTGTATTATTAGATATCTCATTACTGGCAAAATATAGCCATAGACAACACAAATGGGGATTAGTTTCACTCATGGTTCAAAGGTCCCAGAGCCACCAACTTTTTCTCTGTTGATTCTGGCCCCATCCATGGTCAGGCAGAATATTGTGATTGAGAGAGCATGTACCGGCAAAGGCTTCTCATCTCAGGGTAAGGAAAGGGCCCGGGCAAGGAGCTGTAGAGCAGGCTAACCTCAAACTCATGAAGCTCCACCTGGTCCTGCCTCCCAAGTGCTGGGATTAAAGATGTACACCACCACCTGGCTAAAGTTTTCTAAATTTTATGACTGGAAAACATTTTAAACAGAGTAAAAAAAATCTATAGAATAAAATAAGACACTATAAAAAAATAAAGCACTCACAGCCAGCTTCTTACACATCTTTAAAGAACAGCATGCTGGAAGAAGGGATCAATGGGAACCAGATAAGGAAGTGGGAGAGTCAGAGGAGAGGAAATCTGGCAAGAACAACTTCCTGGAGCAGAACAGGGGATCATCACTGAATACAAGACAAAGTTAAAGTTAGATGCTAAAGACAAGAAAGATGGTTCGCAGTTAAGATCATGGACTCTGGACCAGGCATGGTATTCCACCCTTCAATACCAAGACTCAGGAGGCAGAGACAAGCAAACCTCTGTAAATTGGAGATCAGTCTGGTCTATGTAGTAAGCTCTAGGTCAACCAGGGATACAAAGTGAGACTCTGTTTAAATATAAAGAGGGCAAGTACTACTCTTGCAGAGGGTCCTGGTTTGGTTCCGAGGACATGTCTTGAGCAACTACTCATAACTCCATCTCCAAAGAACCCAGTGCTAGCATTCAAAGCACTGCACTCACTTGCACAAATATAGACACATACACACGCAGAGACACAGACATATACACACACACAGACACAGACATACACACACACATAGACACACACAGAGACACAGACATACACACACACACAGACACAGACACACACACACACACACACACGACCATAATTAAAATTAAACCTTGCCAGGCAACGATGGTGCATGCCTCTAATCCCAGCACTTGGGAAGCAGAGGCAGGCAGATCTTTGTGAGTTTAAGGCCAGCCTGGTCTACAGAGCGAATTCCAGGACAGACAGGGCTACACAGAGAAACTTTGCCTCAAAAAAACAAACAAATAAAAATGTTACAGAATTCTTGCATAGCTTGAGAGAATTGATCTGATGGGGTGTCAAAAGAATGAAGAAAATACAGACACACAGACACACGCCCAGATACCCAGACTATACACAGGAAAGGCAGGACCAGGGGGACTGGCCTCTCTGATGGAGAAGCTGCAGCTACTCTGGCAGCTTAGCATGTTTGTTACATACAGTCTGTCTTAGTTAGGGTTCCATTGCTGTGAAGAGATCCCATGACCATGACACTTCTAATAATCAGGGCTGGCTTACAGTTTTAGAGGTTCAGTCCATTATCATCATGGGGAAGCATGGCAGCATCCAGGCAGACATACATGGTGCTATGGAAGGAGCTGAGAGTCCTACATCCCGATCAGCAGGTAGTAGGAAGAGAGGGTGACACTGGGCCTGGCTTGAGCATCTGAAACCTCAAGCCCACCCTCAGTGCACACTTCCTCCAAGGCCACACCTCTTAATAGTGCCATGCCCTATGAGCCCATAGGGATTATTTTCTTTCAGACCACCACACAGTTGAACAGGGAGGCAGGGCAGTTGCATACTACTTAATAAGGAGGAGGAATATTAATTACATTCAGAGAAATAATAGGTTTCTCTGGTATACAGGTGGATCAAAGGGACAGGTTTAGCTAACCTCTCAGGAGCAGACTCTGAAAGGGAGCAGTCTTCGGGTCCTAAATATCTTTCAGGAGAAGGCTATGCTGAGCATTTTCTACACATACTATTATAATTCCTTTAAGCCTCACCTTGGGAGTAGGTGCAGGTGACAGAACTTGCCATTTTCCCATGGGTCAAAGGCTATGGCCTTGATATGTCAACAGATAGATGTCGTACAGCCCTCTGGGAGACTTTTTAACTTCCCTGAGTCATTATTTTGTCCTCCCCTTCTCTAGTCTGATGATGGGTTAGAGCCTCCATCTCCTCCAAGTAACAGAGTCCACTTGAGTAGCACAGACCTGACTGAATGCTCTCCAGTGAGGCGAAGTGCTCCAGTTTAGCTGAAATTAAGTGTTCTGACATCAGTGTGGCCATATCAAGGGTTGTTTTTTAATGACTGTAGACATTTATATTTTGCTCAAACATTTGAATCTTGTCCATGGAGGCTTAGTGAAAGGGGTAAGGTTCCTACAGGGACCTGCTGGATGCTAAGGCAGCATTCTTACAGAGGAGCAAGAGGAAGAGGTTGTGGGAGGAACACTCCTCTTTCTTGGTCCTTTAATGACTAAAGCAATAACTGTCTTCAAAGGTGGAATATGTTTTGCTAAATGAAGAAAGAGCAACAGGAAGTTCAAGTGTCAGCAAGCTCCATCTGCTTCTCTATTGTCCTGAGATGAACTGGCTTCCACTGGGCTGAACCAAAGCTGTGCACACCAGCACGTCAATCCTCCTAACTTAGAAAAGACACAGGACCACTGCTCATGGAGTTACAAGCCTCCAGGTCTGATATTGGGCTGTTCCTTCTCTGGGGAACCTTGGCAAAAGGTAAACACAAAGTGGAGAATCTGTTCTAAAATTTATCATTGTGTGAAACTGAAGTGATTCGACAGTCAGAAAGGAAATCAAAGAACAATTGAGAGTCAGGAGTGCTTAGAGACAGACTAAGTAACATGAGTTGATTGGGGTCATCTTGGAACTTGTTTGATGTATCTGGTTCAAGCACTGAAGCATATGTTTAAGAACACTAGAGGAAAGGCCCACAGTTTTTATATTTTGATCATTATTATATTCTGAGGCCCAGATCAAAGCCTGGCTCATTCTAAGTGACTCGTCAATACTTGCTGACTGAATGTATATATAGGGGCCAATTTTAAAGGGACAGTCTCCCAAATACTTAGCAACCAGTGGATGTTATGAATCCTACTTTGAAACTTCCTTGAGTCCTTCTTGTCTCTTCTTCAAGGATGTGGTTCGTCGCTCAGTTGGTAGAGTGCTTGTCTATCATATATAAAATCTTGGATTTGATTCCCAACAACTGTGTAAACCAAGTATGGTGGTGCATGCCTATAGTCCCAACACATAGGAAGTAAAGACAGTAGCATCAGGGATTCGAGATCATCCTTGACTTCATAGTGAGGGAAAGAAATAGTTTCATTCTCTTGTCAGACAAATAAGGAAAGTTGTCTAGTTTGTGGGCTACAGAAACAAAAAGAGCTGAGCATTTCAGTTATGTTCCATGAAGAACTTATAGTTTGAATTCACAGGTCAAAGACATCACAGTATTGTCTCCAGAGGATTGTAAACTACTGTATCTTGAAGGGTCAGAGATACTCAACTATCTAATATGTGCACTGAAGTGGTCTACTTTGCTTTGATAACATGCAGGTTGGCAAGATGACTCAGGGGGTAAAATGCTTGCTGAGCAAGCACGAAGACCACAGCTCAGATCCCTACATAAAACCAGTTACTTGCTAGCTAGCAGGTCCGGCTGAAACGGTATGCTCCAGACTCAGTGACAGAGCCTGCTTTGAAAAATAAGGTGAAGAGTGAGTGACAGAGGAAGAGAACGGTGCTGAATTGTGCCCTTCACATGAGCAAGCATGGGTGAGTGCACCTGCAAATACAGCACAACATGCACACATGCACGCATGCACACATGAACACATGTACATGCACACACACATGCACAAAAAGACTGTTTATGTGGCCTGAGGTTCAACCCAGATCACTGCATGATAGTTGTTCCATTTGTACAAATAAGGAAGAAACCGAAGCAATTTCAATATTTTCTCTAGTGTTCTTCCTAGAGAAAATGCACTCCAGTCTTACCTTAGATGTTGGGATATTTAACTCTTTACCTTCAAGATTGTGGGTCATTTCAAGTCTCCCACTCGGGAAACCAGTCTCTCTGCCCAAAAGACACCAAAGCATGAAGTTCAAGGCAGGTTGTGTGGGATGGTGTCAGCAGTCACTGGGCAACTGCCCACAGCCACGTTGGGTTGAGCTTCCTCCGAGCTCAGCGTGGGGAGGGCACAGTCATCTGGAGCCAGGCTGTGCCGAACGACAGCCATCTGTTCCCCACATGCCCTTTCTGTTGGCACAAATGAAACAATCACCCCACAGGAAACCTATTAATAATCTTTGCAAGACACTCAGCTCCACTCCACCCCAGAGCAGTAACCCCATGACAGCCATTATTTGGTATTATTATTAGCCATTATTTGGGTATCAAGAATATATCAGCACATGTATATCTTAGAAGGACTAAAAGTGTTTGTGAGATTATAACAAGAAAAACACTCCTGGTTCATTTTCTGAAACTTTCATCTCCCATCTGTCTGTAATCGGATTACTCAGATAATTCACAGGGAGTTGAGGGCAATTACTTACAAGAGTCTGGGATTAAGGAACTATATTTTGACCACACTAATCCTGGTTCAAAATGCTGTAGGATTTGCTATAATCCTGTTATTTATACTCATAAAATGTTTCCTTATCTCTAGAGATAATCTAATATCTAAGTATTAGGGATTTGGAAATGGCGAATATAAAGAATAAGTTAAACCCTCTCTTTCAGTAAGCATTGTTCTGCCAGGTTAGCTGCGGAGTATCAATGGTGGCATGGAGGGCTAATTTATATTTACTCAGGGGCAACCCTGTGACTTCTTCATTTTCTTCCCCATTTGCAAGGAGCTTGCATACATACGTGTGTGTGTGTGTGTGTGTGTGTGTGTGTGTGTGTGTGTGTGTGTGTGTATAATTAGCGGGCTCCTGTAATAACTTGAATTATAATTACTTTTTTGAGACAAAGATTCTTACTATCTACCAAAAATAAATTTTAAGACAAGAGGATTTTTTTAATTAATTAATTAGTTGGTTAGTTAATAATTAAGGAAGGGTATCAGTATATAGTCTCAGATGACCTGGAATTCACTCTGTAGACCAGGCTGGTCTCTAACTCACAGAGATCCACCTGCCTCTGCCTCCTGAGTGTTGGGACTAAAAGTGTGTGCCAGTATTACCAGCATGACTTGCCTTGGTTTTAGGATTCTAACAAAGTCTGAGCAGCTAGTCTTGGATGAATATATCTACTTTTTGTTGTTATCGTTATGTTTATTTTGTGTTTATATGTGTGGGTGCTGTGTATATGTGAATGCTCATGTATGTGGAGGCCAGAGGTCCACCTCAGGTTGCTCCTTAGGTGCCACCCACCTTGTATTGAAACAGGACGCTCTCATTTGGCCAGGAATTTGCTGATTAAGTTAGGCTGTGTGGCCAGCAAGCCCTGGAGATCCACCTGTCTCCATCTTGCCAGAACTGAGATTACAAGTCTATGTCACCACCCTGGACTTCTTGACACGAGTTCTGAGTTGAACTTGGGTCCTCAAGCTCATGTAATACCCACTGAGCTATCTTTCCAACCTTTCTATTTGTTTCCTTGCCTCTGTAATGGGCCTCACTACGTTGTTAAGGTAGATCTTAAACTTCTAGGATCTCTGTTTCAGCACCATAGTGGGTGGGATTACGGGCATGTGCCACCATGCCTAGCCCACACTCACTGTTTTAGTACCTCATTTTTGCTGAAACACATAGTTTGAGAGCCTGCATTCCTGTTAACAAGGTCCTATAAACTTCAGCTTCATGAAGCAGTAGCTGTAGCTGCGGCTGAGGAGACAGAGCCCCAGGTGGTAACTGCCTATCCCAAAGAGCTGAAGGTGGTAAGAACATGCTGACACCAGGAAAGAGAGTTTCAAAGACAAATGTTTACAACCTGCCTTTGGGAAATCCTCCCAGAGGACAAAGGGCACTCAGTCACCTTAAATAAACCTGGAACCACTGTGATGGTAGGAAGAGAAAGAGACCTGAATACACTGAGACACACACTATACACAGGCATATTTGTAAATATGTGTCTGTATTATATAAAGTAGGATATCTTTTCCCACTGTGGTGCACGTCTGCAATTCCAGTCCTCGGGTAGTAAAGGCAGGAGAATCAGGAGTTCAAGACTGTCCTTGGATATATAGTGAGCTCAAGGTCTGGACTACATGAAATCCTGCCTTAAAAATAAAATGAAAAGAAAAAAAAATCGTATCCATTTGAAGGAAGGCAATGGGGCGACGGTGGGAAGCCAAAGGCAAGCTGCGAGTTCAGCTGACCCCACCTCAGCACACAGGATGTTGGGCTTTTTGACAAATGTGCTTCTCTGAAGGGGATCAATAGCTAGAAAGAATTTATAGGTGTGGACTTGGCTTGGTCCCTTTTTCTTTTTCCTTTTTTTTTTGTTCTGCATTCACTTGGCAGAACAGGCTAAAAACTATTTGTAAGAGGTAGTATTTTTGTTTTTTATTTTTGTTTTCTTTGGCTACTGTTAGAAAGCCTGGTGGTGGTGACACAAGCTTTTAATCCTAGCACTGGGAAGCAGAGGCAAGTGGGTCTTTGAGTTTGAGGTCAGCCTGGTCTACAGAGTGGTCTAGGGCAGTCAGGGCGACACAGAGAGAAACCCAGGAGAGAGAAAGACACACACAGAGAGAGATTTTAGAGTTCATAGTTTCATAGTTTGGAAAATAAACAAGTACCCCAGGGTTTTCCTGCACTCCAACCTCTAAAGTAGAAGTTTTTGAGTACACAGACTGGCTCATAGCTATAGCCCACGGGTAAATTGTTCCTTTATAAATATTTGTTGTTTGAACAGATAAACTGAACTATTAATCAGCTAAATCAATAAATATGGAGGGTTCTGCATGCTGTGAGACCAAAGGAATCCATAGCTGTGGCTGCTGCCTGAGGGAAGCCACAAGGGAGCCAAAGTCCGCAGTCCAGAAGTAATTGGGGAATGACACCTAGTGCTCCGAAGGCAAGCAGGGGAGGGTGCTGAACCACCTCTGAGAACCCTAAACACGATTATGAGTCTGTGAGCTCAACTCCTGGAGGCTAGGGCAGAGCAGTCAAGAGTTCAAGGCCAGACTAAGTCACCTAATGAGAGTCTGTCCAAAAATGGAAATAAGAATTGATAGATAGTTGCCACCTGCTTACTCCTGTCCAAGTGGAATCTCAGAGGTTAAGGAACACATCTCCAGAAATCTTAGAGGTTAAGGAAAGCTCTCCAGATCTACTTTCTTTTAATGTAAATATTTATGGATATGTTACATCCACCTGCCAGACCTACCTACAAAAGCAGTACACTATCTTCCTTAGATGTAGAAGAAAGACAAAAGACAATTTGGGATTTATTTCATTTATATTTATGAAAATGTATGTGTGTTTATATGTGCATATGTGCTCAGTACCCATAAAGGCCAGCAAAGTAGTTATAAGCAATTGAGAATTTGTTCAGTGTGGCTAATGGGAACCAACCTCAAGCCCTTGGCAACAGCAATATGCACTGTTAACTTCTAAGCCATCTCGGCAGCCCAAAGAATGATTTTATACTATAGGCATGATGATCACATGTTTGAAACTCTAGCCTTAAAAATAGGACATGGTGCTTGAAGCTGGGATCCTAGGAAACCTGTCTTCAGTCAGGACTTTTAAGCTTACTGGTCCAGTTTCACAACTATGGTCCCATTCCTCACAGGGACCAGATTATGACACACAGTGGCTTTTTTGCTTTATTGGATACTACGAGAAAGTTGGCTCAGAGAGAGCTCTGGTGATGGCTTCAGACTGACTGGGACGAATCTCCACACAACCCTAAGCAGCTTAAAGTCAGTGGAGGGGATAGATCAAAACTATTTCATCTGTGTACTCTGAGAGTAAGGAGGCTGGAGCCCCGAACAGATGCTGAGAGGGTCTCCAGCTGCTCAGATTTTGTGACATCGCCATATTACTGTTGCTATCTGTATCTAGACTCTCCCCGGAGTTCTGAGTAATATTACATTTCACCCAGATGTATGCGTGTGTTCCTCTTCTACTTTGCTGGTCTCTTGTGTGTTTCTTACGGCTCTCCTCATACTGGGCAGCTGATCATTTAAGGTTATCCTATGGACAGACTTTGGTTCAACTTAGTGGACAATGAGGTCACAATAGAATTTTCAGAAGAGGTTAACAAATGGTCTAAGGTGGAAGGAACATGCATGAGCCAGATAAATCTTCTTGTGTTTTGTACAACTCTTAAAAACCAAATAATAGCTGGGCAAGGTGGCGCACACCTTTAATCCCAGCACTCAGGAGGCAGAGGCAGGTGGACCTCTGCTAGTTTGAGGCCAGCCTGGTCTATAGAGTTTTAGACTTGAAGTGCCAGGGTAGGGGGGAATCCCTGGTGTGTGGGGGGGCACTCCCTCATAGAAGAAGTGGAAGAGGAGTGGGGGAATAATTTGGGGGGGGGAGTGACAGTTAGAGGGGGAAGTGATAGGGATGTAAAGTGAATAAGTAAAAAATTAAATTAAACTAAAAAAACAAAACAAAAAATACAAAACAGACATCTAAGAGTATATCTGCTGACTGGAGTTCAGCTGATTGCCAATATTTTTTTTGTTTTGCATCTACTTTAAGCTTTAGATTCCTCCTCTGATGCTTTTGATGTCTGCTGAGGAACCCAGACCCTCTGACCCGAGGCTCTCCAACTCTGCAGGCACACAACTATCGGTGTGGTTCTGTGCATTTTTCCACCCCTTTACTTCCCTCGTATTGGCAGCTGAATTCAGAGATGTGATCTGAACTTTGCTCCTTTGGAGAAGTCGAAGTGGAGTCGTTTTCCTTCACACTCACCACCTTCATGACATACACTCTTGATTGTCTTCTTGTGGCAAGCGTAGCTCCTGAGGCACAATCCATTATTTCACTGAGGGTTGAGAAGAGATGGTGGTCTAATTCCATCTTCCAGTTTCACTGGCATCTGTTTTTATAAAGATGCGTCCACTATTTATCATTTAGTAAGCCAAGGCACTGTTCATACAGAAGGAGGGATAGCCAGTTATTAGTTTCCGAGTCAATAAATTAGTTGCCTAGCATCATCCAAAGAAGACCAATTTAAAAGAAACCAACAATGATAAACACATTTATGTATAGAAAAATCATATATAAAACTTTGAACATATATATTTAAATTTAATTGAAAGCTTTAATCAAATTTCTGATTTACAGTCAACACTTAGGATATTGTTGTTAGTTTTTAGTCAGTATAGTATAACATGCTTATTAAAACTAGCACCAGAAGACTGAGCTGAGGGGTATATGAGCTCACCAGTAGCCTGGGCTACACAGTAATATCTTGTTTGAAAAGTAACCAAAGAGGCTAGAGAGATGGCTCAGTGGTTAAGAGCATTGACTGCTCTTCTGAAGGTCCTGAGTTCAAATTCCAGCAACCACATGATGGCTCACAGATGGCTCACAACCATCTGTAATGGGTTCTTATGCCCTCTTCTGGGGTGTCTGAAGACAGCTACAGTGTGCTTATATGTAATAAATAAATCTTTAAGAGGAAGAAAGAAAGAAAGAAAGAAAGAAAGAAAGAAAGAAAGAAAGAAAGAAAGAAAGAAAGAAAGAAAGAAAGGAAGGAAGGTAACCAAAGATAAGGCCAAGGAGATGGCCAAGGTAAATGTGCTTGTTATACAAGCCTGGTGACCTGAATGTGTTCCTTGGAACCCACATAGAAAGCCCCATGCATGTGAACACACACACACACACACACACACACACACACACACACACACACACAAAGTTTAAAACAAGGAAATAACCTACTATAGAATGATGGCCTAACATGGGTAAGGTTTAGGGTTCAATGCCCACCGCTAAAATAGATGAACAAGTCCAGGTTAAACTACACTGTCAAAGAATTAATGCTTAGTTTTTCGTGATATATGAATGCATACATTATATATTTCACAAACATACACATGTAACTCTGGAAGGGAGCCTTGGCTTCAGGGTGTGAGTGTGTTGGGGCTAACCCATCCTAGCCCCTTCTGCCCTCGCTACTGGTCTTGCCTGCTGGTGGAGCAGGGACAGAATCCCTCTGCACCTGCCTTCACTCAGCCACTGCCTTCTACCCTGTTCTCAAGCACGCGGAAGGCCTTTGTTGCCCTCCACTCCGCCACACAGTGTCAGCTGCTGTGGATGTCAGCCATTTGTTGTCAGCTGCTTGTGTTGCAAGCTTTTGGGAGCTACCTTGTCACCTAATTTTGTTGTAAATGGTTTCTGATTTTGCCATCCAGTGGCTGTACTGGTTGTTATGTGGGGATTTGAAGAGATTAAAAAGTACATCATGGCCGCCGGCAATCCCAGCATCTTCCCAACCTTAGTAATAAACTTGAGATGTGTTCCAAATGTGATAGATGGGAACTTGCCTAGCATGCTTAAGACTGTGGGTGATAGCTATGATACTGGAGAATAATAAATAAATAAATAAATAATAAATAAATGTCAAACCCCACAACAGCACAACCCTCACACTGTCCCAGAAAAGATGGGCTCCTGACACAGTGCATGGTAAGCCAGACAGAGCTTGGAACAACCTGTGTCTAAATTCAGAATAGTCAGCAGACATTCTCAAAAATTAAGCACAATTTCATCCTACTGTTTAGTTTTAAATTTTAATGTTTCCTTATAGTGAAAATACAATTAAATATTCAAATGTATGGATATCTACCCCAGAACATTACTTATTTAAATTAAAATAGATCTATAAGGAGCTTAAAGTATAATGTTTTATTTGGGGATGATCAAATGGTCAAATTTCTTTATCCATTGTGGTCAAAATTGGAGATACTAATGTTAAAATAAGCACTTTTAAAAACAAATTTGAGCCGGGCGGTGGTGGCGCACACCTTTAATCCCAGCACTTGGGAGGCAGAGGCAGGCGGATTTCTGAGTTCGAGGCCAGCCTACAGAGTGAGTTCCAGGACAGTCAGGGCTACACAGAGAAACCCTGCCTCGAAAAACCAAAAAAAAAAAAAAAAAAAAAAGAGAGATTTACCAATCGTGGTCTTGTCCTTGGTTCAGAAATTAAAAACAAATTTGAGGGCTAGAGAGGTGGCTTAGTGGTTAAGAGCACTGACTGCTCTTCCGGAGGTCTTGAGTTCAAATCCCAGCAACCACATGGTGGCTCACAACCATTCATAATGAGATCTGACGCCCTCTTCTGGAGTGTCTGAAGACAGCTACAGTGTACTTACATATAATAAATAAATCTTAAAAAAAAATTTGAAAACCAGCTCAAAGCAACATTCAAGTCAGCCAGTTTGTGACTAGTGAGAGCCAGAATATTTTAATGCAAATTTGTGCAAACTAAGTAGGGAATAATCTCTCTGGCAAAATATTGAACTAATATGTGATAAGACTTTTTTTAAAGATGGAGTGGGGGCAGTCCCTGTAATAACAAAAAGAAATAACTATAAGACAAGTTGAAAATAACCTAAAAGCAAACAGAACGTGCCATGAATAGAGTCTGTGAAGAGAGGAGGACCAGTGTGCTTCCGTTTTCCTACCACAGGCAGGACGTGCACTTTGTAAAACCCAGTTCTTCATTTTCTGGTTGAAAAGATGATTGTAGAACAGGCCTGCCAGGGACTGGAGGTCATGCTGATTTATTGGCAATTAAACCTGCAGGATTTCTGCGCTCTCCTCAAAACAACGTCTCTGCAGCTATTCAGCCAGGACGATCACATAGTGGGCTCTCTACTAAAAGCCAGAGTCTTTCTGTTAGTGCGAGATGGATACAATTGACTCGACTGTGCTTAGAAAATTACTGCTATTTTCTGTGCAGATTCTTGTACCCTCTTCAAACCACCTCAGCCCAAAGAATTACCTTGTTAGTCAATTTAACAAGGCAGAATCACACCGAGTGATAAACAACTCAGTGTGGAAGTGTAAGAACGCTTGTAAAATAACAGGATGGCCTCCCTTAAATAAAATGAATGTGTGGCCAAATTCATATAATCTGTTTCTCCCCTTTGGCTTTTTCCAAATGGTGACTAGTTTAGGCTGCTTCAGGATTTGACACTCACTGAATTCAAAAGCCTTTATCTACTCCATGCCTACAACCCAAATTACTTAGATTAGCTGCCTAGAATATGGGCATCTTGTATACACTGATGGTGCTGCAGGTTTCTGTATGTCCTAGAGACAGGTGACAAGTAGGCTTATGTGGTCATGATTGTGGAATCTTAGCAATAATAGGCAAGTAAAGAGGGTTGTAGCAGCCCTTGCCTGTAATCTCAGTACTGGGGAGTCTGAGGCTAGAGAGTTGCCGTGAGTTTAAGGACAGCTTGAACTACATAACAAGAGCCTGTCTCAAGAGAAGAGAAGAAATGTGAGCAGACAGGGAAGAGAGAGAAGGGAATCCTAAAAGTAGGTCAGACGGAATGGGGACAAGAGCAGTCATCAGCATCCCTGCCCACCCAAGCCCTCCTGCCAGAAGGAATCTGATTATACCTGAATTAGTTCTCCTCAGAAACAGGACTGTGGCCGCTGTGCACTGTGTGTCCTGCTGGACAGCACCATCTGTCTCAGACACAAGCTTGCTCCCAGCATTGCCTGCTTTCTCTGCCCCCCTGCTGGCTGTGAGCGGAAGGTCTCACTGTGCAGTCCATCCACTAATCTGCTCTCTAAATATTTATAGGTACTTTCATACATGATGATTACAGCCCTAAGCCCTTACTCTCTCTAGAGCATGGCTCTGGAGTACACAAACTATTTTATTAATTGATAAATTTTAAAATTAAATCAATACATTTATTTCTGGAAAATATCAAGAAATTTGAATGCACATGTAATCCTAACAAATACTATTACATATTTCTACATATCTTTCTGATTTTCATTTTTACCCCCATTCTTTTAACTTGAAAGATTTCAGCCACATAAAATATTAGAGCTTAATTAAAAAAAAAAATTCCCTCAGCCTATTACAACGTCACACAAGCCGATGATGTCCCTTTTATCATTCTTTCTTCTCTGTCTCCTGCTTTTTCTATTACATTTAATTGTGAGTGTGAGTGTGTGTGTGTCTGTGAATGTGTATGCCTGTATGCATATGTCTGTATATGTGTGTCTGTGTAAGCGTATGTAAGGGTGTGTAAATTTGTGAGTATGCGTGAGAGAGTATGTATGTGTGTCTGTATGTGTGAGTTTGTGGATCAGTGTATCTGTGTGTGTACGTGTGTGTGCACATGTGCCCATGCACATTTTGCAGTCCTGGCAATTGAATCTGGAGCCTCACGCTTCATGCATCCATGGTATATGCTCTGTTACTGAGTTTCACTCCAGCCCTGTTTTGTTAGACTCTAAAACTTAAAGTGGCTATAGTCTTCTGCAGTTTATTTTTATGTTTACATTTTGAGATCGGGTATCACTGTAGCCCAGGCTGTGCTCTTCCTATCAAGCATCTCAAGTACTGGGATTGTAGGATGGGTCCCCATCATTCCTGATTGCAGTTTGCCTTTTTGGGGGGTGGTATTAAAATGACTTTAGAACAAGTCTAGTCTAAGCAGGGAGGTTAAACACATAGGCTAAGTGGAAGAATGGCTTAGAATATGAGACTATGTGCCTGAGAGTGTGGGTTTCTGAAGGGACTGGCTTGCTCTCTGCTTCCGTCCCTTGTCTTTCTTGGAATTATTTCCTTCACCATCTGTAGCTCTACTGCATCCATTTTCACCACTGTATTTTAGAGACTCCGATGGAAGGGTCACAATAATTCACTTGTTAGTTCTTCGAGGCTCTGCAGCTAGTTTGCTTCCAATATGTTGTCGTTAGAAACATGGCGATTGACAAGCATGGTAGCATGGTACTTTATACCTGTAATCCCTACATTTGACAAACCGAGAGAGGAAGATCCTGGCAAGTCTGCTGCCATCTTGGACTACAAATCAAGTTCCAGATCAGCTTCAAAACTCTAATCAATCAATCAATCAATCAATCGTCTACTCCATCCATTTCCACACATAAAGGTAAATTTCTTCAGAGTACACAACTTTGAGACTAAAATTGATCCGAAAAATATGTAAATTACTTAACTATTACCAAATGGCCTTTTGATGTGATGTGTTAATTTACACTCTCTTTAGTAATGTTAGCACATTAGATTTTTTTATGTAGAGATACCAAGGTCTGGGGCTGTAGCTTGAGGATAGTGTCTTGTTGACCTGTGCTCAATCATTAGTACCACAAAGAAGAAGGACAGTCGTGCCTGCACTCACACACTTGTCACTTGTGGGGTGTGGGTGTCACAAACGTGTCAGAGCTCAGAATCCCCAAGCCTAGATGTGCTTATTTGCATATCTTTCCACACCCCCCCTTCTGTTCATTTTCCTAACACTGCTCCCCTTCCTTGACTCTCCTGACTGCCCTTCACATCCCTTGGGGTGTAATCAGTATTTCAGAAGCCCATGCTGTGGTTCTAAGCCCTGTAATCAGCCAGGGCTACCAGCCTCTCCCAAAACCCTGTACCACATGCCTGCCCAGTTTCTGAGAAGACCGACAAACTGCGGATGGAATGAGACATTTTCTTTTCCTCCCCAAGAGAGGCCGTCATGTTCCCATAGCAGCTTCCCCAAGCATCCCTCTTCACTCATTTGGCAGTTACAGTGCAGATCCGCCTGTGTGTGAGAGAACTCAGGTTACAATTTCAGTTTTAATTACTGTGTGTTTTCACTTTTGTAAACAGGGTTGGTTGTTCCAGCCACACAAGATGTACATGATGACACATAGGCAGGAACTCCATTGGATGAAGGTGGAAGTGCGAACCTGTGGGATTTGCCTTTATAAGCACACTAATTTGCCAATGGGATTAACACAAGCTCCATCCCAGCCCCGCTGTCCTAGAAAGACTTTGTCTGGAGAGCTCTGCTTTTCTTTCACACCTTCCCAATGACAGCAGTGAATACTCTAGCTGATCTTCTTAAACCTACTGCAAGTGGTAAACTATCCTTTGGGGAAAACCATAGTCAAATTACCCCTCGCTCTGAGATTATCATAGAAGTAGTCACATATAGGTCAGGTGCCTTTCTTTTCTTTTTGAGACAGAGTCTTTGTAGTTCAGACTGATCTCCAACTCGCCAGCCAAGGATAACTTTGAACTTCTGCTCCTCCTCTGCCTCTACTTCCAAAGAGCTTGGATTAAAAGTATGTGTCACCACACCCAGTGCCAGGTAAGCTTGGAATAGAACCCAGGACCTTGTTCATGCTAGGCAAACATGCTATCAACCCAGAGCTATATCCCCATCCTCAGGTTATATAAAACATTCAGTTTACATGTTTGTTTTGGGACAGTCTCATGTACACCAGGCTAGCCTTGAACTTACTAAGTGGATGAGGCTCACTCTTAATCTCTGATTCTTTGCCTCCCTAAAGCACCACCACACCTGCCGCCTTTCCTTTTTTGTTTTTTTTTAGCTTTCTAAAACAATTTTTGACACTAATAAGGTTACATCGATGAGATCCAGTGTTAATTTCACTGAGTCCACATCAAGGTAAATGCCTAAAGTGGCAGAAATGCTCAGAAAAAGAATTCTTTAATGGAGAAAGTCCTTAGAACACTTCAGCCACATGTTAAATGATTGGTGATGAGCTATCTTAACCCCCTGCAGCATTTAGGTACCTTGAGGAAATAATCATTCATTAGGAAGTGTGAGAAAGGTCGTAGGTTGATTCTGTTTAAATGCCAATTAGCACTGTGTGAGGGCCATACAAATAGCACCGCCAGAGAGCCTAACCCAGTGTGGAATTATTTCAGAGCAATTAATTCACTTCCAAGCTTCTAGTATTAACACCACCTTATTTCCCTTGTGTATTCAGACAAAGTGTTTTTAAAAATCAACCAAAAACTGTGATGCTCTGCCAACAAGATTGCTGGGTGAAAGACAACCACCTAGTCAAATGTAAATTGTAGCCGCATTAGTATGCTAATGAGCTAACTGATAACTGTGGGTCAAATTTTCCCTTCCTCAGCTTAAATAACCCTTGAAAAAGACCTCTTTCTAAATGTTTGCGGAACCTAGGAGCAGCGGCAATTAAGGTTTATTATGTGAAAATTATCCGTTCAGTGATATGAAAAATTAATAAAGTCAGACATGGCTCCTCCTAATGATTTACAAATTGTGGAACAGCATGATATGAACGAGGCAGATTTACCGATGCTAAATGTGGAGTGAAATCTTAGGAAGTTCTTAAGTAGCAATTCATTTTGTCTGAAGATTTAAAGGGGAGTCAGGGAGTCAAACAGTTCTGAAAAGGTTGAAGGTTGAACCTTTTGCAGCAGGAAGTGAACAGGTGGTTAGAGATGGTCAGGTTTCTCTTAGGCATGGTCAGAGGCTTCTGGGTGAAGTGATCCCATCACCTCCCACCCTGAAGAAAGAGGTCCAGAGCTTTGTAGCCATTTCACCTTTCCCAGTTTCTATCTCCCCATTTTCCTATTATACATGCCTTAAAACCTGGGGGCCAGAAGCTCTCAAGGTGCCTCAACGAACGAGTAAGGCGCTGACCACCACACCTGATGAACTGAGTTCAATTCATAGGACCCATATGGTAAAGGTAGAGAACCACTTCCACTTCCACAGGATGTCTTCTGACCTCCACTGTGGCCTGTGGCACAAGGCACACACGCGCGCGCGCACACACACACACACACACACACACACACCCCATGTGTGTACACATGCACATTTGCATTTGATTTAGGAAGAAGTCTGATTATTTTGCAGCACTCACCTCAGCTCCTTGCTCCCAGGTCTGGTTTAAGAAAGTGACATAGACAGGTGTGGTGGTGCACATCTTTGATCCCAGCACTCAGGAGGTAGAGGCAGACGGATTGCTATGAGTTTGAGGTCAGCCTGATCTATATAATGAGTTTCAGGATTGCCAGTGAGACCTGTCTCAAAAAAACAATAAATAAATAAATAACTTGGGTAGGGACAGGGGTGACTGGAGGAGTCAAGTGTGTGTGTGGGGGGGGCACAACCTCCCCTCTTTGATGTTTTCCACCCTGGCTGCCACCTCCACAAGCTTTGCAATGGTTTGTCCTTGGGCCTCATCCTCAGGTGAACATCAGTGGACATGGTGGAGCATATGTTCAAGACAGTGTTGTCAGCCTTAGCTGCACAACAGAGTCACCTGGGGGAACTTCATAAACAACTGGCTGACTGGGTCTCGTGGCAGACTCTAAATCTAATTTATCAGTGTGGGCTGTTGCCAGGGCATAGGATTTTAAAGCTCTGCTGATGACTGTAACATTTAGCAGATGCTGAACACTAATATCCTGAGGGGAGTTGTGTCCACAGGAATTGCTATCACCTTCTTTTCCATCCTTCTTCCTACCTTCCTTCCTTCCTTCCATCCATCTTTCCATGTGTAAAGGTGAATATGGACTTTTTCGGACATTTGTATATAATTGTTCTTTCAGCAAGCATCCCCACAGTTGGTCTTACTTCCTGGTTTCACTTGAGACAGGAAGGTAAATGAACTAAAGAAGGGAGTGAGCTTCTGCTAACGCAACATCAGTCCTAGACAAGGCTCATAAACCTGGAGTGCAGCTAGCCACACAAAGTGCTCTTGTGATTTTGACCTGAAGCAGTTTTCAGATTAGTTTGCTGACAATCAAACCATAAGCCTACAATACTGCACCAGGAGTCGCTCAGCACAACACAGACCTGCAGACTGCAGACCCGGAAGCAGGACAGCCCATTTTTTTCCTGTTCATTTTTTTAGATCTTTGAATAGAGTTTCATTATGTAACCT
Organism: Tokudaia tokunoshimensis; assembly: GCA_036184795.1. Lineage (NCBI taxonomy): Eukaryota > Metazoa > Chordata > Mammalia > Rodentia > Muridae > Tokudaia > Tokudaia tokunoshimensis. Next base: position 4,802,226 of record BTHU01000012.1, on the reverse strand, counting down.
AAACTGACGACAAACTCGAAGTGATCCTCCTGCCTCTGCCTCTCAAATGCTGAGATTACAGGTGTGTGCCACTGCACCTAGCTATTGAAAGCTAGGTTTGCCTCTCAATCCTCCTGCCTCAACTTTCCAAGTGTTCTGATTACAGGAGTGTACTACCATGCCTAATACTTTAGCACAAAATGATATTTTTTTCTGTCCTTTTGTGGTGTTGTAGTAGAATACCAAACTGGGTTATCTGTCTGTCTATCTATCTATCTATCTATCTATCTATCTATCTATCTATCTATCTATCTATCTATCTATCTACCGTCCATCTATCATCTATCTGCCCTCCATCTATCAATGTATATATCTATATATGCATCTATCACCTAGGTATGTATGTATGTATCTATCATCTATCTACGCATCATCTATTTATTTACCTACTTGCCTACCTACCTACTACCTACTGACCTATACCAGGATTGACCTCAGGAACTCATGTATGTTAGGCAAGCACTCTATTTCTTACAGCTGGAGAGGCTGGGTGTCCAGGCTCTGGCCGCAGGTGTCTGATTTGGTGAGGGTCATTTTGAAGATCTTCACATGGTAGAATGTGGAAGGCCAATGTAACTAACTGATGTCTTAATACTCTCAATCTCACTAATGAAGGGGGAGTCCTCAAAATTAAGAATGCCTGAATTTTGGAGAGTATACATCCAACCCTGAGCCACACTTAGGTAGGATTTTATGACATGAATCAAACAGAGGCCTATTTTATAATGACACTGTATGCCAGGCATGATTCCAAACCCTCATATGTATTTCTCACTTTAATTTAATCATCACAAAGACTGTGAGATAGGTACTCCATCACAGGGCAATTACTGTATACAGCTCTGGGGATACCATTCACATAGTGATCTTCATGTTTTATTTTGTTGTTTTAGGCAGTGTCACATTATGTAGACCAGTCTGGCTTCAAACTTTTTCCTTTCTTGGGGTGGTGGTGGTTTTCAAAATAAGATTTCTCTGTGCAGCCCTGGTTGTGCTGGAACTCACTCTGTAGTTCAGGCTAGCCCTGAAATCAGAGATCTGCCTGCTTCTGCCTCTTGAGTGCTGGATTGAAGGTGTGCACCACCACTGCCTAGCTGGCCTCAGACTTTCAATCCTATGCCTGAAACTTACAAATATTATGACTATAGGTGTGTACTGAAATGCCCACATAAATCATGGCCTTTGTGAATGGGCTCCCCACGCCATACTACCTGTTGCCATTGTCTATCATCTGTCCTACTTTACACAGAAAGATAGCTCCAACACTGTGCATGTTGGTGTTGGATCTTGTGCTGGAGAGTTTTGTGTCAACTTAACAGAAGTTATAGTCATCTGAAAGGAGGGAACCTCAATTGAGAAAATGTCTCCATAAAATAGGGCTTTAGTAAAGCCTTGTAGGGCATTTTTTTAACTAGTGATTGATGAGGAAGGGCCCAGCCCATTGTAGGTGGTGCCACCCCTGGGGTGGTGGTTCTCGGTTCTATAAGAAAGCAGGCTGAGTGAGCCATGAACAAGCCATAAGCATCACCCCTCCATGGCCTCTGCATCAGCTTCTGCCTCCAGGTTCCTGCCCTGTCTGAGTCCCTGTCCTGACTTCCTTCAATGATGGACTATGATGGGGATGTTTAAGCCAAATAAACCCTTTCCTTCTCAAGTTGGTTTGGTCATGCTGTCTCATAACAGTAATAATAACCCTACCTAGGACAAGAACTCACATAAAAGCCATGTGCAGGTATGTGCACATGTGGCCCTAGTGTCCTGTTGGGGAGTCAGGGAGCTGGATCACTGGGGCTTGGTAGCCAACCAGCCTGGCCAAGAAAGGGTGAACTCCCGGTTCAGTAAGTGAGCCTGTCTGAAGGAGATAAGATAGAGTAGGTATCTTCCATTCTCCTTTTGACCTGCGCACATAGCGCACATAGATACACACACACACACACACACACACACATACATATACAAACATACAAACAAACAGAGCTACATACAACTCATGAATGCACACCCAAACACACACGAGAGAGAGACCAGGCTGGCCTCAGACTCACTGTTTGTGTGTGTGTATGTGTGTGCATGTGTGTGTGTACACATGAGCATCCATGGGAGTTGAAAGCATGTTATTATTCAAATATCACTGAACTCCAGGATTAGAAGAAACCTTACATTTTTTTTGGTTAGTTGAAGATCTTCATTTTACAAAGAGAAACTTGAGAGTTAACTCATAATCTTGGGATCTTTCTACAAAGCTATTTCAGTTTCTTAACATAAGAGACAGTAATCATATCAACAAGAAATATGTACTTCAAAGATTTAATTATTTTAATGCTTATTTTAGTCTTAGAGGACTTGACTGCCTCTGTGCTGAAAATAAAACATCTAATAGAACATAGCATCTACACATAAGCAGAATTTTATATCATCACTCTGTGATATCAAGAATGTTCAGAAAAAAAGACTGTTGCAATGTAAAATGGAATTTTAGTGACAACTACTAAATTTTCTTCCCTGCTTATTAATTTAAAACCATATATAACAAAGATAATTTAGTGATACACCAGGTCTTTAGGGTATAGGTAAGATGTTTCTCCTTTCTAAACCCATCAAATGTAATTAAAGATTAATAATAAATATTACACGTTGTAAAAATTGGCTTATTTCACTACTGAAAGGTCTCCCACTGTTTATGACGATGCAGTTTATTACCTAGAAGGGAAAAAAAATGTAGAATGCCTACAGACACAACCAGCTACACAATTTTCAGGACCCAATAAGATCTCCCAGCAGCAATTTAACTTCTGAGTGCAGAGGTGAGATCTCCACCTTCTCTCTGGAGGGCAACAGCTAGGAGTGCACAGGGCATATGATCAGTGTTGCTGTTGGGATATAAGTCTTCCCTTCTGGCCGCCATTTGCAGCAGGGAACCAGACAATTCCACAGTCTTCTGTGCACAGACCCTGCCAGAAGAGAGTTGGTCTTCCAGGAGGACAGACAAAGGGTTACAGGCTCATAGGAGGGACAAGCTCCAGTCAGAGACAGCAAGACCAACTAACACCAGAGATAACCAGATGGCAAAAGGCAAGTGCAAGAACCCTACCAACAGAAACCAAGGCTTTTTGGCAACATCAGAGCCCAGTTCTCCCACCACAGCAAGTCCTGGATACCCCAACACACCGGAAAAGCAACAGTTGGATTTAAAGTCTCATCTCATGATGCTGTTAGAGGACATCAAGAAGGACATAAATAACTCCCTTAAAGAAATACAGGAGAATCTGGGTCAAAAGGTAAAAGCTCTTAAAGAGGAAACACAAAAATCCCTTAAAGAAATACAGGAGAGCATGGGTGAACAGGTAGAGGCCCTTAAAGAGGAAACACAAAAATCCCTTAAAGAATTAAGGAAAAACACAAACAAACAAGTGAAAGAACTGAACAAATCCATCCAGGGTCTAAAAATGGAAGTAGAAACAATAAAGAAATCACAAAGTGAGACATCTCTGGAGATAGATAATCTTGGAAAGAATTCAGGAGTCACAGAATCAAGCATCAACAACAGAATACAAGAGATAGAAGAAAGAATCTCAGGTGCTGAAGATACCATAGAAAACATTGACTCAACAGTCAAAGAAAATACAAAATGCAAAATCTCCTGAGCCAAAACATCCAGGAAATCCAAGACACAATGAGAAGACCAAATCTAAGGATTATAGGTATAGAAGAGAGTGAAGTTTCCCAACTTAAAGGGCCAGTAAATATCTTCAACAAAATTATAGACGAAAACTTCCCTAACCTAAAGAAAGAGATGTCCATGAACAGACAAGAAGCCTACACCTTTGTCAGGACTTTTGTCACAGTCATGAATTAGAAAAGTAATCCAGATCTCTAGAGTAGAAAATCAACCAATGAACCAAGCCACCAACCAACAACCAACCAAACCCACCAACCAGTCAACCAGCTAACCAGTCAAACAACAACCAACAACCAAGGAACCAAACCAATCAACCAACCACCAACCAATATAGCCAACCAACTAACCAACCAACCAACCAATCAACAATCAACCAGCCAAAACCAACCAACCAAATCAAACCTACTAACCACCAACCAACCAAACGTACAACAAACCAACCAACCACCAACCAATATAGCCAACCAACTAACCAACCAACCAACCAACCAACCAACCAACTAACCAACCAACCATCCATCCAACAAATACTACCAACCACATAACAACCAAGCAACAAACAACCAAATAACAAACAAAACAACCAACAAGCAAACAAACAATAAGCAACAACCAGCCAACCAAACCAGACCAAACAACCAAACACCAAAGAAATAAATAACAAGGAAAGAAACAACCACACAATGAAACAAACAAAGCAAGCCTGGAGAAGATGTAAAGTGTTGTTAAAACTACTAACATATAAAAGTATTCTTTCCTTCAATAACTATCTTTCTCTTGACCAGTCATATTTAGTGCCATGCTTCCTCCTATGGCCTTGCTTAATTGAAGCACTGAACAGAGCTTTATAAGAGCCCTAGACTCTAACTGCTGGACCCAGGGATCTGAACACCCACCAGTTTATCAGGCTCATACTCTCACCAGCTATGAGACCAGGACATCTGACCCTATAAAAGAATAGGAAGTTAACAGTACTTGCCATTGCTAGCCATCCCAAGTCACCAAAGGCATGCAGCAACCCCACACTCACCCCCAAAATTGTACCTGGAATCACAGATGGGTGTGAGTCACTAGCTTCTGCAAGATACCCACTAAATTCATGCATAGTGCCACTCAGAGCAGAGATAGATGACTGCCATCATTCTCTAACCCACCTATCTCACCTGTGCCACCTAGACCCTTTTTGCAGCCTGCCTAGGTCAGTCTCCATTAGAGGTTAGACAGAACATTCTCTTCATCCATGACCTCAGTAACACCCTGTCAGTAGTGGTCCTGGGGCTGGGCAAAGGGGAGAAGACAATTGGGACGCTAGAGCATGGGAGAGCCGGCACTGAGACCCTATCCTGGGAAGCAGGCTATGTGGCAAGAGGACATGAGCCAAGGTTCCAAACTTCCACTGTAACTACACTGCTTCAACAAACTGTATGTACAAGACCCACATGTAAAGATAACAATAAGATACTTGAGACCGTACACACTAAACTCCAAAAGCAAAGTCCTCGGGCTGGCGAGATGGCTGCATGGGTGAATGAGCTTGCCACCAATTCTGGCTTCCTGTGTTTAGTCCAGGAGTCCACATGGTGAAAGAAGGGGACTCTTGTAACACAAACAATAAATAGCACAGGACTCTTCTCATCATGTAACCTGTGGGAGGGACCTGATCACAACCCAAGCAGGGCCTGCATGAGGAACTGTTGCCTCTACAGAGCTTGCCAAGATGAAGTCATCTTGTGTACCCATGTGCATGCATGGACACATGTCTATTTCCAGGTTGAAGTTATTTTTAGATAAATATCCAGTGGTTTGACAGGACCCAGGCCATGTTATGATGCCAAGGAACAAAATAATAAAAGTAGTTCTTCCAAATAGGTTATGAAGCTTTGATTAAGAAGTAGGTGGAAAAACACTGTGGTGAATCTTAAAGTATTTTAAGTGACCTATGAAATGCAGTTCTAGAATGCATGTACATTTTGAACGCTTTTAGACCTTCAAAGGTGGGGAAATCACCCGCGACTGGCTCTCAGCAAGTCATCAATTTTCCACTCCATTTAGAAATACTCACTCCAAAGTCCTCTCAAGTTCCATCTTTTTTCTAAGACCTTCTCCAACTCTCCCAAGGCTGTATTTGGGCCACTGTTGCTTATCTTCCAAGAAGACTTGGGTTGTGTTTCCAAACCCGAACTTTAATGTCTTTGAAGTTGAGCTATTGCTGTCCATGCTCACAGTTGCAGAATTCAGGAGACTGAAGTAGGTGGCGTGTTAGGAGTTTTAGATCAGTCTTGGCTACAGTGTAAAATCTTGTCAAAAGAAAAAAAAAAGGAAGAAGACAAGAGGAGGAGGGAGGAAAAGATGAGGCTGGAGAGATGGTTCCACCAATAAGCTGCTTTCAGAGGACCTGGTTTCATTTCCAACACCCACATAATGGCTTATAACAGCTTTAACTTCAGTTCCAGGGGATCGGTCCCCCTCTTCTGGCCTTCTGAGGTAACAGGCATGCACAGGATGCACAAACATGTATACAAGGAAAATGTTCATATGAAAAAAATAAAGTAAACAAGTCTTTAAAAAATAGACAGAAAGAGGAAATGAGAAGGAACTTCGATTGGCCAGGAGTGGTAAACTATGCCTGTAACTCGAACACTTGGGAAACAGTCAGGAGTTTAAGGCCAGTGTCTCAGCTTATCTACATGGTGAGCCCAGCCAGGGTTGTAGGAAATCCTGTCTCAAAAGAAAAGAAAAATCGAATAGGACTGTGTGGTTCTGCACACCTTGAATCCCAGCACTTGAGAGGCAGAGGCAGGCTGATCACTGAGTTCTGGGTCAGCCAGGACTGTACTGTGAGACCCTGTCTCAAAACAAAACAAAAAACAATAACAGCTACAACATCAAAGATCAGGGTCTGGGGATGTCGATCAGCAGCAGAGCTGACCTAGTACATGTGAGGTCCTGAGTTTGATGGCCATAAAAACAAAACAAACAAACAAAACAAAACATTCTAAAAAAAATTTTTTTTTGACAGGGTTTCTCTGTGTAGCCCTGGCTGTCCTGGAACTCACTCTGTAGACCAGGCTGGCCTCAAACTCAGAAATCCCCGAGCCTCTGCCTCCCGAGTGCTGGGATTGAAGGCATGCGCCACTGGTAACATTCTAAATCCTTTAGTGTTCTCTCTGTTCTCTCTCTGTTCTCTCTCTCTCTCTCTCTCTCTCACTCTCTCTCTCTCTCTCTCTCTCTCTCTCTCCTGCTACTGCTTGCTTTCTTTTTCTTTTAGTTTTAAAATTTATTTTTTTCCTTCTATTGAAAGTGGATTTTTCTCTCTCATATATTCTGTTTTCAGTTCCCCTCTCTCTACTCAAGTTCCTCCCCCCTCCCCACCCCCACCCCCCGTCTAGATCCACCCCCTTTTCTGTCTTTCATTAGAAAATAAACAGGCTCCTAAGGGATAATAATAAAATAAAATCTAGCAAAAGGAGACAAAAACAAACCCATCAGACTAGGACAAAACAAACCTAAAAAAAAGAGACTTTGAAAATGCACATTAAACAGATACAGACACAGAGACCCATTCCTTTGCCCACTCAGGAAACCTATAAACACTAAACTAGAGATCAGTTTGGTGAGATAGTTCCAAGATAGCCAAGGCTACACAGAGAAACCTTGTCTCAAAAACAAAAAAATAAAACAAACAAACAAAATAAAACAAAAAATAACCCACTAAGCTAGATGCTATAATATATACACAAAGGATGTGTAGGATAAAAAGAGAGAAAATATATAAATAAAATGGATTAATAATAAAAATTTAAAAGGTAAAGGAAAAGCCCTGACAAGATGTTATGAGACAAGGGATCTCCTAAGATGTCATTTAGTTTGCTTGATGTTGGCCGTCTGCTGCTGGACATGCAATCTGCCCTAAAGAGTAGTTTGTTTCCCCAGTGAGACTCCCTTGGAGAATTTACAAGTGGTATTAAAATGGAGATTGCTCTCTGTCTGTCTGTCTGTCTGTCTGTCTCCCTTTCTCTCTCTCCCGCCTCCCTGCCTCCCTGCCTCCCTGCCTCCCTCCCTCCCTCCTTTCTTTCTTTCTTTCTATAGTAGTATTCGGTTTTATCCCGAGGTATCTGGGACTATCTATAAACTACCGCTTCATCTGAGTGATGGTGTCCTTTATCATGCAGAAGCTTCTCAGTTTCATGAGGTCCTGTTTATTGTTGATCTTAATGCCTGTGTTAAAGTCACTTCCTGTGCCAATGCATTTGAGACTATCCCGTATGTCCTCATCTATCAGTTTCAGTGTATATGGTTTTATGTTGAGGTTTTTGATCCATTTCGAGGTGAGTTTTGTGCAGGGTGATAGGTACGGATCTATTTGCAGTCCTCTGCATGCAGTGTGGCCAGAACCATTTGTTGAAGATGCTGTCTTCTTCTCAGTGTGTATGTGTCTATAAGTGTGTGAATTTATGTTTGGGTTTTTAACTCTATTGATCGATGTGTCTGTTTTGATGTCAATACCATGCTGTTATTACTATAGCTCTGCAGTACAACATGCAGTCAGGGACACTGAACCCCCAGATGATTGTGATTATGCACATGGTTATGACTATTATTTAGGATTGTTCTAGCTGTCCTAGGTTTTTCTGTTCCCATAAGAAGCTAAAAATTGTTCTTTCAAAATATGTGTTAGAATTTTGGTGGGTAATGCATTGAATCTGTAGATTGCTTTTGGATGGCCATTTTTATTATATTGATCCTACTAATCCATAAGCATTCGAGATCTTTCTGTCTTCTTTTATCTTACTCAGTTTCTTTCTTCAATGCCGTAAAGTTTTTATCATACAAGTCCTTCACTTGCTTGGTTAGAATCACCCCCAAGATATTTTATCTGTTGAGGCTGTTGTGAATTATGTTGCTTCCCTTTATTCATTTCCTTCCACTGTTTAATTGTGTTTTCATATCTCTCTCTCTTAAATTTTGTTTTGTGTTTTTTGTTTGTCTGTTTGTTTGTTTTAGAGAAAGGATTTCTTAGTGTAACAGAGCCCTGGCTATCTAGGACTCACTCTGTAGACCAATCTGGCCTTGAATGCAGAGATCTGCCTGCCTCTGCATCCTGAATGCTGGGATTACAAGCATGTGCCACCATGCCCAGATCATAGATTTCTTTAAAGGATATATTCATTTCCTCCTTTAGGACCACTATCGTATTCATAAAGGCGTTTAACGTCTTTCACTTGTGCATCAGCTATGTTGTAATAATTGTGGAGACATATTTTCCTGTCTGTTGTTGTGTTTTTACACTGGCATCTAGGCATCTGAGTTTGGGAATATTGTGATTCTAGGTACTGATATCCGGTATTGTCTTTGTAGGGTGGGTATTTTGTTCTTTGGTTTTTGTTTGCCTCTTTGGTTCTTAGGAGGGTATGGCGGCTGTGGGAATTCTGAGATCCTGATAGGTGTGGCCACTGGGAGTTCTGGGTAAAATGTGTTACTGTGTTGGCAGCTGACACTTAGGAGTGAGGATAGTCTGCTGCAAAGTTGAGGATGAGAATGGGAGATTACATTTAGAGAAGAGGAAAGAGGAGGAGATTTACAGTTAACCTAGCTGCTTCCCTTGCTTGAGTGACTGGTAGGTACTCAGGAAATGCCTCCTGGCATTCTTTGATTGATTGAGATTGATTGATTGGTTGGTTGGTTGGTTGATTCTCTGACAAGTCCATACATTTATAAACTGAGTTGGAGAATATAATGGGTTTCACTGTGTCTCTCTCTTTTGTCCCCTTTGGTTTGTTGAGACCAGGACTCAAGCAGCCCAGACTGGGCTCTAACTCACTATATAACTGAAGCCGGCTTCAAACTCCTGATCCCCTTGACTCTGGCTCCCAAGCACCCATGCCCAGCATCCTGTTTGCTTTTTTGTTTGTTTGTCTTTATCTCTTCATTCGAAATGTATTAGTTTGCCTTATAGTTTGTATATCTAATCACATTTTTAAAATGGGTCTCCAAATTGCTTTTTCCATTAAGAATTTGCTTAAATGAAAGTAAAATCTTTACTGAAAATAAGCTGTGATGGTCAATTTTTGTCAACATGACACAAATCTAGACTTTCCTGGAAAGAGGAAATCTCAGTTAAAGAATATTCTCCATCAGATTAGCTTGTGGGACATTTTCTGAATTTCCATTGATGTAAGAGGTCCAGCATGTTGTGGATATGCCATTCCTGGGCCTGAGAGCACGGACTTTAAGAAAGATGGCCAAGCAAGCCTCAGGAAGCAAGCTGGTCAGCAGCATTCTTCTATGGGCTTCTGCTTCTTCTGTTTTATCTATTCAAAAGAGATAGATATCTCCAGGGTCAATCTCCAACCCAGAAAGAACGTGTGTTTCTGTCATTTTATGGTCCCCCTTTTAACAGCTCCCTTACTTACTGAACAAGTCCTTTTTAGCTGGTCTGACACCTCAAACTTTATTGTGGAAGATCTGCCTTGTAAAGCTTTCTTTCTTGTCCTACACCAGCTTTGAAGAACAAATCAAAATATACTCGAATCCCTTCAAAAGAAAATGCACCTTCCAAATATTTATAAGCAATGTACATTTTACTGGAGATTTTGTAAGGGAGCCAAGGAAGGGCTATACCACACCCTCCCCCCTCACAACACCTTGAAGTTTACCTCATGCTTTCTTTTCCTGGCTCCAGCAAAGGGGTTGGATGGGGAGACAGGCTCAACGATTTCCCACAGAGGGAGTCAGTTTGGCTTAATCTTTATCCAGACAAGATGCTGCAATAAATATATCCAAAATTCTAACTATAGAGCAGATTAATTAAGTCAGCATCAATATTTGTTGAATGTGTATTATGTACCAACAGCATTCCAGGTGCTTAGAACACATCAGTGAAGAAAACAAAGACTGCTACCCCTGGAGGATTAATGTTTAGTGGAGGAGACAGACTGACCCAATGTGTAATGAGTAAGCCATCTATCTAGTGATGCCTTGGGGAGGGCTGGGGATGTTGGGATGGGGCAGGGGCGTGTGCTTTCAGATAAGGAGGCCAAGGCAAGGTTGACTGAGAAAGCAACATCTGAGCAAAGACTTTAATGGAGATAAGACCAGTAGCTAAGAGAGTTTCTTGGGTAAGGACTTTCTTAGCAGAGAGCAAAGTCCTGAGAGCTGAGTATGTATATATGTATATGTGTGTGTGTGTGTGTACATATATATATGTGTGTATATATATGATGTTTTTAAGAAATAGGAGTAGGGGTTAGGGGGAAGGAGTGAGACTCTGTAAGGCTTTGTTGACTAGCATATTCTGGCTTTTTTTTTTCCTGAGCAAAATGGCAAGCCACTAAGGAGTTTGAGGTGAGGAGTGCCATGACAGATTTTAGGAGTGCACTTTAGCTGCCACATTGCTATAATACTGCTGGTGCACCCCTTTATTCCCAGCACTTGAGAAGCAGAGGCAGGCAGGTCTCTGACTTTGGGGCTAGTCTGGTCTACACAGTGAGTTCCAGGCAGGCCAGAGTTACATAGTGAGTCCCTATCTCAAAACAAGAAAACAAACACCAGCCAAGGGAAAGGGCCTCCTAGAGCAACTCTAGAAGGTCAGTACAGAGGTTATTCAAATTACTCTGTTCGGAGGCCACTGTGGCTTTGACCAGGGTGGCATAGCTGGGGTGGAAAGCAGAGCTCAGCCTCTAGTTGTGTTTGTAGGTAAGAAAAAGAGGAAGGGGTGGAGGTTGGGGGTTAGGAGGGAAGGTGCACGGCTTGCTCATAATCAAGGAGATCAGTGAAGCAGTTGCCCTGGTTACTGGAAAATCCTCACTCCAGAAGCAGCACAAACATTGATGTGGACTCTGAGTGTCACGGAACTTTCTCTGGCTCTTGGTGGCTTAACTCCGGGAGCTCCAGAGTCAGGTGGGCACAGCCTCTAAAGTGCCCTGAGCCAGAGGCTTCCAGGTTCCTTGTCTCATGCCCAAGAAGAATAAGAAAAAGCAGACTGAGAAGGACTGATGGAGACCGTTAAAGAAAGTCAAGAAAGAAGGCTAGTCTCCAAGAGAGGAGCGGCAACTCTTTCATGGGATTTTTTTTTTTGGTGAGAACAAGGTGGAGGTAATCTGTACACAGAGGTTAAGAGCACTGACTGCTCTTCTGAAGGTCCTGAGTTCAAATCCTAACAACCACATGGTGGCTCACAACCATCCGTAATGAGATCTGATGCTCTCTTCTGGTGTGTCTGAAGACAGCTAAAGTGTACTTAGATATAATAATAAATAAATCTTAAAAAAATAAAAAAGATTGTTCATGTTAAGAGAGTAAGGAGTCCATAAAGCTTGGCCCTGTTCTCTCATCGCTGAGGGAGTTACTCAGCATCCATTCAAGGGAGAGGTCACATGTGCTACATGACTAGCTCATGATCCTCCTCGGACCCCACCCTTACTACCTAAGGGCTTTGCCTGCACACGAAGGAGGAGCAAAAGTTTACACGCGATTATATGACTTAATAGAGTATATAACATAATAGAAAATCCCTTTAATACTCACTGCCTGACCTAAAGACGTGTGTCTGGTTTTGTGTTTGTTTGATTTTGTTCTTTTTGTTTGTTAGTTTTTGAGACATGTAGCCCAGTCTAGCCAAGGATGACTTTGAACTTCTAATTCTCTTGCATCTACTTCACAAGTGCTGGGACTCCAGGCATATGCCACCGTGCAGGTTTCTGCAGTGCTGGGGGTGGAACTGTGTACATGTGCATGCAAAAATAAATAAATAAAAAGTATTCTACTGAGTGCAGCCCCAGCTCGGGTTTGCCTCTTTTGTTATCAATCAACTGTATCATTTTGTTTCCCTTTTTCTTTTCTGGGACCAAGTGGTGAATGTAGAGACCAGAGGACAATTTGCAAGGTCAGGTTCCTCCACCACGTGGATTCGGGGCATTGAGCTCAGGTTGTGAGTTAGGGGCGTTTACCTACTGCACTTTCCTGTCTGGGGTTTTTGAGACAAAGTCCTGCATAGGTTTGACTGGCCTTTAACTTGCTACTTAGAATATGCCCTTGAACTCCAAGCCTCCTGATTTCTTGTCCTAAATGCTGAGGTTACCTTTTTAAAAACAAAATTTTTTAAAAAGAAATTTATCGATGTATGGCAGCTCATGCCTGTAAACCTAGCACCTGAGAGGGTGAGTTGGGGGATTATCAGGAATTTGAAGCTAGCTAGGGCTGCATAGTGAATTCCAAGTCAGCTTGGGTTACCAGTCTCAAAAAAAAAAAAAAAAAAAAGTAAAACGGGTGGAGGGGAGGAGCCAGGGAAAGGGGCAGTGAGCTGGCTCAGTGGATAGAAGAGGGAGAGGGTCGGGTTGGGTCGGGTCGGTGAGATGGTCCAGTGGACAGAAGTGCCCGGGTCTGAGGGTCGGTGAGGTGGTTGGTGAGTAGGTAAAAAAATAGTGTTTCACACCGTTTGGTATAAGCCTAACAACTCAAGTTCTATCTCCAGGGCTCGAATGAAGATGGAAGAAGTAAGCCAGCTCCACAAGGTTGTCCTCGGATAGACAGACAGACAGACAGACAGACAGACAGACACACACACACACACACACACACACACACACACCAACAATAAATAAACTAAGGAATTAAAGTGAAGAGGTGGGGAAGGAGGAGGAGAAATTCCCACAGCGATTTTCAATGTGAAACCATCCCAGCTGCCTTAAGGCAGGGCCTATCCCGTCTCGCACAAGTTCACAATGGCGATCAGACAGTAAAATGAAGCAAGGACCCAAATATTTTGTTTCTTTTCTCCCAGTGCTGCTGGCTGAAGCCAGTGTCTCCAGTTCCCTAAGCAAGTGCTCTAACCTAACCCTGGGAAGCTAAACTTTATGTTAGTATTGTTCCTTGTGTTACAGTCTCCAAACTGTTTAGGGAGGGACACTCGTCATGGAAACTCCTGGGTTTTCTTTCTCTATGATGTGTTCCTGTTTCCATCACAGCAAACCTATGTTATCAATTTAGAGTTGGGTTCCATGCAAGATTTCATTTAAAAAGAAAAACAATTTTAGGAAAAAGAGAAAATAAGACTCATTCAAAGAACACGAATCAAAACAACTTCCATTCAGAGCCCAAACCACTGTGCTCCCCAGGGCTGCTTATGTTTTGGTATCTTTTGGTATTCACAAAGGCTTAGCCAGCTGTAGACATGCTTATACACTTTCCCCCGGACTCACTCATTACTGTAAAATCAATTTTAACAAATAACTCTACAAAGTCAGTTTAGCAAGAACCCTTTGCCCTGTTTGGCTTTTGCACCTGCCACTATCGCCTAGGCTGATGGCTGTCTGATACTTTGTCTATCTTTAGCAAGAATGCTGTTGGGTCAGTATAGCCTGAATACTCCCTTACCCCTGAGGTTTTCTCTTAGGAATTTTCCATCCTCTGACCTCCATCCTGCTAGGTATTCCCAATTGCCTAGGCTGTCTATTTGGAATTGATCCTGTCTTCTGTCCCCTACTGGGAAGTGCAATTGCAGAGATCCTTACTACCTACTGTGATGGCCCCAAATAAAGACTGCCTCATTAAAGTGTGGGGTGGGCAAGATGGCTCAGCTGGTGAAGGTACTAGCCATTGAGACTGACTACCAGAGTTTAATCCTCCCTGGAACCCACATGGGAGAAGGAAAGAATTGGCTTCCACAAGTTGTTCTCTGACCTCCACAGGTGCCTTTGGCATGCATACCCCTTTCCCCAAGAGATAAATATATCTTTATAGTATTGATTCTTTTCTTCTGTTACAGAATTACCCATGATATTTTTGTTGTTATTGTTGCTGTTTTGTTTTTTTGTTTTCCAGACGGTGTAGCCCTGGCTGTCCTGCTCTGTAGACCAGGCTGGCCTCAAATTCACAGAGATCTGCTTGCTTCTGCCTCTGGAGTGCTGGGATTAAAGGTATGCACCACCACTGCCCAGCTGATTTTTTTTTCTTTAAATGGAGATTTTTGTTTAGTAGTTTGGAGCAGGACCTAAGATTTTACATTTCCAGAACACTCCATGGTGCCAAAGCAGCTGACTGTTCTCAGCCAACTTTGAATAGCAAGAACAGAAGTTTCTCCAAGGTTCTTAGAACTCTTCATTTCTTTTGACTCAACAGACTTTTGTAACCTGGGCTAGACCTGAACCCAACGTTTCCTACTGTAGCTCCTGAGTGCTAAGACCATGAGCCACGACATTCAGCCTTGTAGACTTTTAAACTGTATGTATGCATATTTGGATGTATATGTGTGTATATGTGTATGTGTGTGTGAGGCCAGAGGCACTGGATGCCCCTGGAGCTGGAGTTGCAGTCAGTTGTGAGTTACCTGGTATGAATTCTAGGAACAAAATTTGGGCCCTCTGCAAGAGCAGCAAATGCTCTTAACCAATAGGCTATCTCTCCAGGCCCCTGAACAAATATTTTAATGAAATATTTTCCCCACAATGATTTTATGTCAACCAAAACGATGAATTCTAGACTTCATTGTATTTTCCCAGCCTGAAGTCTCAGTCAGCTTAGCATCTGTCTGTCTCATTCTCTTTGTCTATCTTTCTAAGTAATGTTTAAACTTTTGGGCATTTAAGAAGGCTTCATGTATCACAAACCTTGTACCTTGGCCAGTTCATCTCAGCAAGAACCAACTATAGAGTATTCACAAAATTTGCTATGAGTGAATTATTCAAAGGTATCTAGGGTGGCAGGCTCCCCTAAATTTAGCCTCTTAACATACTCCTTCATATCACCCCCTTGTCCCTTTTCGTAAAGCATTCAGTTCATCCTTGAGTTGACCATTTTCTTTCCCGTGTCAGAACTTTCAACCAGCTCCTCCCTCAGAATACTTTCTCAGCAGCCTTTCCCTGACACTATCCTTTTCCTGAAGAGTGAGTGGGGTCTGTCCACCCTCAGAGCGGAGACAGCCCAACATGACTTCCCCCTGAGTCTTTGTGCTCGTATCTACATCTGATTGCTTTACTGCAGGGCTCAGCCAACTTGTACTGTAAAGGTCTAGCTTTTCCTTTTCATCTGTAGTTTCTCTGTTGCTATTACCCAGCTATATTGCTGTAATGTGGAAGTACCCTTGGACAACAGGCAGATACATATGCACAGTGATGACCCACTGATGTTTCATTTACAGGCCAGGGAGATGGCTCTGTGCATAAAGACTTGCTGAGGAGCCTGCTGACCTGAGTTTGGTCCCTGGGACTCAGATCATAGAAGGAGAGAGCTGACTCTTTCTTCTTGCACTTACAAGTTGTTCCCTCACATCTATACTTGTGCTGTGACACATGCTTCCCTTCCCCCACCCCAAAGCAAATCAAAGATTGTAACAACATTTTTAATGCAATTTACAGGAAACGGGCTGGATTTAGCTATTAGGACAATGGTTTGCTGAGCCCCACATGTAAGTACTTGGACACTCATTAGGACTCCTGCTGGTGCTTGAGATGGTCACTAAGCAGTCTAGCTAGGCAAACCGGGTAGACATGGACTGTGGATGCTGCTATTGGGGGCAGCTTTATTAGGCCACATGGAATCGGATAAGTGAGCAAAGAGACCCATCCACAAGAGTGAAGCAAGCTCACAAAGAAATGTCAAGATTAACCTGATAAGGAGAGAGAAAAAAGAGAAGCAAGTTCTTGCAACTCTAGCTAAGCCAGGGCTGGCTCTCACAAAATCACTGCCTATTTTTGTATCAGATATCTCTTATGTAGCCAATTGGCTTGCATTTCTACTTCTTGCCACTACTAGATAACTTGAGCAAGCTTATCTATCCAACTTTCCAAATGACTGGTCATCCTCTGCTGTAAACAGCCATGACTCTGCAGCGTTGGGTTTTGCTAGGTTCCTTTCTGGGATTAAAGGTGTGCACTGCCATGCCTGCTTCCCCAATTTATTTTTTGAGACATGGCTGAACTCTTTATTCTAGGCTACTGTGGAACTTGTTATGTAGACAGGCTGACTTGGAACTTGGAGTGATCTTCCCAACCCTTTCTGTCAGAGTGCTTGGATTGCACGCGCTTGCAAACATGCTTGCCTATCTTCTTTTTTTCTTCTTTTTCAGTTCCGAATCAATGGTAACTCAATCACTGGGCACAACAACTAACATCCAAATTATAAGTCGTACTAAGTTAAATCCTACATCTTCGCTTCCTGCTGTCCCCTTCCCCTCTCTCCCTCTCTTGCCTATTCTTAAACAATTTATTTTCTAATGGGTTTGTTTTCCAGTAAACCTATAGTGAGTAAGTTTCATTAAAACTATTGTGCAGCTGTTTCCTCCAAAATAAAAACATTCCTTTTTGAGGAAAGCTCAATAAGATGCAGGATATTTTAAAGGGAAGCTAAACATTCCTTCCATCCCATGGGGAAGCTTGTAAGATAGGGAAATAGACTAACAAAGGTTTCAGGAAGTCCCTGAAATTGACCAGATGAACTAGGCTCCTCCCAGCCCAAGCATATGTAAGTGGTAAGAACAGCTGGGATGCACTATCAGACCAAACAAGCTGCCTAAAATCTGCTCAAAGATAAGCCAAAACACCTGGAAGAAGCAGACTGACTAAACTGCCTAGAAAGGGCTATCTCCAACCTGCTGAGCTATCTGCAGGTTGTGCCCTGGGTCCTCAGTTTCCAACTTTCATGAGGTGTCACCATGCTGGAGTGGGCTTTTGGTGATGTTGCTCTGAGTCACTTCTGTTCCTCCACTAACATACTTTCCCCATCCCTGTACTCCTGTACGAAACCACAACGAAACATATTGGTTCGATAAGTTGGACTTTGATGGGTTGTATTTGTCCCCTCTTTGGGGTGAGTAGGTATTTGTTCATGTTTCTCGAGGGCATAGAATCACATAACAGAAGTATTCTGGTGAAAGAATAAAGTGCCACAAGAAATCTGAAGCCTAAAGCTCTTTTTTGTAAAGAGTTACAGTTCTGCTCTTTTAGACTGCGTATTCTTGTAAACTCAAGGGAAAAGCTCCTCCCTATGGATCATCATTACCTTTAATCAGTGCTTTTCCTTGGTGGATGTTCAAAGTCCTCTAAATTAGCCTCTTGGTATACAAGACTCCCCAGACTTTGAACTAAGTGTAACAGATTTGTTAAGACTCTCGAGCTTTACAGGTTGAGGTTGTACAAACGTGCCCAGTCTTTCTGGGTGTGATTAGTCACTGCAGAGGACCAGCAGAGAAGGGTTAATGGATGGAGATGCAGAAATTCATTACTTGACCTTGGATAAGGT
Organism: Tokudaia tokunoshimensis; assembly: GCA_036184795.1. Taxonomy (NCBI): domain Eukaryota; kingdom Metazoa; phylum Chordata; class Mammalia; order Rodentia; family Muridae; genus Tokudaia; species Tokudaia tokunoshimensis. The sequence goes on along the minus strand of BTHU01000012.1, from coordinate 4,784,273 downwards.
ATATATTTCTTCTGGGTTTATCTATTTTATGGTAGGCTGGCTCCTGGGGAGATTTATCTCTGAATTATCTCCAGCTTTCAAATTCTATGATTCTTCCAAAGTTCAGGAAGAACATTTAGCTACTTGAGTTTAAAACAGATGTAGTGGTAAATGGGAAAGAGAACTAGATAGAATATGAAGTTCACTCTATATATCAAATACGGTATTAGTAGTATTAGTCTATCTCTGTCAGGTAAAAGGCTAGCAGATAGCCTTGGCTGAGGCACTGAAGTTGTGGCGCTTTTTTTGTTGTTATTGTTTCTTTTTTGTTTGTTTGTTTTGAGACAGGGTTTCTCGGTGTAGCCCTGATTGTCCTGGAACTCTCTGTAGCTCAGGCTGGCTTTGAACTCAGAGAGATCTGCCTGTGTCTGCCTCCCACGTGCTGGAAACAAAGACATACATCACCACTGGCTGATGTTGGTTTTCTTAAGAGCCACCTTTTCTTGCCCTTCCCTCCCTTCTCAGTGCTTTCTCTTCTGTATCTTCTTTAGTTTGTCCCTGTGAGGGGCAACAGTGATACTATGTAAGGAGATTTGCAGAAGATGTTGCTCCTCCAGCTGAAGCACATCTTACATTTGCCTTGAGACTTCTCACTCTGAGGAAAGCTGGGGTTCTTCAGGACATCGAAAGGAAGATAAATAAAAACAAATGGAACTGGTAGATGAGCTTCCATGGATCAAAGGGAAAATATTCTTGTTTGTGGAATGAGGGAATCAGATACTTGTGGTTTTCTTCTTGTACATCAGGATGCCTACAGTTCTTCTGCATCTCTGCCATCTGTCCGTCCATCCTCACAGCTCACCTGCTTTTCCTTTCGTCGGAGGTAGTGGTTTCTTATGCAGTCACGTGATATGCAAAGACATTGAATAGTCAACATCTAGTCAACATCCACTCCTCGGGAACCAAAAGAAGCTCTATTGAGCAAGCAGGCAGGCAACGTATCCATTTTAGATGCCCTTTCTCTTAATCCATTTAATACCTGTGTGAAACAGGTATCAGCGTGGTTTTTAAAGAACTGGGTACAGAAATTGAAAGATTTAATGTCCAGGTTCATAATAACAGAAAATTCAAATTAGAGTTTTCTTTTACTGGATGGAATATTCTCTCATTCTCTCTGTCTCTAATTTAACTCCTTGTGTGGAAGGCCTTAAGTACTTGAGTCTCCTATGTCCACCTTCGAAGTTCCGGGATTACTAGAATGAGGCACTATATCCCTCTTTCCCTTTGAGACAGAAACTCCTTATGAAGCCCGGGGTGACCTTTAAATCATGGCATTCCTCCAGCCTCACCCTACCCAGTACTGATACATAAACCTGCACCACTAAGAGCAGCTTGATAGGCTACTTCCAGGCTTCAGTTTCCTTATATGTAAAGGGAATTCCTGAAAGTGTAGAGTTGGCAGATTCACCAAAACCTGAAACAACCAGGAAGTATACCCCAAAGGGAATGTCCTTAATATTAAAAATTATTCTACATTTGTCTGAAATTCAGAATTAACCCGGCACTCCTTTTTTTTTTTTTTGCGGGGGGGGGAGGGGGTTCTAGACAGGGTTTCTCTGCATAGCCCTGGCTGTCCTGGAACTCACTCTGTAGACCAGACTGGCCTTGAACCCAGAAATCCACCTGCCTCTGCCTCCCAAGTTTAAATGCTGGGATTAAAGGCATGCACCGCCACTGCAATACATGCACAATGCATATTAAGTCCTTAATACTGTACAAAGCAATTAGTGAGAGCTCTGTACATTTTTGTTTTGTTTTGCCTTTTATTACTGGTTTTTCATTTGGGAGACAGACTCACAGTAACTCTTAGTAAAATTTGGATCTGATTCCAAAGCCCATTTTCCCCTCTAAAAACTGCTCTGTTTGAGTTTCTACTGCACTTCAGTCAGACGAAGGTAGCGCTGTTCTCAATAAAGCGTCCGGGTCCCCACACTTTTAAAGCCCAGGGCTGTTCGGACCGTCGCGGCAGCCAGCACATGCGTCGCGGGCGGACACTCGCGCGTCCCGCGCAAACTCGTCCACTCAGCAGCCGCACCGCGCCTCGGTCGCCCTCCCATAGGTCGTTCCGGGGACAGGCGAGGTCTTTTCATTTTCCCGCCCGCTCGCCCTTCTCTTTCCCCCGGCGTCCCCAGCCTCGCCTTGCTAGCCCGCCCCGCCCTTCCGGACGCCACCTTCCCCCACCCGCCTTCGGGACGGCCAGGAGGGGCGGCCGCCGCCCTGGTAAGAGGCCTGAGGGAGGCATGGGCGGGCCGCGGGAGGCGGGACGGAAGGAGGGGCGGGGCCAAGCGCCTTGGCGCCACGTTGCCATGGCAGCGGGGCGGGGAGGAAGGGAGGAAGCGAGCGAGCGGGCGGGCGGGGGATGTGGTGCTGCGGCGGCCGCCACCGCAGCTGCCACTGCCTGCTAGCGGCTGGGTGTCCCGGAGGCGGCTGCTGGGAGCCACGGAGCAGCTGCGGGGCTCTGCCATATTGTGTCTGGCCCGGCCCGGCCCTCGCCTCCCCTTCGCGGCGGTCCCCGGGCCGCGCGGCGCGGAGGCAGCGCGTGCGGCCGGCGCTGGGCGTGGGGCGCGGAGGCGGCTGTCCCGTGACGCGCCGGGACATTTTTGTCCCGTGAAGAATTGGCGCCCGGCGCGGGGGTGTTCCCGGCGCGCGGCTCAGGCGGAGCGTGGGCTGCCGGGGGTGTGGAACCGAGGCGAGCACGGCCCGGCAAGGAGTTAGGAGTTTCTCCAGAGGTAATGACCGTCCGGAGGGGGCGTCGCGCAGCTGGAGCCACAGTGGGCAAAGGGCGGCCAGGCAAACTCGGCGGAAACCTGCGACCGGGGAGTTGCGCTAAGAACTCGGGGAGCCCGCGCCACGTCGCCGCTCGGGCTCCCATCGGAGCGGGACGCACGCTGCGTGGAGTCCCGGTCCGGCCCGGGCAGGATGGCTGGGCCCCGACAAGTATTGGCCAGGAGGCGCCGCGCGCGACCCGCGTGAACTTCGGGCGCGGGGCCCGGGTGTGGGATGGCGACCCCCGCTCGCTTCCGCGGCTCCTCGGGCCGGCGCCCCCGAGCCAGGCTGGCCCGGGGGTTGGGACTTGGACTGTTTCAGCGTTGCAATATGGGCACTTCCTGTTCGCCATCTCCTTCGGTTACTTCTGCCCTCCGGCCCGCTCCCGGGCCGGGAAGGGTGGGCGGTGGTCGGCGGCCTTGAGCGCCGGTGCCGGCCCGCGTGCGGTGGTCAGCGGCCCGAAGCCCGGCCAGGGGAAGGTAGGGGGAGGGAGTCCACGTGCGAGGTGCTGGGTCTGCACTCCAAACTCCGCCTCTGGCTGCCCTCTTGCAAAATGCCTGGGTCGCCACCGCACTTCACGCGAGTTGGGGTAGGTAGCTATTTCATTGGGAAACCGCACTCTCGAGATCTTCTTGCACTTCATTTCTGCTTTAAAACCTTGCTTTTTCACCTTTTGGGTGGTGGTGGGAGGAGGAGTCATAAGTGCAGAGAAATGACAGACTTTTTTTTTTCCTACTTGCAACTCCGCTGTGAGCGGTTAATTATTTCCAGGTTAGTTAGTGCTCTTTCTCCTGTCTTCTGATTGTGACAGCCACGTGGCCGGCTGAGTGTAATAGAGTGCTCTAGCGGCCAGAGGGCTTGAGGCTTCTTCCTCAGCAGGGGCTTTGTAATGGTATAGTCTTGGGTTCTGCGCTCTAATAAGGGGAAGTGGAAAAAGCCGAACCGATCGTGTCTAGCTGTTGCACCTGAATCGTATAAAGGCTTTCCTTTGCAATATTGGTAAGGTGTATATTGCCATTTTTGCCATTCTCTGCAACTTTGATGATTCATCTTAAAATTTCAGTAGTTGTTAGGTATCATCAAAGAGCGACAGGACGATGTCCTTATAGAATTATCGGACTCTTTAAAAAAGCCTTTTGAATTTCAAAGCCATTAACAAGCGATTCTAATGAATCTGAAATGATCACATTCTGGCGTTATTTAGGGTTTATGAAAAAACTCATTTGTTTCTTTTTACATAGATTAGCAAAGAGAATGTCTTTTTAAAAATAAATATTAGTCTTGTATGCAGTCAAATTTGAGTAGAATTTATCGTAAATGGAAATTATAGCATATAAAAGTGAAAGAGAAAATGATTAAAGTTAAAAAAATAAACTTTTGGAGAGTGCAGTTTTAGAATGTCTTTACAGTCATAGATTACCAATGCATCATGCGTCATTTTTTTTTTTGGCAATTTTCATTTGTTTCTGTAACATGTTTCTGTTATTAGTTTTAGTTGATTGTTAAACCATGAGAAAGAAACACCTTTTACATTTGTAGAGTTGTGGAGAAATCATTCCAACTCTGTTTACTGGGATTTTGAATTTTCTGTAATGATTGTATGAAGTTAATTAAGGTATTGAAGAGGTGCCATAAAGCTTTTGGAAAATGAGTGTGGACTGACCACTGAGAACAGGTCATAGGTGAGGAAGAAAAGTAAGTGATCTGAAGAGACATTTACGTAAAGCCGGAAGACTGCAAGACTGAAAACAGTTTGTGATGAGATTTAAAGCAAAGTGAAACTTAAAAGTACTACTCAAACTGCATGTGTGCGCGTGCACGTGTGTGTGTGTGTGTGTGTGTGTGTGTGTGTGTATTTTGAGAAGGCTCTCACTATGTGGTCCAGGCTGGCTTCAAAATTGGAGTGACCTTCCTGCTTCTGCATCTTTCTTTTGTTGTTTTGAGACAGGCTCTCACTATGTAGCCCTGGCTGGCCTGGAACTTGCAATGTAGATTAGGCTGGCCTGCAGTTCCCAGAGAACCACCTGCCTCTATATCAGGAATGCTGGAATTGTAGTGTACATCACCATGGGTGGCTTGCCTGTAGTTTTGGTTTGATTGTTCAAGACAGGACCTTGACAAGATCAGCCTCTTGTGTAGATTCATCTTAAAATTTCAGCAGTGTTAGGTATCATCAAAGAACGACAGGACGATGTCTCTATAGAAGAATTACCGACAAAGCCATTGAGTGATTCTAATGAATCTGAAATAATCGCATCCTGGTGTTATTTAGGGTTTATAACAACTGTTTTTGATAGGTGTATACCACCACAGTTAGCTTGTATATGTTTTGTTGCTGTTTGTTTCAGCAACTCAAAAGAATGGTTGTTTTTAAAATAATATTTTTATTCTTTAAGACTGTCATACCCACCCAGATTCATGTCCTTTTTTTTTAAACTAAGAATGATATTTTTTTATTGTCTGTTTTTGTTGTTGGTTTTAGATTGTGTATTAATAACTGGGCTTTATGTAAATGCAAACAGTCTTCCAGTTATAGTTTGGAGCGCTCAGGGCTTTAGGTTGAAGAAGTAAAACACAACTGAGACAGTGCAGGAGTTAAACTGTAATACAAGTCGGATTAAGAGAGTAAGTGTAAGAGTCAGTGGAGAAGGAAGTTGTAGGAGAGGTTTCTTAAAAAAAGACTGGGCTGTTGCTTTCTACCGGAGAACTTCCATGCTAATAGATAATGTCACCCAAATGGCCACCCTCTGTTTATTATTTATTTATTTTGGTTGGTTGGTTGGTTCCTGAAACTCTCTCTGTAGACCAGGCTGACCTCAAAACTCAAGAGATTCATCTGCCTCAGCCTCCTAGGTCCTGGGATTAAAGGAGTGCACCACTACCCCCCCCCAGCATGCATATGAAAATTTGTTAATTTTCACACTTTGGTTCCAATCTTCTTTCTTTCATCTTAATCTTCTCTTCTGCAGAAACTTAATTATTATACCTCAGCATGATGCTACAATTTATATTTATGTTGACAGTATCTGTTTATCTGTTGGAAATACACTTGGACACTCAAGTTTAAGGCCTGGCTGAAATACTGATTGTTCTGTGAGCCTTAGAATCACAGACTTCTAGATCCATCTTTACTTTCAGCCATAAATTCTTTGCCTTTTGTAGCAGCATATAATTCTTTCAGGCCGTAGCATTCTCTGCTGCCTCTTTGATTTAACAAAATAAAAAAAAAAAATGGAAAAGCCGGGCGGTGGTGGCGCACGCCTTTAATCCTAGCACTTAGGAGGCAGAGGCAGGCGGATTTCTGAGTTCGAGGCCAGCCTGGTCTACAGAGCGAGTTCCAGGACAGCCAAGGCTATACAGAGAAACCCTGTCTCGAAAAACCAAAAAAAAAAAAGGAATACCATGTGCTAAGTAAGCTCTACCAAAAGAGCAGTGAGTGGTGTTAAGAGGAATTTCTTCATGTTTTATTATCTTTTAGTTTTTATTACCCTAATTAAAATATATCTTTGACCAGCAAGATACATAGAATATATGTATTTGCCAGCAAGACACCCTTAGAGCCTTATTTTAGATATATACTCTGCCTAGTCTGAATAAAGTAAAAGTAGGATTTATGGTGTGAGGTGTGAAGTTGAATAGAAAGATCTGTTAATAATAAGGTAGGAAGAGAAGAACTACTTTTGAATTTAACTATGGTCTCATTTCCTCTAGAATGAGTTGGAGAATGAAATAATCCTCTTTTGAGGAAGACTCCTTTGACTCTGTGTGGTCCAGCACTCAGAGGAACTGGGAGGAACTGGAAAGAGTACTACTGCAGGAGAAAGTATGAAGGGATGAAGTTAGGGCTGGTGTTAATTGTCAGGATGCTGTTTACTCAGCTGAATGTGGGTGAATGGGAGCCGGCAGGGTGACTGTGACCTGTAGGGGTGGCCCATAGAGCTTGGGGGCAGTGCAGAGGTGACCACTAGAGGAATGAATTTTCTAAGACATAGTAGTTAGTATTGAGAACTAAGAACGTTGCTTGGGATCTAGAATGTACTAGACATTAGCTGTGGTGAGAGGGAGGTTTGTAATAAGTACTGTAGATTTTATCATTCTTTTGGTGTTACTTTACTGATACTTTTAGTTCCACAACAGTAGACGGTTGTCACTGTATTGCCACCAAAAGAGACCAAAAGAACATTTATCCTCAGTTTTTATTTAAACAAACTTTATTTTAGAATAGTTTTGTATTTGCAGAAAACATGCAAAACCTTACCCAGTTTCTCTGATTAGCTTCTTACGTACTCTGGTACATTGTCACAATTAAGGAAACAAGATTCCTGTATTACTGTTAATTATACACGTTATTCAGATTTCCCTGATTTTTTTTCTCTAATGTCCCTTTTTATTCCACAGCTAGTTTTTAGAGTTACCTTTGATGACATGAGAGCTTTAAGACCAATCAGAACTTTTATAGAATGTCCTTGAATTGAGACTTACCTAATGTATTTCTCATGATGAGACTTGGCTTGTGGGTTTAGTCCAGGCAAACAGGTAAAGTACATGGATAACTATCATTGACCATGATCTTTGCATTCCTGATTTTACAAGCCTTACCCACTTTTCCACATCAGATCTATTTTGGAAGCAAAGTACTTAAGTACAGTCCATGCTCATAGGTCTTGACCCAATTTTGATTGATATTTCTTTTTGTTTATTTCCCTCAACCTAATTTTCTGTTACATAAAACAACAAACAAACAAAAAAACTTGGGCAAATACTTTTGAGCATTTTCTATACTTAGGTGCTAAGACTGGAGTTGTGAGCAAGAGAGACATTTTTATATCCCAGAGGTATATCTTGTATAATCGTAAAGTAGGATTTATTGCCTTACTGTGTCTTGATTTCATTAGCATTTATACATACAAAGTTACCAAAGCCCTGGAAGTCTAAATAAAGCGCTTTAAGTAGCCGTTTGTAAGCTACTATCTTACAACTTAATATGTGTGCCATAAAAATAGCTGTCCTTTTGCTATCAGCACACGTTTTCATTCTTCCCAAGTAGTTATATTCTGATAAATTAACAGAATAATTTAATTTGTTGTCAACTATCTTCAAAGCTTTGGGGTGCGTGTGTATGTGTGCGTGTCTGTCTCAAAGCCTTTTGCGTAACTGAGCTTCTGATCCTCTGGGATCACAGTCCGGGGATTAGAGGTGTAAGGCACCATACTAGACTAGAGTATTCGGGTGTAAAGAAGGCAAGAATTTTCTTGCCTTTTAAAAAATTTGAATTTTACATGTATGTGTGTGCCTGAGTGTATGTATACAGATCACATGTGTGCAAGTGCTAAGGAAACTAGAAGAGGGTGTCAGAACACTTGTACCTGGAGTTACAGTTAGTTGTGAGCTGCCCAGTGTGGATGCGGAGAATTGAACCCCGCTCCTCTTCAAGATTAGCAAATACTCTTAACCACTGACCCATGTTTCCAGCCATTCTTTGCCTTTCTGATAGTTCTTTCTTGATAATACACATTTAGTTCTTTTGGCATCAGAAGCCTGTCTTATTTGTTTGAGAAGTGCTTTGAATTGAAATTGATGTATGAAAATGTATGTATAGGAAAACACATTGGGAAAGATGGAGGCACATGCTCAGGTAGAGGTCAGGATTCTGTGGGAGTTGGTTTTCAAAAATCAACAGAAGTTACAAGGATGTGACAGGTCCTTTCACCTGATGAGTCATCTTGCTGACCCTCTCTTTTTTATGTGTCAGACAAGATCTTGCTGTATATTTAGACTGGTCTCAAACTATTGATTCTCCTGCTTTAGCCCTCTGAATCTTAGGATCACAGATATGTAGCATCATGTTCAGGTTTGAAAAAATTTTTCTAATTTGTAGAAATACTCTTAACTTGTGGATTCATCAAGCAGAATTTAATATTAGATTCTACAGTGATATGGTGCTAATAGTGATTTTTGTTGTTTTGTTTTTGAGGCAGGGTTTATTATGTAGCCCTGGCTGACTTGGAACTCACAGATACTGATCTGCCTCTGTCTCCTAAGCACTAGGATTGAAGGTGTGTTTTACCATGGGTTGCTAATATAGTTACTTTGAATTTTTTACATAACCTTAGAGGTAAAGGATTTAGGAAACTGATAAAAACATGCCCTTGTGGTTTATGTTTAAAAAAAAAAGAAGTACAAAGAAAAATGGGGAAAAGTTTCTTTTAAATGAAGATTTTGTTGTACTATGGCTTTGTCCACCATCCTCATCTTTAAAAGTTTAATTGAACAGTACTCTGCTCTCCTGCCTCCTGCCCCCTGCCTCCCAAATCAGAGTATGGATCCCACCTGACATGAGTGCAGGAATTGAATTCATATACTCTGGAAGAGTAATATGAGCTCTTAACCACTGAGCCATCTCTCCAGTCTGAAGTATTCCTTTCTTTTGTACTGACTGAACGTTTATTAATAATCATATCAATAATTGCTAACTCTTATTGTCTGTTGTGTCCTGGCATGCTATTATGCTACTAGACATATTCTCAGCAACAGCCCTGCAGGGAATATTGTATTTTTGCATATATAAGAAACAAATAATGAAGACATTATGTAAATGTAGTGCTGACTGAGTTTTGAATACAAATCTGTCATAGTAAAAATCCATGTTCTTTGTATTATAATCTGAAGTTTTTTGGATTTAGTAGTTTAGGAAACGGAGTTGTGAGAATGAAATGCTTATATATTGATCTGTTCCAAGCAGGAGTAGTAAAGAGTGCTTGATAGAGAAACTGTTATTCAAATGCATACACGGCAGGAATACCAGTACTTTTTTTGTTACTGTGAGTTAAGCAATAGGTACTGCTGCCTGGAACCCAGGCAGGTTGAGTCACCTATCAGACTGTAGGTGAGTTGGTGGCTGGTGGGTTTGCTTGACTCCAAATCTTACTGTGCAGTTACCTAGCATGACATTCTGCTATAATTATTTTTTAAATGTTTGCTCACTAGATGTTATGGGGTTTGCTAGAGCATAAAAAATGAATACATTGCATTCTGCCTACAATGACTTGTATCCTAATGTCTGTTTGTCTACCCACACTTCTCCCTCTCTGACTCTGTATTTTTGAGGTAGGGCGCCATGTGGTCCAGCCTGGCCCTGAATTAGCTATGCAGGAAAAGATGACCTTCAGGTACTGTTTTTACAGATAGACATACCTGTTGTGTGTGTGTGTGTGTGTGTGTAGAAAGAAGTTAGGACTGGTTCTGCCTCTCAGCCCCATGCTCATAGAAATAAGACTCAGACTCAATGTATTTACAAATATCTTAGCCATATAGCTAGGCTCTACTCTAACTAGATCAAAACTTTTTTTTTAATTTTTTATTATATTCAACACAATATATATTTTATACCAATCATAAAAATGATGGGCATGTTATTAAATGAACATAAAAAAGATAGTCTTTTTGTTTGTTTTGTTTTTAGTAGAGCTTAAAATCTTGGCTCTTACTGTGGTACAAACCCAAAATAACAATTTTTAGATATTGGAGTTCATTGTAATAAGGCTGTACTTCAGTGTCCCTCACATCACCAAAGGATTTTACCTCCATAGTAGCTAAGCTAAGAGTTGACAGTTCTGCTGCGCCAAGGAATGAATTTTAGGCACAATTATTGGATATGGACTTCCTGTTATGGTCAAAGCTATTTGACTTGAATGATTGTCATCATTCTTAGCCCACAGGGAACAGGTTACATTCATTTAAGAAATGGGCTGTGGATTAAGATGGTCTATCCATGAAGTCATTCATCAACTGTTTCAGTGAACAATGATTCTGCTTGGAGGGTGGCACAGACATTAGGTGAGGGCAAAATTCTGGTTCATTGGCTGTGATGATTTTGAAAAACATTCATCTCAGAAAAAGAGTAACTTATAAGGTCATCTTCAATATTGATACAATAATTATAAATAACAAGCAAAACATTTAGTCTCACTCTTTGTTGTTCTCTTACAGGCCATCTCCAAAATTAGTTGTCTACATTTCTTTTGGCAGTATAAATAATTTTGAAATATGTAAGCTGTTCAAAACCATAGTATAGTATAAAAACACCAATTAACCATCCGACAAATAGAGAGGCTAAGATAGGAGAAGCGTGATTTCAAGACCATTATGTGGTATACATCAAGACACTGTCATGTACAAACAAACAAAGTGTGTATGGATTGTACAATATTGGACATATCTCTCCAACTACCAAATTAAAGAGACCACTGGGTGACAGCCAACAAATTTCTAATTCCTTATATTTTGAATTTCAATCATGATATGTTGGTAATATTAATTTTCACATTAAGAGATATTAAGCAAAAGTGATTGTTACTTCCTGTTATTTTTGTTGTTAGAGGTAGAATTATGTTTGTGTGGGTTTGTTGAAAGATTACTTTCTTGCTTTTTCTAGAGTGTAGTTTCCCTCCTTGTGTTGGTGTTTTCCTTTGTAGGGATTATCCTTTGTAGGGATGGATTTGTGGAAAGATATTTTGTAAATTTGGTTTTGTCATGGAATATCTTGTTTTCTCCATCTACGGTAATTGAGAGTTTTGCTGGGTATAGTAGTCTGGGCTGGCATTTGTGTTCTCTTAGGGTCTGTATGACATCTACCCAGGATCTTCTAGCTTTCATAGTCTCTGGTGAGAAGTCTGGTATAATTCTGATAGGCCTGCCTTTATAGGTTACTTGACCTTTTTCCCCTTACTGCTTTTAATATTCTTTCTTTGTTTAGTGTATTTGGTGTTTTGATTATTATGTGATGGGAGGACTTTCTGGTCTGGTCCAGTCTATTTGGAATTCTGTAGGCTTCTTGTATGTTTATGGGCATCTCTTTGTTTAGGTTAGGGAAGTTTTCTTTTATAATTTTTACTGGCCCTTTAAGTTAGGAATCTTCACTCTCTTCAATACCTATAATCCTTAGGTTTGGTCTTCTCTTTGTGTCCTGGATTTCCTGGATGTTTTGGGTTAGGAGCTTTTTCTTTTTGCGTTTTGACCGACCGTTGTGTCAATGTTTTCTATGTATCTTCTGCACTTGAGATTCTCTCTTCTCATATTCTGTTGGTGATACGTGCATCAATGACTCCTGATCTTTCCTAGGTTTTCTATCTTCAGGGTTGTCTCCCTTTGTGATTTCATTATTGTTTCTATTTCCATTTTTAGATCTTGGATGGCTTTGTTCATTTCCTTCACCTGTTTGATTGTGATTTTTGTGTTTCCTCTTTAAGGACTTCTAGCTGTTTACCTGTGTTCTCTTGTATTTCTTTAAGGGAGTTATTTATGTCCTTTTTAAAGTCCTCTATTATCATCATGAGAAGTGATTTTAGATCTGAATCTTGCTTTTTCTGGTGTGATGGTGTATCCAGGACTTGCTATGGTGGGCGAATTGGGTTCTGATGATGCCAAGTTACTTTGGTTTCTGTTGCTTATGTTCTTAAGCTTGCCTCCTGTCGTCTGATTATCTCTAGTGCTACCTGTCCTCGCTATATCTGACTGGAGCCTGTCCTTCCTGTGATCCTGGTTGTGTCAGAACTCCTCAGAGTCCAGCTGTCTCTGTGATCCTGTGATTCTGGGATCTTGTGATCCAGAGATCCTGGGTGTGTCCGAGCTCCTGGGAGTCAAGGTGCCTCTGGGACCCTGAGATCCTGGTGTGACCAGGCTCCTGTGATCCTGTGATCTTGGGCGTGTAAAAGCGCCTGGGAGTGGAGCTTCCTTTGGTGTTATGGGACTGGCTGTGGAATTTGCGCCCAAGGTTTGTTCAGGGCACCGGCCCAGACTGGAAGGCTAGATCAAAACTTAAGATATCCCAGTTGTTTTAATATGTGTGCTCAGGTACCATGCATCCATCTTCTCACATCTTCTTGGGTGGATCATTCTATCCCAGAATCCTTTCTCCTTCCACGGATGTCTTACCTTTTATTTCTTGCCTAAACCATAGGCTATAGGCTTTTTAATTGACAGGTGTTGCATCCATACAATACATAAGTTATTCTCTGTACGTATGTGTGTGTATGTATCCGTAACATATACATATGTGTATGTGTAACAGCACATGAAATGTTACACAGGTGTCCCTTACCTCCACGTCTTTAGTATTTCTTAAATAGATGCTAGAATCAATGTAGATAATTTGTCCATCATTTCTGTGATAGTGCTGGGTTCAGAGTAATAAGTGACAAAAAGAAAACACCTGTCCTCATTTTACACAGCAGCCCACCATTCTGTGTGTCGTATATACCAGGCCATTCTTACTCATTTATCGCTACTTAGCTATAAATTTACTCATTATTGCCTGCTTGGTCATTTCATTTACCTTCTTAGCACTGTACTTTGTAAAGTGTGTTTAAAGTGGGTTTTGGGTCTGTGAGGGTGGTTGGGGTGGGGAGTGGCTTGGAGGAGTCTGAGAAGAGCCCAGTTAGAATGCTGATGCAGCAGAGCCGATGAGTTACCCTGTCCGTCCTTCTGAACTCAGTGCTTTGTGCCTTTCTCATAGCACTTACTAAATCTGTTGTTCTGTAACAGTGCTCTGTGTGTCCCTTCAACTAAACTGACGTACCTCACATGTAATGCTTTTTTGGATTATTCTGTTTATGCCTCAAAAATAAATGTTATTGGCAGTTCTAGAATATCTTTAACTAGAAGGATACATTTTACAAATTTTAAGTGTTGGTTGTACTTTGGTCTAAGAATACAGGTCAGATGATTTTACAGTAGGTTACATTTGAGGAACAGCAAGTAGGTACTACTGACTTAACTCATCACATGGTGCCAAACATGATTAAATATTATGGGACATTCAGTCTCAGGTTTGCCTTCTAATTTTATTAAACTGTTTTAAAGATTATTCAAAAAATGTTTTATTTGTACTATAAAATGAAATGTAGCTACAGAAAACCATATAAAACAAATGTATAACAATGAATTATTGTAAATCCAGCACTCATGTAATCTTCTAATTTGGTTTTTCAAATTCTGCTTTTAATATGGGATCTTACATGCTTCTAGCCTACCACCCACCAGAGGTAGTGGAAAATAAAGGTTATTAGGTTATGGGGGAAGTGGACCTGTTTAGAAATTGTTGTTTGGAGCAAATCAGCAGTTCAGTTCACAGAAATCAGCAGCTGCACCTCCATCCACTTGCAAACACTTCATGGTTATACCAGCAGCCGGGTTCAGTAGTGTCAGGATAGCAAACATGAATCAGCAACAGTGGCACAACCCAGCAGAAACAGCAAGGCCTCCTCTGAATTGGAATGAGTCAGCAGGAGCAATCAGGACCAACAGGAATGGCTGGAGAAGTTCTTTGCTGTGCCTCTCAACAAAGTGAAGATCAGCGAAGACTTGCAACAAGCAAAGCATTGCAAAGCTAGCTATGCCAGCCCCCATCACTGTCCATCGAATCCTACTTATACTCCCTCCAAACATCACATGCCCTCCATAGATCTTTGCCTCAGCACATGAGTCTGCCTTAGCAAAACTCCACATGAGTGTGTGGCAGTGGTCCAAGTCCACTGAAACGGCAAGAAGCCACCAGAACACCACCATAATTTTTTTGGTGTGATTTTCTCTATGGAGTCATGACAAATAGAGCTCAGTAACCTGGGTGGTCAGTGCACTGGCTCTCCCTTATGTGCTACCAGGGCAAGTTCTCCAGCACTGTTCCAGCTACACCACATAGTGCTGCCCTCTGTAGGAGGCAGGGTCGACTCTTCTGCTCAGGGCCCACTTTTCCAAGTGCCAGGGCCTGCAAGTACCCATAGGTGGTCCATAACCATCTACATCTCCAGTCCCAGGGATCCAATGCCCTCTTCTGGCTTCCTTGGGCAATACACATAAAATAAATGAGCCATTTCAAAATGAACTTTAAAAAACAACTCATACAAGCCGTAAAAGAAAAACAGCAGAAGCAGAAAGGAATCAGAGAGATTAGAGGAGCTTGAAAATGAAGTGGCAATGGCTATAGCACTCGGGAGAGCAGCCCCACCCGCACGTCACCTGGGTAACACAGTGAAGCCTGCCCTGAAGGCAAAGCTACATGTATGTGTGGGTGGTTGGGGGGGGATTAAACCTCTGCAAGAGCCGCCCCCCCCCCCCCCCCCGTGCTCTTAACCATCTTAACCAGCTGTCTTTCCAGGCCCTCTTTGGTTGTTTTTGAGACAGAGTTTCACTCTTGCTCTAGCTGACCCAGAACTTTCAGCCAGCCTTCTGCCACTGCCTTCCTAGTGCTGGGACTTATGGGTACTGACTGTATCAAGCCAGCGACCTGAGTATCTTTTTCAAGTATGTTTTATTATCTAAAAGGATGTAAGTTTCCTCTTTTTTAATTGTAGCTTTTTATAAAATTATCAGTATTTTAGCCTTTTTTAAAAATATGAAGCGTTTCTAAATTTCTAGGAGGTGCCTTTAATTTCACGGAGTTCTGTTTATTATTAAAGATTATGTAAGTTGATTTCTAAGATTTTTTAGGGACAAAATCTTGTCTCTCTTTTGCCCCTCTCTGTATTAGATGTGTGTAGAAAACATGGCTGTGGCCATTATTTCAAGCCTTTGTTTCTTGGGCTTTGCTGTATTCTAAGAGTTAGTGTGTTTGAGAATCTGCTCTGTGGGTTGTCTTTTTGTTGTTTGTTACTGGGGATTGAAACAGGGGCCTTGCACGTGACGGATAAATATTCTAACAGTAAGCAACACTCCCAGGCTTAGCTGTTGTCTTTATCTGCTGATTATGAGCAATCAAAAATTTGGTGCCCTGTAGCTGCAATCTTGGATAATCCTCTCTAGGATCATTTTAACTTTGGTGATGATCACATCATTTTGACCTAACATCTTGGTGAATCCTATTTTTTCCCCTAAAATAATTACCACTTCATGTTTTTTTATAGTAATTTATATAACCAAAAGTCCCAAATTTGTTTTGTTTTTTTTTTTTAATCTGGCGTTTAAGAATCTAGTAGGATGTTTAGGAATCAAGGTGGCCCTAGAATTATTTTTTGGTTGCACGTATTTCCTTGACTGCCCTAATTCTTATTAGTATCTTCTAGCCGTCCCTCGTGTTGTAGAATAGGTGCATTCTAAACTTAAAGAGAAATAGTTGGATTTAAGTAGCTCAATATTGCTGGGTTAGTGTTTGGGGAACTTGTTGGATTTTATGTATTTAGAGGGTATTTAATACAGATATGATTGCACATACTCCTAGATATTTTGAGATGCAGAGGCAGGAAGATTTACTTACCTCTGGGAGTTGGAGGCCAGCCAGAGCAGTCTGGGCTCTGTAGTGGCACCTCCAGTGAGTCCCATACCGCTTAATCTCCCTGTTTCCACATATAAAGTAGAACCCAATGATAGTAACTATCTAATAGGGTTGTTACAAAGTGCATGAGGTAGTTTTAGTAAAAATTTTTAAATATCTATTATCAATAAGCATCAACAAGTGTTCTTTTATTCTCTAATATATGCATATATGTACATTTATCTACAGTAAAACCAATAATAGCTGAATTTGAGTGTGTGTTTAAAGACAGCATCTTGCTCTGTTGTATAGGCCTACCCTAAAATTCTGCTACAGTTTCCTAAGTGCTAGGATGCACCACCTGAATTTCAGTTTTGATTATTAGATTATTCTAGTAAAATTGAATCATACCATTTCTCAGATACCAAAGTAGCATAATAGCAGAACTTTGATTCGTCATACAACAAACATTAGAGCAGAAAACAAAATACACGGTTTTGCCCTTATGGAAACTTCAGCCTGTTGGGAAGATGTGTATTAAGCAATTTCAGGTGTTGCAGGGTTGTTGTTATTATTATTATTATTTAATTGTAGAAGAGTAGAAGGCCTCTTCTTAGTCTTTATGTTAGACCATTCTTACAGTGTTTAAGATGAAATGTGAAAGACGAATAGCAGTTGTCTAGAGTTAGGTATGCTATGTATGAACAATTTTAAGGCACAGATATGCAAGGAAACTTAATTTAGGGACATATTATCAGAGTTCCTGTGTGTTGGAGTTTCCATTTCAATATACTGTATTTTTAATGGTATATATATATATATATATATATATATATATACATATATATAAACACAAAAGGCCAATTAGAATAAATAGTGAATGTTTTCAAATTGTTTTGTTTTCAACTTAAAAATAGAAACATTCACTTTCTTTGTTGGATGGGAGGGACTTTTCATTCAATTGAGCTTTTGTGGCTTTATTCTAAATTTTTATTAATTTTTAAAAGTATGTGTATATGAGGGGGACAGGGAAAGAAGAGGGTGGTACACAAGCCAGAAGGAAACCAGAAGGGAATATAGAATCCCCCTGAAGCTGGAGTAAGCTGCCTGATGGGAGTGCTAGGAATCACTCAGCCCCTGGAGGAGCAGCATAGCTGCTGAGCTCTTTCCAGCCATTTGATAACTATTGTTGGTTTTTGAGATAGAGTCTCACTATGTAGCCCCATCTGATCTGGAACTCACAGAGAGTCCACCTTGTTTCTTGAATTCTGGAGTTTAAAGGGATTAAAGATACATGCCACCATACTGGTGGCCCCTGTGGTATTGTACTTTGAAATTATTATTTATAGCTAAGTAAGAGATTTCTTGTTGCAAAATATTGTGGGTTTCCCCTTAAATTGAATAGATGTTAGTATATTTTAAGAACTTTTTTTAATTAAAAGTTTTATATATGTGTGGGTGTTTTGTCTACACATAAGTCTATGTACCACATGTGTACCTGGTACCCACAAGAGTCGGGAGAGGGTATATGTCCTGCAGTTAGATGGGTACAGATGCAATCAGGTGGGTCCTCTGGAGGAACAGCAAGTACTCTTAACTGCAGAGCTCTCTAGTACCTGTACTTTAAGAATATTTATTGCCATATTGATGCTAACAGTATTGTATTTTATTTATGGCCTTGAAACTAGTTTTAAAATCCATTAAATATTTAAAAATTCACTGGTAAAATTTGCCCTTGGCCTTAAAGAACGAGTCAACCCATAGACAAGTAAATGTATATATTCTTGCATGAGTCCTGAATTTTAAACTATGAGTTTCAGTGTGAAAAGCTGAGTTCTTCAACAGAACTTACCAGTTAGTTAAAGAGATGATCATGACATAAGCAAGAGAGAAATGCATGTGGCACTATGGTGTACACATAATTTAGTAGAATTTGATGGATGTCATTGAGAAGACTAGCCAGCTGCGTAGACTTGAAGGTACTCATCAGAAGGAAAAGCATTGCCGTATTCGCATTTAGCCACCGAGCATTCTTGGTCCTAAAGTATCCAAGCTGCTGTCCCCAGTTGTAGCAAGGATCCTTCAACTAAGGTCCTACCTAGTGCCTTGGCATAAAACCCAAGATGTTTTAAACCTCAAAGTAGATGCCCATGGGCATCAGTGCTCACAAGTCCAGGTAGATGGGCAGGCCAGAGGGCTTGCTCTCCCGCTGTCTCTGGCACCCCCTCCCCAATGTCTTTCAGTGTTTGTTTCTATACAGAAAGTAACAGGTTGGCTTGCTGTTTACTTGATACAGGTGTTTCATGGTTTACCTTACTTATCAAATATTTCTTCATTTTAACTTCTCCAAGAAACCAACAACTGTCAGGTGTTTTTGAAGATAGGCTGAAACAATGTATAGAAATACCGTACTGTGCAAATTATTTACATAGATGTAGAATATAAACTCTAGGTTACAAAGTGTAAGAGAAAAGTGAATTTAGAGAAAAGTTGCCATATGGCTTTTTTTTAATTTTAATGGTGTTTGCTTTTAGCGTTTTTTGAAAGATGGTTTTCCCTCCCTTTCATCAGTTTTAATTTCTCTTCTTATTACAAGAATTATTTCAGAAGCAGTTTCTCCATAAGAACTCTATCCCTGTCTCTTAACTAGAAAGTGCAGTTGCACACATTTTTGTTGTAGTTACTCAGAGGCAATGGATCTCATGCTGTGTCACCTAAATCAACCAGGAGACGGTTTTATCCCTAAGAGACTACCTCAGTTGTCCTAGATACATGACATCGTGTAGCATTGTGTTCAGATAGGCATCTTTTTGCAGTATATATGGGATTTAGAAATCTATTTTATTCTATGTGTATACATATACACCTGAGTTTATGTATTGTGCCACATGCATTCAGGACCTTGAGAAGATCACGAGAGGACATTGGATCTTCTGGAACTGGAGCTGTAGGTGGTTGTGAGGTGCCATGTAGGTGCTGTGGTCCTAATTTAGTCTTCTGCAAGAGCAGTAAAGTGTTTGTAATCATTGAGCTATCTCTTCAGCCCTTACATTTGGGATTTTAAATCTGTCTTCTAGTCTCAGAATTGGGTGTTATGGAATGGGTACTATTTTAATGGAGAACCTTAAAAAATATAATGTTAAAACCCCAGAAAAAGCTGGGGTGTCTTATGGTCCCTGTCTCAGTGATTGTTCTGTGGCTATGAAGAGACACTGTAATATCAAAGGCAACTCTTATGAGAGAACTCATTGGCTTGGGCCTTACTTTACAGTGTCAGGTCCTTTATCGGCATGGCAGTATGCAGGTAGGGTGCTGGAGAAGTAGATGAGAACTACATCATGATGGGGGTGGGGTGGGAGGGAGAGGGGAAGAGAAGGTAGCAGAATAGTCAGGAGAGCTCGAACTCAGATCCTTCAGCCTCTGCCCTCTGAGTGCTGGGATAAAGGTGGGCACCATCAAACCCAGCCAGAGTCATCTTGGTAATTGATAGATTTTTTTGTTTAACTTGATAAAAATTCTGAAAGAGCTGCCGGGCGGTGGTGGCGCAGCCTTTAATCCCAGCACTCGGGAGGCAGAGGCAGGCGGATTTCTGAGTTCGAGGCCAGCCTGGTATACAGAGCGAGTTCCAGGACAGCCAGGGCTACACAGAGAAACCCTGTCTCGAAGAACAAAAAAAAAACCTGAAAGTAGATTCTAAGGAGTTGAATATGAATGAATATAGTTCTGTACATGTAAATATAGCTGTTTTCATTATACCATATATTGTATTTATTACTTTATCTTCTTTTGTTACTGAGAATGGTTTTAATAAGTAAAAACAACCCTTTTTTCTAAATTTCTGAGGTTATCTTTTTAAAGGTTTTTATTTTAGTGTATGTTCCCCCCCATGACTCTGTGTGTGTATATATGTGCCTGTGACTGGAGCTACAGGTGGTTGTGAGCCACTGTGCTGGTCTTTTTAAAGATTTATGTCTGAGAATGGTGGTGTAGGGTACAGCTGGCAATAAGGATTTTTTTTACATTAGTATAATATTAAAAGTTTTGAGATTTAAATTATTCTAAATTGCTTAACTCCCAGAGATTGGAAGGATTCTATTAAGTGATACCTTGGCAGAGTCCAGTTATGAAGACTTTACATGAAACAAACAGAAAGAGGAAGTGAGTGTTGCACTCTGTGGAAGATGGGGAAACAGTTCTTGCAGCACTGAGAGGTTCTGTGGTCTTGGCTGCCGTGCCCATGCGTGTCCTTGGTTATGGGGGAGATGCATACTTAATCATAGAATCTTTTTTGTAATTTCAAAACAAAGAAATAATCTATTAGTTAATGAACTAATTCATGTTATAGAAAAAGCTTTGTGATAGAATAGGCTATTCTGATCTCTTAAGAGGGGTTTCTGTGTAGACCTGGAGTTTTCTGGTAAGTCTATGAGTTGCCGTGTGTGTGTGTGTGTGTGTGTGTGTGTGTGTGTGTGTGTGTTATGTAACTACTACAAATAATAATCTAGCACAACATTTTTCCCAAGAACCTTGAGCTTAAGTTTAAATTATAAAAAATAAACACATTAAAGAAAACTTGGAAAGACCATTACCAAAGTTAGTAATATAAACAGTTTTTAAATAGTCTTCCGTCTAGTTTTTACAAGTTCTTTTGTTTATTTCGGTTATTGTTTTAGAAGGTCAATTTTAGTGGCTACCAAATAGTAGGTTGAATAGATAATTGTAATTTTTCTATTGCAGGGCATGAAAGTTGGTAGTTTTCCAACGTTAATGATTTTTTGGATATTTGTAAAGATGGAGGTGAAAGAGGGAAGGTTGTAGAGGGGTTTATAGATGTACATGATCTAATTTTTATGTTTTTGGACAGAAATGTTGATTTTTTAAAAAAAATTACTAATTTCTATACTTACTATATACCATGTACTGTGCCACATAAAAATTAACATCAGATTTTTTTTTTATTATTTCTTTGATTGCTAGTGACGATATTGTCTCACGTATTTTTGCTGTTGAGACTTAATATCTGCTATGGCAGACAGTGCTTGGATAGAGAGTGATTTTTTAGTACTCTAAAATGATAGTGTAAAACAATTCCTTGTTTCTCCTTGAAAATACTGCCAATCTTGCTAAGGAAATGCCAGTCTTCAGTGTCATCTGAGTTTTCCTGTGACACTGAAGCACACTTGCTGCCATTTATACTCCATTCCAAAATAATGGTCTTTTACAGTTCTTATCAGTGTGGTAATATGCCAGAATCATGACAGGATTGAGGGACAACACATCATAATAGTGTGAACACCAGTCATCATGTTTATGAACCCAAAAAGAGCCTAATAAAGGAATTTTTATAAACTTGTATTTTAGAAGAAAACCATGTTTTCCCCCATATAAATTAGTTTCTGATACTATTTAGTCAAGAGATTTTGATTCTTGAGTACCTGTTACATTTGTGTTATCTGTAGCAGAGACAGCCCCGCGGCCAAGAGCAGCCATGCAGTTCCTTTTCCGCTTGAGGACATCTACTCAGGGCAAGCCTTATCCTTGATTGCTGCACCACAGGAAAGGTTTTTAGGGAGAGCCAGAGTGAAACGATGTGAGGTTGTTATCAGACACAAGGAGTCACAGCTTGTACCCTCTCAGTTTGATAACAAGTTCGTTAAATATTAAGAAAGAGATACAGGCTGGGGAGGAGGCGGTAAACAATCCCAAAACATGATAGGCTTCTCAAGAGTCACTATTTTAAGGTGTCTTTACAGTGGCTGTTCATATGATCCAGTAGCTCTAAGGTTGTAATTTACAAGGTTTAAAGATTAATTAATCAAAGCTTAGACTTGAAGTTTAAATATTAAGTAGAAATGTATAAGCTGATGCATTTATCTTTCTTTCAGAATTTGTTTGTGAGTTGATTTAATCTTGTTCATGGTTATAGCTTTCAGAATGAGAAAGGAGTGCTAATATCTGGGAAGCTTCTTCCCCAGCACCTCACAAACCAGGAATCACCACAGCACAGGCCTGTAATTCTAGCACTCAGGAGGTTGAAGCCGCAGGACCTGAAGTTCAAGGTCATACTTGTCTACATAGGGTTTGAGACCCTGTTTTCTCTGTTCTTGTACATTCTGGCCTTGAATGGACAGTGTTCACTTAGTATTTTAGTGCTCTTGCTATGAGACTTTTTTTTAAAAGCATATCTCTATGTACTTTTGGCTTTATCAGTTGTGTGGCAGTTCCTTGACACTGAGTCATCAGAAAAGACAACTACTCATAGGTGATGTTTATATACTATTATCATGGTAGATTGCCACTAGAGTATGGTTCTGAGTTTGCCTGCATGGGTGTGGATGTTTAGCCTGAGTCCTTCTCATCTATAGAATAAGGATCATAATTGTCTCAACTTTAATTGATAGCTAACTGACACAGATTGCAAGGTGTCTGTCCCTAACAATATTGGCTAATGGATTAAAACAGCAAATTCTGAATTTAACTTAGCCAATAATGAATTTAGGGAATATGGAATTGGCAAGACAATAAATATTAAATATGTTATTACCACATAGAGAAATAACTATGTGAAATGATCTATTTCATTTATGTGGGCTTTTTTTTTGGTATGTGTGTGCAAGTATATGTGTGCAAGTGTATGGGTGTGTGTTGCATCACGATTTCATTACATAGTCCTGATAATGACACACTTGGTCTGTAGACCAAGCTGGCCTTGAACCTGGAGTTATTGTCCTGCACTGCCTTCTAAATGATGAGTTTATAGAAATGTACCATCATCCTCTGCTAATTAGTCTATTTTAATCATTCCACAATGAATACATGTGCAACTTTATATAACCATTCTGTCAGTTAAAATTAATGTGAGAAATTTGTTTTTAGTATGACATATAACAACAAAACTTGTTTACTTTTTTTAAAATTTTATGTGTACGAATGCTTTGCTTACATGTAATGGGGGCACTATGTGCCTTGTACCTATGGAGTTAGAAGAGAGCATTGGATCCTTTAGAATTGGAGATATGGATGGTTGAGCTGTCATGCAAATGCTGAGGATTTAGCACAGGTCCTCCACAAGAGCAACAAGTGTTCTTATACTAAGTCTAAACAATCCTAGAAATGGTTTTCTTTTTCTTTTTCTTTTTTAATGATAAATATTTAGGACTTGAAGATTTATTTGGAATTATTGTTTAAACACTTTCAAATTTGAGTATTTTAAAGATTGAACAATATGTATGACTATTACAGTAAAATATAGATACTTAGGATAAATTATAAAATCATGATACAGTCTTTTTATTACACTTATTTATGTGTGGAAACCGTTACATAATACATGTCACTGTGCACCTCTGGAGATCAGAAGACAACTTATAGGCTCTCTTCTTCTACCTGATGGGTTCTGGGAGTTGAACTCAAGTTGATAGGTTGTATACACTAAACCATCCCACTAGTCCCACTGTGTTTAATAATAGCTACTATTGGATATTGTGGACTAGAAAGTTTGCTGTTTACTCTATATTGTTTAATTTTGTTATCAGCCATACATATGATACTTTGAAGTTACATTTTATTTACTGTTTATTCTTTCAAATAATATAAAGCAACTGGTACTTTATATGAATTATAACTGTCAAAACTATATTGTATTTAAATATTATATGGGGAACTGGGTGTGGTGGTCTACACCTTTATTCCTAGCACTCAGGAGGCTGAGGCAGGAAGCTCTCTGAGTTTGAGGACAGTCTGGTCTCAAAGAGAGACCCTGCCTCAAAAAACTAAAAACAAAACCCCAAATATGTATTGTGTGTGTTTATTTATTTAATTATTGTATGACATAGTCAGTTGCAAATTTTCTTGATTTGAATATGTATGTGTAAATGTTTATTTGCTCTTCCAGAGTTTTAGATTTACATTAATTGGTAGTTTGTTTTTTATTGCAGAAATATACGAGTAAATGGGTCCAGTAATTGGAATGACTCCGGATAAGAGAGCTGACACCCCAGGAGCTGAGAAGGTTGCAGGACTGAGTCAGATTTACAAAATGGGAAGTTTGCCTGAAGCTGGGGATGCTGCTAGACCAAAGGCCACTCTAGTGGGCAGTGACTCAGCAGATGACGACGAGCTAACAAACTTGAACTGGCTTCATGAGAGTAGTAATCTTCTAACAAACCTCAGGCTTGGAAGTGAAGGCCTTCCAATGGTTAGCCCTCTGTATGACATAGAGGGGGATGATATGCCATCCTTTGGACCATCGTGCTACCAGAGCCCAGAAAAAAAGTCAGCCACTTCAAAGCCCCCATACTCCTTTAGTCTTCTCATTTATATGGCTATTGAACATTCGCCAAATAAATGTCTGCCTGTCAAAGAGATTTACAGCTGGATTCTGGATCGCTTCCCATACTTTGCCACTGCACCTACAGGCTGGAAGAATTCTGTTAGGCATAATCTATCTCTGAATAAATGTTTTCAGAAAGTGGAGAGAAGTCATGGCAAGGTGAGTATTCATAAACATCATTCTGTGCAGTGAGGGAATTAATATAGTCCTGTAAAATTCAAGATCGAGAGAAACAAAGCCATGTCAAGTTAGCTTGAAGTTAATTATAGTCTTCATTTGCTTTAGTTTATGGTGTTTTAAAATTTCTTAGTGTTGAAAGAAACTAAAATTACATTCAGTCTGCCTTTGGCACCTATTCTTTGATATTTCTTTTCCACCTTGTTACCTATCCCTGCCCTTACCTGAAATTGAACTTAGGGCCTTGAGCATGCTATGTTAGGAAAGCACCCTACCACTGTGCTATCCCCAGACACCTAAGTTGCTTCTTTCCCTTCTTTCCTTCCTTCCTTCCTTCCTTCCTTCCTTCCTTCCTTTCTTCCTTCCTTCCTTCCTTCCTCCCTCCCTCCCTCCCTCCCTCCCTCCCTCCCTCCCTGTCTGTCTTATCTGTCTATCTGTGTAGCCCTGGAACTCCTCTCCGTAGACTAACCAGACTGGCCTTAAACTCACAGAGATCCATCTGCCTCTGCCTCCCAGGTGCTGGGATTAAAGGTATGTGCCACCACTGCCCAGCAGATTTTATTTATTTTTAGCTGTGTGTGTTTCTGGGTTTGTGCTTGATTACAGTGTCTTCAGAAGTCACAGCAGGATGTTGGATTCCTTGAAGCTAGACTTAAAAGGCATTTGTGAACTACCTAATATGGATGCTAGGAACTGAACTTGTGTTCTCTGGAAGAGGTAGTGCATTCTTTTAACTACTGAATATGTCTCTCTAGCCCCATTGAGTTGACACCCCTAATTTCTCTAACTATGTCTGTATAGACATATCCTGTTTATCCAGTATAACATAATGAAAGTGTAGCTCATTTATATTAGGTGTAGGAGGGATACAAAGGCAGTGAGAAATGTAGGCAGGCAAAGTGGAAAGGCACCATGAATGTGAAGGCTGAATGTCATGAGTTACTAGGGTTTCAATGTTGAGGCAGAACAAGAGTGTGTGTCATAAGGTTTTCCTTTCTTTCATTTGCGAATGATAGTACATTGTCATCCTAAACATGTCTGGATTCTCTGTACAAAGAGAATTGCACGTAGTACCACAAGGATATAGTTTTAATAAAGATGTAGGGTTTGAAGTGTTGATAAGTAATACTTGCCTCATGTCTAAATCTGTTGACTTGTTTTGACATTGTGTTATAAGGTAAGAGTAGCTTTAGAAATTACTTGATTTACATAGTACATAAACTCGTGTTCATACTTTCCTGGATGCTTTTTCTTTAACATTTTGTTTTGTTTTTGTTTTTTAAGACAGGCTTTTTCTGTGTAACCCTGGCTGTCCTGGACCTTAGATCAGACTGGTCTTTAACTCAGATCTGCAAACCTCTGACTCCCAAGTGCTGAGGTGTGTGCCACCACCACCCAGCTCTCTTTATTAATAACTTTTTAAATATTTGTTTAGGAACTTGTTTTCACTTTTGTCTTTTTAGTTTTGTGTTTTCTTGGGTAATATTATTCATTCCTTTGACTTTATATAGCATCTGGATACTAATGTCTCTCAAGTCCTTTTCCTAAAGACCAGACCTAATTTACAACTAAGTGTTTAATCTAGAGATAAATTGGGACTTTGTTCTTTGTTCTTCTAAGTTCCCCGATTCTAAGCTTGATGTTTGTTCTTCATGATGCTAGGTTACTTGGATATAAACTTTGAAAGGAATTTATACATTATCCTGATGAACTATTGTATTTCATAGCCAGGAAAATAAGACCCAGATAAGTAAAACTATTTGATCCCAGCCTGCGAAAACCAAGGTTAGACTCTAGGAAATAAAATACCTATAAATGTTCAAATACTCATCAATTGACGTGTGTGTGTGTGTGTGTGTGTGTGTGTGTGTGTGTGTGCGCGCATACATGTCTCTTTATATGCTAAGAATACCTTTAGAAATTCATTTTTTTCTTGATAAGCATGATGTAGTTCTCAAACTGAGTCTTTTGATGCCTTTAGGGGTTGAATGACCCTTTCACGGGGTGGCATATCAGATATCCTACATATTAGATATTTTATATTATGATTTATAACAGTAGTAAAATTATAGTTATGAAGTAGCAATGATACAATTTTATGTTTGGGGGGTCAACACAGCTAAAGGAACTGTATTAAAGGGTCTCTTCATTAGAATCATTGAGAACCACTGGCCTAATATAGAATACCATGTTTATACTTGATTGGATTCTCTTTCTTTACCATTAATTTTGGAGGGGGCATGATTTTGAGACAGGGTTTCTCTGTGTATCCCTGGCACTCAATGTGTAGACTAGGCTGGCCTCACACTCAGGTCTGCCTTCCTCTGACTCCAAGTGATGGGACTAAAGGTGTGTGCCATCAACACCTGGCAACCATTAACTTTATAACTTTTTTCCTTTTAAAACTTATTTCACTGTTATCTTTTTAGTTTAGTGTTCTCTTCAGTAATCTCTCTCTCTTTCCCTCCCTCCCTCCCTCCTGGCTCCTGTAGCCCTTTGTTGTTTCTACAGTACATATTACAGCTGTGTACAGCTTTTTATATCCTACTGGGGAGGGTATAAACTCTTTTAAAGTCAAAAATCTTTGTGCAGTAATCACTTATGGATATCTACCTACTTATCCTTGCTTTATGTAGTAATTGGTCATAGGGGCCTTGATTCCACCAACCTTTCAACTGCTGGTGAATGTTCAGGAAGGTAGGCAAAAATTCTCAGGCTCTGTTCCCTGAAATTAGAGAGGGGAGAATAGACTACAGTGTGTGGCAGGGGAGAGGGTATTATTTTGCGACCTTAAAAAAATATTCAGTATTTACCATTTTAATGCATTATTTATTTCACATTATCTAATATATGTGTATATTAGGCATCTGAGTTTCTAAAGTTTTTTAAAGACACCACTACATTGAAAGTTCTTTTATATACAGTTTTTACTCGTTTGATTTTTATTTAATGAGTTTGCTTCTTCTCTTTCCCAACCTCCATCCCTTCTTCCTTCTCTTTCTCTCTCCCTCCCTCCTCCTCCTTTCCTTCCCTCCCTCCTCCCATTTTTTGTCAAGCTAGAATTTCATGTAGCCCAGCCGAGTTCAAACTCAATGTGTGCCTAAGGGTGGCCGTCTTAGTTACTTACATTCATTCATTCATTCATTCATGGTCTTTATTTTTTATTAGATATATTCTTTTATTTACATTTCAAATGTTGTCCCCTTTCCTGGTTCCTCCCCCCCCATCCCCCGAAGATCCCCTAACCCACCTGCCCTTTCCCTGCTCACCAATCCACCCACTCCCACTTCCCTGTCGTGGCATTCCCCTGTACTGGGGCATGGAGCCTTCTCAGGACCAAGGGCTTCTCCTCCCTTTTATGTCCAACAAAACCATCCTCTGCTTCATATGCATCTGGAGCCATGGGTCCCTCCATGTGTACTCTTTGGTTGGTGGTTTAGTCCCTGGGAGCTCTGGGGGTACTAGGTGGTTCAAATTGTTGTTCCTCCTATAGCACTGCAAACCCCTTCAGCTCCTTGGGTCCTTTCTCAAACTCCTCCATTGGGAACCCTGTGCTCACTTCAAAGATTGGCTGAGCGTGTATTCCTCTGTATTTGTCATGCACTGGCAGAGCCTCGCAGGTGACAGCTATATAAGGCTGAAGTCATAAAGCACTTGTTGGCATCCACAATAGGGTCTGGGATGGGTCCCTAGGAGGGGCAGTCTCTGTATATTCTTTCCTTCAGTATCTGCTCCACACTTTGTCTCTGTATCTTCTCATGTGGGTATTTTGTTCCCTCTTCTAAGAAGTACCAGAGAATCCACACTTTGTTTTTCCTTCTTCTTGAGCTTGATTTGGTCTGTGAATTGTATCTTGGGTATTCCAACAATTTGGGCTAATATCTACTTATGAGTGAGTGCATACCATGTGTTTTCACTTGTGATTGGCTTACCTCATTCAGGATAATATTTTCTAGTTCTATCCATTTGACTAAGAATTTCATGAATTCATTGTTTTTAATAGCTGAGTAGTATTCCATTGTATAAATGTACCACATTTTCTGTATCTGTTCCTCTGTTGAGGGACATCTGGGTTTGATCCAGCTTCTGGCTATTATAATAAGACTGCTATGAACATAGTGGAGCATGTGTCCTTATTACATGCTGGAGAATCATCTGGGTATATTCCCAGGAGTGGTAAAGCAGGGTCCTCTGGCAATATTATGCCCAATTTTCTGAGGAACTGCCAAACTGATTTGTAGAATGGTTGTACCAGCTTACAATCACACCAGCAGTGGAGGAGTATTCCTCTTTCTCCACATCCTTGTGAGCACCTTCTGTCTCCTGAGTATTTGATCTTAGCCATTCTGATTGGTGTGAGGTGAAATCTCAGGGTTGTTTTGATTTGCATTTCCCTGATGACTAAGGATGGTAAATATTTCTTTAGGTGATTCTCAGCCATTTGATATTCCTCAGGTGAAAATTCTTTATTTAGCTCTGTACCCCATTTTATAATAGGTTTTTTTTAATATGATAGAATTATATTTTTATTTAATTTTTTTTTTTTAGGGTAAAAAGGCAGTATTTTACTTCTTTTTTTTTTCTTAGATATATTCTTTATTAACATTTCAAATGATTTCCCCTTTCCTGGTTCCTCCCTCCCCCTGTTCCGCAATCAACCCCCTCCTGCTTCCCTGTCCTGGTATTCCCCTACACTGCTGCACCCAGCCTTTCCAGGACCAGGGGCCTCTCCTTCCTCCTTCTTGGGCATCATTTGATATGTGAATTGTGTCTTGGGTATTCCGAGATTCTGGGCTAATATCCACTTATCAGTGAGTGTATATCATGTGTGTTCTTTTGTGATTGGGTTACCTCATTTAGGATGTTATTTTCCAGTTCCACTCATTTGCTTAAGAATTTCATGAGTTCATTGTTTTTAATAGTTGAGTATTATTCCATTGTGTAAATATACCACATTTTCTGTATCCATTCCTCTGTTGAGGGACATCTGGGTTCTTTCCAGCTTCTGGCTATTATACATAAGACTGCTATGAACATAGTGGAGCTCGTGTCCTTATTACATGCTGGGGAATCCTCTGGGTATATGCCCAGGACTGGTATAACGGGGTTCTCCGGTAGTATCATGCCCAGTTTTCTGAGGAACCACCAGACTGATTTCGAGAGTGGTTGTACCAGCTTGCAATCCCACCAGCAGTGGGGGAGTGTTGCTCTTTTTCCATATCCTCGCCAGTACCTGCTGTCTCATGAGTTTTTGATCTTAGCCATTCTGACTGGTGTGAGGTGAGATCTCAGGGTTATTTTGATTTGCATTTCCCTGATAAGGATGGTGAACATTTCTCTAGGGTGCTTCTCAGCCATTCGATATTCCTCAGGTTAAAATTCTTTGTTTAGCTCTGTACCCCATTTTTAATAGGGTTATTTGGATCTCTGGAGTCTAATTTCTTGAGTTCTTTGTATATATTGGGTATTAGCCCTCTGTTGGATGTAGGGTTGGTAAAAATCTTTTCCCAAATTGTTGTTTGTTGTTTTGTCCTATTGACAGTATCCTTTGCCTTACAGAAACTTTGTAATTTTATGAGGTCCCATTTGTTAATTCTTGATCTTAGAGCATAAGCTATTGGTGTTCTGTTCAGGAAATTTTCCCCTGGGCCCATGTGCTCAAGTTTCCATTTCTATTAGTTTCAGTGTGTCTGGTTTTATGTGGAGGTCCTTGATCCACTTGGACTTGAGCTTAGTACAAGGAGATAAGAATGAATCAATTTGTATTCTTCTGCATGCTAGCTGCCAGTTGAACCAGCACCATTTGTTGAAAGGCTATATTTTTTCCACTGGATGGTTTTAGCTCCTTTGTCAAAGATGAAGTGGCCATAGGTGTGTGGGTTCATTTCTGGGTCTTCAATTCTATTCCATTGATCTCCCTGCCTGTCACTGTAGCAATACCATGCAGTTTTTTAACACTATTGCTTGAGGTCTGGGATACCGATTCCCCCAGAAGTTCTTTTACTGTTGAGAATAGTTTTAGCGATCCTGGGATTTTTGTTCTTCCAGATGAATTTGAGAATTGCTCTTTCTAACTCTATGAAGACTTGAGTTGGGATTTTGATGGGGATTGTATTGAATCTGTATATGGCTTTTGACAAGATGGCCATTTTTGCTATATTAATCCTGCCAATCCACGAGCATGGAAGATATTTCCATCTTCTGAGGTCTTCTTTGAATTCCTTCTTTTGAAGTTCTTGTCATACAGTTCTTTCACTTGTTTGGTTAGAGTCACACCAAGATACTTTATATTGTTTGTGGCTGTTGTGAACGGTATCATTTTCCCTAATTTCTTTCTCAAAGATATTGTTTATCCTTTGAGTATAGGAAGACTACTCATTTGCTTGAGTTAATTTTATATCCGGCCACTTTGCTGAAGTTGTTTATCAGCTGTAGTTCTCTAGTGGAGTTTTTTGGGTCGCTTAAGTATATTATCATATCATCTGCAAATAGTCATAATTTGACTTCTTCCTTTCCAATTTGTATCTCTTTGACCTCATTTTGTTATCTAATTGCTCTAGCTAGAACTTCAAGTACTATATTGAAAAGATATGGAGAGAGAGGACAGCCTTGTCTAGTCCCTGATTTTAGTGGGACTGCTTCAAGTTTCTCTCCATTTAGTTTGATGTTGGCTACTGGTTTGCTATATGTTGCTTTTACTATGTTTAGGTATGGGCCTTGAATTCTTGTTCTTTCCAAGACTTTTAGCATGAAAGGATGCTGAATTTTTGTCAAATGCTTTTTCAGCATCTAATGAAATGACCATGTGTTTTTTTTTTCTTAGAGTTTGTTTATATAGTGGATTACAATGATGGATTTCCATATATTGAACCATCCCTGCATCCCTGGGATGAAGCCTATTTGATCATGGTGAATGATCATTTTGATATGTTCTTGGATTTGGTTGGCACGAATTTATTATTTTTGTATCAGTATTCATAAGGGAAATTGGTCTGAAGTTCTCTTTCTTTGTTGGATCTTTGTGTGGTTTTGGTATCAGCGAAAGTGTGACCTCGTAGAATGAGTTGGGTAGTATTCCATCTGTTTGTATTTTGTGGAATAGTTTGAAGAGTATTGGTGTTAGGTTGTCTTTGAAGGTCTGATAGAATTCTGCACTAAAACCCTCTGGTCCTGTAATTTTTTTTTTTTTTTTTTTTTTGGATGGGAGACTGTCAGTGACCACTTTTATTTCTTTAGGGGTTATGGGACCATTTAGATGGTCTGTCTCCTCACCCTGATTTAACTTTGGTGTTTGATATCTGTCTAGGAAATTGTCCATTTCATCCAGATTTTCCAGTTGTGTTGAGTATAGGCTTTAGTAGTAGGATCTTCAGTTTCTGTTGTTATTTTTCCCTTTTCATTTCTAATTTTGTTAATTTGGATACTGTCTCTGTGCCCTCTGGTTAGTCTGGCTAAGGGTTTATCTATCTTGTCGATTTTTCTCAAAGAACCAGCTTCTGGTTTTGTTGATTCTTTATATAGTTCTCTTTGTTTCTACTTGGTTGATGTCAGCCCTGAGTTTGATGGTTTCCTGCCTTCTACTCCTCTTGGGTGTATTACCTTCTTTTTGTTCTAAAGTTTTCAGGTGTGCTGTTAAGCTGCTAGTGTATGCTCTCTCCAGCTTCTTTTTGGAGGCATCAGAGCTATGAGTTTTTTCCTCTTAGCACTGCTTTCGTTGTGTCCCATAAATTTGGGTATGTAGTGACTTCATTTTCATTAAATTCTAAAAAGTCTTTGATATCTTTCCTTATTTCTTGACCAGGGTATCAATTAGTAGAACATTGTTCAGCTTCCACGTGTATGTGGGCTTTCTGTTGTTTTTGTTGCTATTGAAGACCAGCCTTACTCCATAGTGATCTGATAGGAGGCATGGGATTAATTCGATCTTCTTATATCTGTTGAGGTCTGTTTTGTGATCAATTATATGGTCAATTTTGGAGAAGGTACCATGAGGTGCTGAGAAGAAGGTATATTCTTTTGATTTAGGATGAAATGTTCTATAAATATCTATTAAATCCATTTGGTCCAAAACTTCTGTTAGTTTCACTATGTCTCTATTTAGTTTGTGTTTCCCTGATCTGTCCTTTGAGGAGAGTGGGGTGTTGAAGTCACCCACAATTATTGTGTGGGGTGTAATGTGTGCTTTAAGCTTTAGTAAAGATTCTTTTACAAACGAGGGTGCCCTTGTATTTGGAGCATAGATGTTCAGAATTGAGAGTTCTTCTTGGTAGATTTTTCCTTTGATGAGTATTAAGTGTCCTTCTGTGTCTTTTTTGATGACTTTTGGTTGAAAGTCTGTTTTATTGGATATTAGAATGGCTATTCCAGCTTGTGTCCTGGTACCATTTGCTTGGAAAACTGTTTTCTAGCCTTTTACTCTGAGGTAGTGTCTGTCTTTGTCACGGAGATGTGTTTCCTGTATGCAGCAAAATGCTGGGTCCTGTTTACTTATCCAGTCTGTTAGTCTATGTCTTTTTAATGGAGAATTGAGTTCATTGATGTTAGGAGATATTAAGGAATAGTGATTGTTGCTTCCTGCTATTTTTGATGTAATTTTTATGTTCATGTGGTTATCTTTTGGGTTTATTGAAAGAAGAATAATTTCTTGCTTTTTCTAGTGTGTAGTTTCCCTCCTTTTGTTGGTGTTTTGCATTCATTATCCTTTGAAGGGCTGGATTTGTGGAAAGATACTGTATAAATTTGTTTTTGTCATGGAGTACCTTGCTTTCTCCATCTACAGTAATTGAGAGATTTGCTGGATATAGCAGTCTGGGTTGGTATTTGTGTTCCCTTAGGATCTGTATGACATCTACCCAGGATCTTCTGGCTTTCATAGTCTCTGGTGAGAAGTCTGGTGTAATTCTGATAGGTCTACCTTTATATGTTACTTGATCTTTTTCCCTTAGTGCTTTTAATATTCTTTCTTTATTTTTCTTTTCAACTTTCTTTTATTATTATTATTATTATTTTATTTTCTATATTCTTTATTTACATTCCAAATGATTTCCCCTTTCCCAGTTCCCACCTCCCCAAAAGTTCCATAAGCCCTCTTCCCTCCCCCTGTTCTGCATTTGCCTAAGAATTTCATGAATTCATTATTTTTAATTGCTGAGTAGTATTGCATTGTGTAAATATACATGGAAACTATCTCTGATAAAATTGAAGAAATATATAGAAAAACATGTTAAGATTGACTATTTCATGGAAAAAATATACAGATAAAATGGTAGGCATAAAAATATTCCTAAGTTGATTGAAAGTGGAATTATAAACATTTTCTGATAAAATTGAAAATCTACGAGGAAAATATTTCAGATAAAACTCAAGAAATATATAGAAAAACACGTTAAAACTATTTCATGAAAAGTTATACACATAAGATAGCAGGCATAAAATATTCCTAAATTGATTGAAAGTAGAATTAAAAACATTTTCTGATAAAATTGAAGATTTACATGGAAAATATCTCTGATAAATTGAAGAAATTTATATAGATAAATTGGTAGGAATTAAAATATCCCTAAGTTGGTTGAAAGTAGAATTATAAACATTTTCTGATAAAATTGAAGATTTACACGGAAAAGATTTCTGATAAAATTGAAAAAAAATATGGAAAAGCATTAAAATTGAAGATTATCATGGAAAATTATACAGATAAAATGGTAGGCATAAAAATATTTCTAAGTTGAAATGTGGTGGGAGAACTGGGCTCTGATGTTGCCAAGTAGCCTTGGTTTCTGTTGGTAGGGTTCTTGTGCTTGCCTTTTGCCAACCAGTTATCTCTGGTGTTAGTTGGTCTTGTTGTCTCTGGCTGGAGCTTACGCTCCTATGGGTCTGTAAACCTGTGTCTGTACTCCTGGGAGACCAACTCTCTTCTGTCAGGGTCTGTGCACAGAAGGCTGTGGAGCTGCCTGATTCCCTGCTGCAGATGGCGGCTGGACGGGAAGACTCCTGACCTAGCTGCTCCAATAATCATATGCTTTGTGCGCTCCTAGCTGTACCCCTCCAGAGAGAAGGTGGAGATCTCACCTCCGCATTCAGAATCGCTGCTGGGAGATCATTCTCTTCTGGTGGGCTAAGCACAGAAGGCTGTGGAGCGGCCTGGTTCTCTGCTGCAAATCTTTAATATTCTTTCTTTGTTTAGTACATTTTAATACTTTAATGGCGTTTTAATTATTATGTGATGGGAGGAATTTCTTTTCTAGTCAAGTCTATTTGGAGTTCTGTAGGCTTCTTGTATGTTCATGGGCATCTCTTTCTTGAGGTTAGGGAAGTTTCCTTCTATAATTTTTTTGAAAACATTTACTGGCCCTTTAAGTTGGAAATCTTCACTTTCTTCTATACCTGTAACCCTTCTCATTTTGTCCTGGATGTTTTGGGTCAGGAGCTTTTTGCATTTTGCATTTTCTTTGACTGTTGTGTCAATGCTTTCTATGGTATCTTCTGCATCTGAGATTCTCTCTTCTCTTAATATTCTGCTGTTGATCTTGCATCCATGACTCCTGACTTCTTTCCTTGGTTTTCTATGTCCAGAGTTGTTTCCCTTTGTGGTTTCTTTATTGTTTCTACCTCCATTTTTAGATCCTGGATGATTTTGTTCAATTCCTTCACCTGTTTTGTTGTGTTTTCCTGTAGTTCTTTGAGGGCTTCACCCTGTTTACTTGTGTTCTTCTGTATTTCTTTAAGGGAGTTATTTATGTCCTTCTTGAAGCCTTCTGTCAGCATCATGAGCTGTGATTTTTAAATCCAAATTACTTTTCTGGTGTGTTGGGGTATCCAGGACTTGCTGTTGTGGGAGAATTGGTTTTGAATGGTTTCATTATTGCTTTGATTTCTGTTAGTAACGTTCCTACGTTTGCCTTTTGCCATCTGGTTATCTCTGGTGTTAGTTGGTCCTGCTGTCACTGACTTGTGCTTGTCCCTCCTGTGTGCCTGCAAGCCTATCTCAGCACCCCTGGGTGACCGGCTTTCCCCTTGGGTTGCCCAGCTCCTGGGTGCAGGTGGGGCCCTGCTGGATTGAGTCCCAGTGATCGTACACTTGGGCAGGCGTTCTCTGTGTTCCTGGCTGTAACAGCCTGCTCAGTCGCAGGAGTGAAGATGGCAGCCTCACCTCTAACTGCGGGACTCCCTGCAGAGCAGATGTCCCCTAGCAGGTTAGGTGCACAGATGGCTGTGGCAGTGCTGCCCAGCTCCTGGTTGCAGGTGGGGCCCTGGTGGTCTGTGTCCCAAGTGATCTTACACTCAGGTGTTCGCTGCCTACCTGGCTACATCTGTGTGCTCAGTCACAGATGCAAAGATGGTGGCCTCACCTCTAAACTTGGCTGGCACTCCCTGTAACCACGGGACTCCCTGCAGGGTAGATGTCCCCTGGTAGGGTAGGTGCACAGACGGCTGTGGTGCTGCCCAGCTCCTTGGGTACAGGTGGGGCCCTGGCGGGCCATGTCCCAAGCGATCTTACACTTGGGTGTTCCCTGCGTACCTGGCTGCACTTTTAAATTGCTGTGATAAGATACCATGGTCAAGATCTGGGACTTTCCATATTGAAACTTCCTGGGAATTGCTCACGAGCGGGTTCTACGTGGAGGGAGAGCTGAAGAGTGAAACTACGGGGATCGAGAGAAAAGAACACACAGAGACATTAGTGCATGGCTGTACAAAATCTTTCTATATTTCTTTGGGGATAAGAGCGACAATATATGTGCTGTGGGCGTGACCCTCCCTCCCAAAGCTGTCTTCTCAGCAGGTCTCTGGCAGGCTGAGAGATGTTGCCATAACAGATCTCAGGAAGATCACAGGGTCTGCTACTCAGAGAAGGGGGCTCCTTTGAAGTGCCAGAGGGGCTCTGACTTCTCTGTCAGGTGGGAGGAGGTGTGGCTGGAATTCCTCAGCTCCCTGTAGGTGAAATGCAGGCAGCTGAATTCTGCCTAGAGGCTATATGGCATTACAATGACTCTCTACACCATATGGTGGGCAAGTTATCAGCCTCTGATTAGCCTATGATTTTAAGGACAAACAAAATGAAAAGGGAACTCTAAGTTCATCAAATCACCCACAAAGAAGTGACAAGAAAGTACTCCTTCAAGCAGAGGGAGAAGACTGGGATCCGAGAGGAGGGTAAGGGTCCTGGAGCCCAACAGAGTGGACAGCCCAGTAATATTCCTGTGGGAGGGCTGGTCACTCTCCTCTAGATTCTGTACTAGGCTATTGGGTATTGCCCATGAGAACCACAGAGTCAATGTGGAAAAGGTGATTGCCGTCTCAGAATGCCAAAAGCCAACTTCTCTTTTATAAAGCTTTTATTAACATTAAAGTTTTGATTGTTTGTTTTCTCTTCTCATGAGAGGGCTTCTCTATTTAGCTTAGGCAGGAATTCATGATTCTTCTGCCCTGGCCTCCCAAGTATGTTATCATCACCTAGACTTCAGCCAATGCTTTGGAGATACAGAAACTGTAAACAGATATTCAAGGCAGCTTCTGGAAGGCAAGAACTCTGAGGGAAGCTACCTAGGAAAGACAGAAGGAAAGGCTGAAGGGACCCCAAAGGTAGGGGTAAGTGCAGCTCAGAAAAATGCCTGAATGTCTTGGTAGAACACAAGAACCAGCCATGCTGTGTATTCCAAGAAAACATCTCAGCCAGATGCCCTGGGAGTCACATGATTCTCATGGAGCACTTAGGAGCTCTGGATGCTGATCCAGAGTCAGACAGCTGAAGCTCCTATGTTTAGAAGGTGTGATGTGGTTGTATTTTCTAATTAATAAATCCTGATGGTGGGTTTGCTACCCGACCCAAGGTATGCTCCTGAGTGAAACACACACAGTCTTTATATTTTGATATGCCTTAAACAGCTCAATAGCTGGGCCACAGCCTAACCTCCGTGCAGTTAATCCCAAATTGCTATTTACCAATTTTATGTTCTGCCTTGGCTGCTCTGGACTCACAGGGCTGTTCAGTTGGGCCAAACTCTCTCAGCTCCTTCACATAGCAGCTGTATCTCTCTGTCCTGCAGTCTTCTCAGGCATCGCGTCTCTCCTCCCTCCACACTTTCCTGGCATGGCGGATCTCTCCTTCATCCCTCTCTCTTCTGGCCCCAAGCCTGAGAATCCTCAAATCCTGCCTCTGTCTCCCTCCCAGCTATTGGCTGTTGGCATCTTTATTCCCAATCAGAACCAACCGGTGGGCATTCTCCCAGAAGTTATGTGCAGATACTCTCATACAAAGAGAGTTTTGGGGGAACCTAATTAGCATTCGTAATACAAGCAGCTGTAGGGGGTGGGTGGTTCTGATGCTAAGGTCCTGTTCCCCAGTGGTTCTTGATCTATCAAAGAAGATGCCAGGGGCCAACTGCTGGTCAAAGGAAAGAGGCGGGACTTCCAGGTCCCTGCAGGCAGGTAAGAGACGCAGGAAGAGGAAGAGAAATTTCACCATGCTTCTGAGGGAGAAAAGGTGGCCAGCTATGTGAGATCTTGGGGGCCAGCCATAGGCTACTTCCCCAGGTGGGAGGTTAGAAATGCAGCTAGCTGAGGGCAGTTTTGGGTTGTTGAACAAGGAGAAGGTAACTGGGACACCAAGCTAAGGGCTGATTAAGATGTGCTGAGCTAAGAATATTGGGAAGGACATGCTAGTTGCAGGAGATTGGAAGCACATAGCCATTGAGACAAGAGGCAGGTTGAAATTAAGCTGCGTGTGTGTGTGTGTGTGTGTGTGTGTGTGTCTGTGTGTCTGTGTTTTCTATCCATGGATCCAACATTCTCTGGGAAGGAGCTGGTAGTGCAGTCCACCCAGAGCTTAAAGTGAGGTCATAGGAATTACATGCTACAAGCAGCTACAGTGTAGGCTGGAAGATGCGGGTTTAATGGCCCCACCAGGAGGGATCCCTGAGGGCACAGGGAGGAAGGCTGAAAAGGGAGAGAGGAGAGGCTTAGTTTCTCCCTGTAGGAAACACTGAGAAGGTCTTATTACAGGACAGAAAAGAAAGCTTTATTTTCAGAGGTCAGGAATGGGAAGCTCACACAGTCTAGCATTGGAAAGTAGGAGATGGAAGAAAAGATTCCATGGGTATACACTGTGCAGCCCCCATCCTGGCATCTCTCATCCTTCAGGAAAGGTTTGACACAGTATAGGACCAGGCATGGTTGGTGTGGTTTGAATGAGATCTCCTGTAAGTCTCCAGCGTTTGTTTATTTG
Organism: Tokudaia tokunoshimensis; assembly: GCA_036184795.1. NCBI lineage: Eukaryota > Metazoa > Chordata > Mammalia > Rodentia > Muridae > Tokudaia > Tokudaia tokunoshimensis. The sequence goes on along the minus strand of BTHU01000012.1, from coordinate 4,745,489 downwards.
GTCCTCAGTGGTTGTTTGAAGAGGATTAGGAGGTATGCCCTTGCTGGAGAATGTATGTAATGGGGGTGGGCTTTCAGGTTTCAGAAAGACTCCTACAAAGATTGCCCATGCTCATGGATTAGCAGGATTAATATAGTAAAAATGGCCATCTGCCGAAAGCAATCTACAGATTCAATGCATTCCCCATCAAAATTCCAACTCAATTCTTCATAGAGTTAGAAAGAGCAATTTGCAAATTCATTTGGGATAACCAAAAACCCAGGATAGCAAAAACTATTCTCAACAATAAAATAACTTCTGGGAGAATCACCATCACTGACCTCAAGCTGTATTACAGAGCAATAGCGATATTTGGTACATGGTATTGGTACAGAGACAGGCAGGTAGATCAGTGGAACAGAATTGAAGACCCAGAAATGAACCCACACACCTATGGTCACTTGTTCTTTGACAAAGGGGCTAAAACCATCCAGTGGGGAAAAGACAGCATTTTCAACAAATGGTGCTGGTTCAACTGGAGGTCAGCATGTAGAAGAATGCATATTGATCCATTCTTTTTTTTTAAAGAAGATTTATTTATTATTATATGTAAGTACACTGTAGCTGTCTTTAGACACACCTGAAGAGGGTGTCAGATATCATTATGGATGGTTGTGAGCCACCATGTGGTTTCTGGGATTTGAACTCAGGACTTTTGGAAGAGCAGTCAGTGCTCTTAACCACTGAGCCATCTCGACAACCCACCCACATCGATCCATTCTTATTTCCTTGTACAAAGCTCAAATCCAAGTGGATCAAAGACCTCCACATAAAACCAGTTATACTGAAACTAATAGAAGAGAAAGTAGGGAAGAGCCACAAAACATGGGAACAGGGAGAAATTTCCTGAACAGATCACTAAAGGCTTATGATCTACGATCAACATTTGACAAATGGAACCTCATAAAATTGCAGCGCTGCTGTAAGGCAAAGGACACTGTCAATAGGACAAAATGGCAACCAAGAAAGAGATTAGGAAAAGATCTTTACCAACAATAAAGGGCTAATATCCAATATATACAAAGAACTCAAGAACTTAGACTCCAGTAATGCTATTAAAAATGGGTTAGAATCAAATAACCCTATTAAAAATGGGATATATAGAGCTAAATAAAGAATTCTCAACTGAGGACTACCAAATTGCTGAGAAACACCAAAAGAAATGTTCAACATCCTTAGTCATCAAGGAAATGCAAATCAAAACAATCCTGAGATTCCAACCCCCACCAGTCAGAATGACTAAGATTAAAAACTCAGGTGACAACAGATGCTGGCGAGGATGTGGAGAAAGTAACACTCTTCCTTTGTTGGTGGGATTGCAAACTGGTACAACCACTCTTGAAATCAGTCTGGTGGCTACTGAGAAAATTGGACATAGTACATCTGAGGACCCAGCTATACCACTCCTGGGCATATGCCCAAATGATGCTCCAACATATAACAAGGACACATGCTCCACTATGTTCATAGGAGCCTTAGTTATAATAGCTAGAAGCTGGAAAGAACCCAGATGTCCTTCAACAGAGGAATGGATACAAAAAATGTACGTTTACACAATAGGGTACTGCTCAGCTATTAAAACCAATGAATTCGTGAAATTCTTAGGCAAATGGATGGAGCTAGAAAATATCATCCTGAGTAAGGTAATCCAGTCACAAAAGAAAATGCCTCATTGATAAATGGATATTAACCTACAAGCTCAGAATACCCAAGATACAAATCACAGATTACATGAAGCTCAAGAAGAAGGAAGACCAAAGTGTAGGTGATTTGGTCCTTCATAGAAGGGAGAAGAAAATACAGAAGGAAATACGGCAACAAAGTGTGGAGCAGAGACTGAAGGAAAGGTCATCCAGAGACTGCCCCACTTGGGGACCCATCCCATATACTGACACCAAACCCAGATACTATTGCAGATGCTAAGATGTGCTTGCTGATAGGAGCCTGATGTAGCTGTCTCCTGAGAGGCTCTGTCAGAGCCTGACATACAAAGGTGGGTGCTTGCAGCCAACCATTGGACTGAGAACAGGGTTCCCAATGGAGGAGCTAGAGAAAGGACTGAAGGAGCTGAAGGGGTTTGCAACCCACAGAAGAACAGCAATATGAACCAACCAGAACCCCAGAGTTCTCAGAAACTAAACCACCAACCAAAGTGTACACTTGGAGGGCCCCATGGCTCCAGCTACATTTGTAGCAGAGGATGGCCTTGTTGAACATCAAAGAGGGGAGAGGTCCTTGGTCCTGGGAAGACTTGATGCCCCAGTGTAGGGAATGCCAGGACAGGAAGACTGGAGTGGGTGGGTAGGTGGGTGGGTGGATGAGCACCCTTAGAAAAGCAGGGTGAGGGAGGGTGGGATAGGGGGTTTCTGGAGGGGAAACTAAGGGAATAACATTTGAAATGTAAATAAATAAAATATCCAACAAAATAAAGTTAGAAAAAAGAAAAAGACTCCTACAGTTTCAAGTGAGTTCTCTCTTTGCTTCCTGTTTATGGATTGAGACGTGTGAATTCTCTGCTGCTGCTCCTGTCACCTTTTGCCTTCTACCTCCATTCTTCCATCATGGACTCTAAACCCTCTCACTGTAAGCCCTGAATAAACTCTTATAGGTTGTGGAAAGAAAAAGATATCATGACCAAGACTACTTGTTGGACAAAGAGTTTATTGGGGGCTTACATTTTCAGAGGGTGAGTCCATCCATAACCATCAAGGTGAGGCGTGTGATAGCAAACAGGCAAGTATGGTGTGGAGAGCTTGTGTCTTGAGACACAAGCATGAGGCTGAAAGAGGAGAGACAGTGCTGGGAATGGTGTGGGGTTTAAAAACCCCAAAACCCACCCCCTACCCCCCCACCCCCGGTGACACAGTTCCTCCTCTAACAAGGCTACACCTCCTAATCCTTCCCAAACCGTTCTGTAGAGGCTATTCTCATTCAAACCACCACAGTGGCCTTGAACTCATTAAAGATTTCCATTTAATTAATTAATTTAAATTTGAGAGTGTTTCAGTATGTAGCCCTGGCTAACCTAGAACTCAGTATGTAGACAGGACTGACTGGAACCCACAAAAATCTGCCTGCTTTTGCCTCCCAACTGATCAGGTTAAAGGCATGCACCACCATGTCCAATCTCTCCCATTTTCTTTTACGTGTATGTCAATAAATGCATGTTTATACACTGTGTACGTGCAGGAGCCTGCAAAAGACCAGAAGGCATCAAATCACCTGGAATTGGAGGCAAGGTGGTTGTAAGCCATCATGCAGATGCCGGGAAGTGAACCCAGGTCCTCTGTAAAAACAGCTAGTGCTCTTAACCCTTGAGCCATCTCTTTAGTACCAGGTTTGAAGTTTTGATGTTAATCTGCCTGCCTCTGTCTCCTTAAATGCTAGGATTTCAGGCCTGTGCTGCCACACCTAATATGAGCAATTTAAATGTTCAGAGAAGGAAATGGGGAGGTAATAGCTAGAGAATGGATGGGAAGGATACTGTCTCAAGTTTAGGTGGAGTTGGAGAAAGAAAAGTCTGTTCATGAGAAGTGGGATTCAGAAATTGTAACACTGGAGCAAAAATTGGCAAGCTATCCCAAGCAAGTAAGATTATGTGAGAAGCTTTAGGTACAGTTACCAAACTCCAACTTGGTGAACCAATAGCTTTTTATTTGAGTTGCTTAATAAGAATGTGTAAGGGGTTACTTGCAGGAGCAGAAATGACTCAAAGACAACTCTACCAGCAAAACCTACTCCAGCGTGGGACAGCTTGCAAAAGCTGGGAATCTGGAGTACACTGCATAGTCTGCACAGCTCAAGAGATTGGAGCAAGTCCTTTCCAGGTGGCTTAGTTGGTCTGCACTTCTTCAGGGCAGCTCAGCTGATCTCTGCTTCTTTCTTTGCTGCTTGTCTTGCCTGAGGAGAGTGACTCTCAGAAGTCTTTATTGTTTACTGTGGGAGGGATGTGCATAATGAATCTACATGTTTCATGGACTTCCTGGAGCTATTTTGAGTTGTTTGTGTTCGATCTTGAGGAGTTTCTTTGCTGGATGGACTGTTTCAACCCCAGAGGAAAAGGCTTGATGCGTATGAAAATAGAACATTGTTTGGGATTTAGGAGTGTTATTACATTCAGGGGCAGAGGAGAAAGAGCGTATGGGGAAAAAAATAGTTTGTTTTTTTTTTTTTTAAGGCAGGCCTTAACATGGCCTAGACTGGCCTCCAGTGGAACTTGATAGGTAGCTAAGAGTGACCTTGAACTCCCGAGGTTCCTGCCAGCACCTCTCAAGTGCTAGAATTACAGTTTTCCACCACCACACCTCAAGTGTTGTGTTTCATTGAAACCTTTTGGAGTGTCTCAGAATGTAATTTTTTTTTCTTTTCTTTTCTTTTTTTTTTTTTTTTTTTTGCATCTGTGGAAGATAGGTCAGTTATTCCTCCATTAAATTGAAGTTGAATTTAGTGCCCTTGACAGCCCTTTCTGAATCGATGTTATCTAGAGATGTAATCCTCCCCCACAGTAGGCAAGGTCTGGTTTTCTGACCCCTTCATATTATCCATACCACTTCACAAAAATCAGATCTAAAGGGTCGTCTACCCCTGACCTCCAGGTCTAGGGATCAAACTTACAGTCATTGCTTGTGCTTGACAAGTATCTACCACTGAGTAACATCCAAAGCTTATGTTTTTCTGAATTTTTATTAAATATAAGAGAACACTATGACTAGGATTTTTTTAGTCCATAAACATGGAATTAAATTTTGCCTAGTTCAGTACAGACAATTCTTAAAATGTAGACGGCAAGAACATACTATTTTTAATATTGTATCTTTGAATTTATTTATTTATTTATTTATTTATTTATTTATTTATTTATTGGTTTTTCGAGACAGGGTTTCTCTGTATAGACCTGGCTGTCCTGGAACTCACTCTGTAGACCAGGCTGGCCTCAAACTAAGAGATCCGCCTGCCTCTGCCTCCCAAGTGCTGGGATTAAAGGCGTGTGCCACCACCGCCCGGCATCTTTGAATTTATTAATTAAAACTTTTATAAAGATGAATCTTTGCAATTCACCCCTTTAAGGGTGTTGAATGGAGAACAGGGGGAAGGAAGAGGGCTTATGGGACTTTTGGGAAGGGAGGAACCAGGAAAGGGAAAATCATTGGGAATGTAAATAAAAAATATATATATATATAGAGAGAAAATAAATTTAAAAGATGTCCTTTTTACAAAACCTTTGAAGCCATTCTTAGAGGTTTAAAGTTCATGATAGTAAAGGGGAAAATGCATATTTTCTGTTTTCCAGTAAATATCCAGGCATTTCATTTCTTATAGGCAAGTTTTATGTTAGGACAATGATCATTTGGGTTTTATCATGTAAGCAAATTTTAAGGGAGAATTAGTTTTAAAAAATCTTTTTTCAAACTGTAAAATATATACAAGCAAATACATAGTTTTATTCCTTGTTAGTAATGGCTCATGACCAGGCCCAGTGAAAGGAAGTGTTGTCAAGGCAACAGAAGCCTGGCTGGTATTTGACACTCTACTCAGGAGACTTAAATGTCCTGAAACTGCAAGTTCTTAGCTTTTACAATTTGCTGCTTCAAGGAAATAGCTTTTCTACTGTGATCAAAAACAATTTTCAGTCTTCTCACTATAGAATTTGAAAACAAAACTTGAACCGAATACTTTGTAGGAAGTATCCCTGGAATGCCAAAGTGGAATATGAGCAGTCATAGAATTGTCTTGGTCAGTGTATGAAAAATTACTTATGCATATATGAGACCTAATTGGAGCAAAAGATACAAGTGTTGACATTTAGTTTTACTTCCCAATTGTCAAAGTATGTCTATCATTTTGTCTAAATGACTTATTTTATCTACATTAGCTTTTAACACTTAATCTATATCTTCATTTGCAAATCTTAAGGTTTCTTGGAAAAACTTGGCTGCTGCTTAGTTTTTTGTTATTTTTGTTTGTTAGGTTTTTGAGACAGGGCACACACTCACAGGCACAGACAGACACACAATATACACAAACTGTACACTGCTGGTTGGCCTTGTAGTGTAGAACAGACTGGCAATACTCTTGCCTCTGATCCTGAAGTACTTGGGTTAGACCACACTTGACCCTAATGCCTACTATTGTTTCTGTGGTACCTTGCCACTGAATGCCAGAGATATCTCATCTGATAATCTAGACAATTTCTCGCTGTGCAACTGTGTTAAAAGACACACTCAGTTTACTTTTTATGTGTGTCTCAGTTGCCAGGGTGTTTAAAACTGTTCCATTCTCAGTGGCTGGACTTTTCCACAGATAAGCAGCATTCTTCCCCTAAATTAGTTTTATACCATTTATCACCTAACCTTTTTTAAAAAATTTAGTTCTATCCTTATTGTTGGTATTATTGAGTTCCCCTTCAATAAATACCCTATGCCAATTTCAGAATAACAAGTTAATTTTCATTTCTTTTTAGGCACGTCACTTAGCTATTACTTTATCTGAATCTTAATACAATTCACTGAAATGACCTTGGATCTTTATTTCACGTGTAAAATATGGGAGGTTTGACTTTCAGAATCAATGATTTATCCAATTTCACATGACCAGTCAGTAAATAATGATGAGTATCTTATGTTTTTAAGATTTTTTTTTAAATTCCATATTGTGTGTGTGAATATATCTCTGTGTGAGTGCCATTGGAGGTCAAAGGGTGTTATTAGTCCCTGTGGTTGTACGTGGTTGTAAGCCTTCTGATAATAGTGTTGGGAACTAATCTTAGGTTTCTGCAAATCTGGTGTGATGTACTGTTAATTGCTGAAACCATCTCTCCAGCCCCAGATCTTAGTTGTTTAACTTGTGGAATAATATTTTTTCATTGGGCCATTTTATAAAAATGAAACAGTATTCAAAGATAAAAGATCTCATTAGTTGCCTGATATTGCTGTGACTGAGAACATAGAAAATGGAAGCAATGTGGAATTAACTATCAAACCTTACATCACTTACATCATACATGGCTTTATGCAAGGAAGGAGTGTGGAGGGAAGGAATAAGTAAATTTAATTGTCTCCCATAGAATTACTAATGTAGTTAGTTATGAAGTATAATTTCGATTCTGTGCTATTTGCAATATAAAAAGCATAGGGTCAGGGAAGGTAGAGGCACTTGCTGCCAAGGGCGAGGAACCTGACTTTGAGTTCTTAAATCCGTGAAGTGAAAGGAGAGCAGTAATACATTTGTGCTTTCCTCTGACACCCCTTCCCCCCATTCATGACCTGTCTCTCTCCCTGTAGATAAATAAATTTTAAGCCTGGGTATAAATAACCTCTCTCATCTTGGGTTAGAGCAAGTTTTATTAATTCATGGTGACTGCGGCCAATCATGTATAGCAGGCTCACTTCCTCTTTCTAGGTGAATTGTGGATGCTAGTGTGAGCTTTGCAGCAGATGCGTGAAGGCATGCTCCCACTGGGCTGCATCCCCAGCCTTCACTTCAGCTTGGACTGAGCAAGTGGGAGGGAGATTCCCCCTGTACACTTCTCAGAGCTGTCAGATGATAGATAGTTCCAAGCTACTAATTCTTGCACAACTTTTTTCTAGGTTAATGGAAAAGGCTCCTTATGGTGTGTTGATCCAGAATATAAGCCCAATCTTATGCAGGCCTTAAAGAAGCAACCATTTTCCTCTCCACAAAGGTAAGGACCCTCTATGTGATTAGATTTATTATGTGAGCTGAAGAAAACAAAATTGTAGGTTTGATTTTATTTGTGTGTTTATCTAATTGTATAGAGAAGTATTTACTGATAACATTAACCTAAGATAGTTTCCTCTTGGTTAATTTTTTTTCTAGAAAATAAAATGCTGGGTAGTTGAATATAAATTCTCAGAAAATAAGTCAGTACACTATAAGTAAGCTAAATAAATTGTATGACTTCAGTTGCAAAAACATTAACTCATTTTAATTGTTTGAATGCTAACAGTGACACAGTAGATTAAATTCATATTTAAAATTTTTGAGTAAGATGATTCATCCTTTGTAACTATAACATTTTGTAAGGGTCCATGATTGACTAAAGAATGATACCCTGACTCAAATAGTATGCAAAAGCAAAGAGTATTTTATTCTACAGAAGTCTAGCATGCAGGGGTCTACCATTACCAAGATAGAGACACTGAAGTGAGCTCGCAGGCCCAATTTAAAGCACATTAGGGGAGTTCCAGGAGCGGTAGGTGACCTTTATCTTAATTGATTGGTTCTATATCTGGGGACTTTCCAGGACCATTGCTGAGGTTTGTGTGGACTGGAAACTGTGGCTGACCCATTGCCCTTGCCTCAGGCCAGGGTTTTTCCAGTATCTGACTTGCCTGGACTTGCTCAGTTCTTGGAAACAGAGATTCAGGCCTAGTCTCCTGACCTGCCCGTGTGAAGCCTGTCATGGAGTCAGCCTGTCTCAGTCCTCTCACTGTTACCTAAATCATCCCCCCTTCAGTAATAGGACATTTTGAATCCTTGAGATGTTTCTGTGGACTGGTATTGTTGTTTCAGAATCATCAATTGAACAGTGGAAATCTGTTCCTTAACAAACCTAACTAAAGGATTGATAATGCAGGGATCATAAGTCAAGGCCAACATCAGTAGGATAAGAGAGTCAGTGCAGAGACAAGGGTGGTCAGCCGTGGAGACCATTTGAAGAGGGACTCAAATCAACCCTGAGGCTTGTTTTGTTTGCTTGTTTTTGTCTTATACTTTCTCTCTGACTAAGGCTGTGGTTCTTTGACCATCCCTGAGTGGTCAGCATAAAAACAACACTCTTCACCTAAGGCTGCAAAGAGTCCTCCCTGCTGGAGAAACAGCAAGTCTAGGCCTCTTGTGTTTTGTAAGACTACTTCTGCCAGGGAGGATAGAGGATCCTGAAAGGCCTTGATGGACTTTTCAGTCTCCTGTATATTTGCATCTATAGCCATCTGTAGGGCCTTGTAATTTTTATCCTGAATTACTAGAGCTGAGGCTCCTACACTAGCAGCTCCTGCCAGCCCTATGCCAAGGAGAGAACCTAGTAACACAGTGGAAATGGCCATTCCTTTACCTGATTGTTTGGAAGCAGTTGGTTGGGGCAAAAGGGTGTCCTGATGAGGGAGCAATGGTTGACTGAGGCAGAGGTTTTGGGGTGGTTGGTTGGGCTTCGTTGGGGTCTCAGGGGACTATGGGTCTCAAGAGGCTACCTTAGAGCAGTTATACAGTAAACAGGAGTCCCAGATCATAGGCAGAGATGTAAAGTCTTAGTCCCCATGTCTTACCAGCCTTCTTGCCAGCTGCTATGAACTTGATGACAAGGTTGTTACATCGCCCTCTGGGAGTACCCAGATAGTAAGGAGACTCAAAACAGCCCACAAGTTTTTCAATGCAGGAACTGACCTTAAGTGTCTCTATCACCAAACCAGGTCACAGTGATGATGAGCAGCTACTGGCTGGTTCAGCAAAGCGTAAGCATCAAGAGAGCAGGATCAGGAGTGCTGAGGTCACAGTTTCAGTGGATCTCAACAGGGTGTGGGGTGACTTTCCATGTCTCTTGTGGTGGTTTGTCAAGAAGTCTTCCTCTGACAAGACCTCAAGTTCTGGGTCATCTCCCCCCAGCAGGCTTAACATAGGATTGGTGTATCCACGCCCTGATCCTGTCCACCTTAACAGCCATAGGCCTAGTCAGGATCATGGTGTGAGGTCCTTTCCAGCGAGGTTCCAGAGTGTGGTTATGTCTCTTAATCCAGACTTCGTCACCTGGTTCAAAGCAATGAGGGTTAGGGGAGAAGCAGACTCAAACCTGGAGGATGGCAGGCCAGAGTTGCTTCTGGAACCTATGGAGGGCTTTCAAGGATTTTATAAACTTACGTTGGTCATTCAGTTAAGATATCAGACTGGAGGTTAGGCAGCATGAGAGGGGACCTCCCATATAGGATCTCAAAAGGGGGCAGGAGATCTAAAGTATAAGGGGTGTCCCTAGCACTATATAAGATAGAAGAGATAGAACCACACCTGGGCATGATGTCTTCTAGGAGCTTCTTCGCCACTACGTTGGCAGTCTCTCTCTTTTTTGTTGGGTGGGCTTCTACCATCCTGAAAAGGTATCTATAAAAACTAGCAAATACTTGTATCTGTATGTTCCTGGTTTTATTCGTGTATATTTCCTAATTAGCCCCTGGCCGTTGACCCCTGATTCTGCTTCCTGGAGCAGCGGCTTGATTGGGGCCTGCGTGGCAGGTGGGGCAGTATGATCAACTAAGTGTCCTAAGTCAGATATTTTGTACCTTGCCCCTTGCAGCAATTACTTCAGTTTTTAGTGACCCAGGTGTGAATGAAGCTTGATGAATCTGATGGATGAATTGCTTAGCAAACTCCTTAGGTAGGATGGTGCAGCCTGCAGAGCTCAGCAACCATCCATGTCTTCTGTAAACTCCTTGGAATTTCACCTGATCTCGGTTGTCTTCAGCAATATATTCAGGGATGGCTGGAAGCACGGGACATTAAAGCTTACCAGGATGATGTGAAAGCTTGGGTGGCCTCCCTTTCAGCTTTGTCAACTGGTCTGTTCCCTCAAGCTATTTCTGCTGTCCCTTTCTGATGCCTGGGGCAATGAGTTATGGCCACTTTGAGAGGAAGCCACAATGCCTCCAATAAAGCAAGTATTCCTTATTTTTTGATGGTTTTTCCTTCAGCAATCAATAATCCCCCTCTCTTAGTATGTGGACCCATGCACATGAGCAGTATGTAGCAAAGGCATGTCTGCTGTCAGTGTAGATGTTAGCTTATGTTAACTTTATGTTAGCTTTCCCAGTTTTAAAGCCTACGTTAGAGCCTTTACTTCAGCTTTCTGGGCTGAAGTTCCTGGTGGCAAAGCAAAATAACAAATATAAATAAAAAGTAAAAATAAAAATAAATAACATATAAAAATAACAAAATAACAACAACGAGAAAAGCAAAGCCCAAATAACAGAGTCCAAGTCCACTACTGCTGCCCCTGCACAGCTGATTCCATTCTGGATGAAGCTGCTCTTCTGGCCAGGGTATGTCAGTCAAGTCCGGCCTGACGTTCTGGATGTGCCACAGAACTATAGAGCAGTCATGCTGTGTGTCTGAGGATGACAGGTCAGGGCAGATGATGGGTTGTATCTTATGCAAGGGGGATTCAGAAGTAGAGTCTGGAAGCGGACCAGTCTAGTGTTAGACAACCATCGCCTGTGGATTCTCGAGGGTCCTGTAAATAGCACGGGGGTGGTGATAATAAGTTCCTACCCCATGGTTATTTTGTTATCGTCCTTGACTAGTAGGACAGTGGCATCCATGATCTGGAGCCAGGCTGACCATCCTTGGGACACCAGGTCCAGCTTCTTAGATGAATAAGTCATAGGTCTTTTCCATGGTCCCAAGGTTGGGTGAGAACCCCCTTTGCTATGCCCTTTCTCTCATCCACATACAGGTGAAAAGTTTGTGAAAGTTGAAGAGGGCCAGGGCTCCTGCCTCCAATAGGCTTCAGTAGGTGGATCTGATGTCAAGGCTAGTCTAGTCTAAGAGTGAGTTCCAAGATAGCCAAGGCTACATAGAGAAAACCTGTCTTGAAAAAAAAATTAAGTTCAAGTTTAAAATTTTAAATGTTAAGTAAAATAATGCTTTAAAGGTTTTTTATGTTGTCGTTTTCTGAAAACTTTTTTTTTAGTAATGTATTTTCTTACAACTTCCTCTGGCTTTAGTTTTTTTTTCTTTTTCCTAAGGAAACCTTAAGAATCTTAATTCTGTTGTGTATATATATTTGTGTTGGAATATGCCCTAAGATAAGCTTAAGAGTTGTCTTTGATGCTTAATTTGTATTTCCAGACATCTGAAGGTTATTAATTTTCAAATATATACATAGGGAGAAAACTAAAGTGAAATCTCACTGAAGCAAATTGAGAATTTCCTCTTGTGGTTCATTTGAATTCTTGAGCATCGTTAACAAAAGGTTATAGTTGAATGTAGTGAACAACCAGGAAAGTAAAGTTGGATGTCAGCAGCAGCATCACCTCTGGGACGTTATGTCATCATCCTAAGAGGAGCCAGGAGGAAGGAAATGCATCCTTATAAAACAAAAGTTTTAATGAAATGGTTGGAGCCAGGAGTAGTATTGTATACCGTTAATTCAGGAGTCAGAGGGAAGCAGATCTCTGTGAGTTCAAGGCCAGCCTGTTCTATTTGATGAAACCTGTCTCAAAAAAAAACAAAAACCAAAAAGAGAGAGAAAGAGATCATGGCTTTGGAATTGATTTCTTCTTCTTAGTTAATATTGGTACTTGTGTGCTAATCCAATTAGCAGTTTGGAGCTAAAGGAAATATCTTTAATGCTTACTTACATGATTTATTTAGCTATGCTCTTAATTAAAGTGGGAGACAGGCACTGTTTGTAAGCCGTCACAAATACACTTCACTACGTCTTTATTTACATTGGTATCTTTGGCTTTATCATTATAATGTATTTCATTAAATACATTAATACAAATTAGTACAAAATAATAACCTTTCAGACTTGAAAAAATAAACTTTAGGTATTAAACAAAAGTAATTTTTGCCTTTTTTTATCAGAGATTACATAACAGCATGGGGGTTATTACTTATTGACTTTAAAACATTAATAAAATGAAAGCATTTATTCCATTTTGTTGTTTCCTTCTGACATGTTTTTTGTGCAACCCTCCCATAATTTATAACTATAGAAGAAAGAATGACATTTATGTAGTAACGGTGGATAGGAGTTAATTTCATTTTAAAGGATTATTCTTTACAATCACAACAAGAATCCCCTCCCTCCAAAAAAGTTTTAATTTTTATACTAAAAATCTCTTGGGATTTAACTCCAATTAGTGTTATACCAAATTTAAATATGTAATATAAAACCAAATTTTTATTTATTCGTTGTTCAAGGCATTTAAAATACATTAATATGTAATTGATACAAAAGTACTATGTGAGAAAACTTACTTGTTGTAACAATGACTAAATAATTATCTTGAGTCTTGACCTTTACACACTTTCTACTTGTGCAGACTCCAGTTTAAAAGCGAACAAGGCAGATGTTGCTTGTGGTTTTCATGGTCTGAGATGTACTTGTGGCTACGCTCTGTAGGAAATGAAATAGTATTTAATAAGCACATCTGTCTTCTCTTCCTGTTTTAGTGCTTCTTTATCACCTCACTACTTAAGCTCTGTTCTCAAGCAAAGTCAAGTGCAAACTCTTAAAGGTATGTATGAACTGTCCTGTTGGGTCATGAAGCATGTGTTAACACCTAGGAGTTTTGATTTTTTTCTAATTGTAAGAGATTAAGGAATAAATTTCTAGAGAGAAAGTAAAAGTCATCTTTTATCGACATTTGGTATGATGTATACATGTTTTTTTCCCAATAACTCATAATGTACAGACATTTTATGCTCGTCTTCATTGTTTTATGTATATTTTTCCTTAAACATGGCATTTAATTTCTTAGTAATATTATCATCATTGGAATGACTTTTTCCTATTATTATGTGGCCCATGATAATTTACATTTATGAAGAGGTTGAAGAAAAAATAAAACAATAATATTTTGAGATATAATATCTGCTATAGCTGCAGAATTAGCTGTAGCACAGACCTACATATTATTCCTTTGATTTTGCCAACTGGTTTAATCATAAAATACTTATGACCCTGTGCTAAAGGATTTTACCATCCCTTAGGTTAGGATGTAGTTCAGAATATTTTTTACAGGTTAAGACTAAAAGGGCTTTGGGGGCTCTTAGTCCTTATGCATCTTCATACATAGTGGGTTCTGGCTGGCCTTCCCTAGCCCCTTCTGCCCGCCACTGTCCCCATCCCCACCTAACTCTTCCATCTCCAGCACTCTGACTTCTTTTTGTTTTTGTTGGTTGATCGGTTGTTTTTATTGTTATTTGTTTGTTTTTGTGACAGTCTGTGTGACCCTGGCTGGCCTGGAACTCTTAGGTAGACAGGCTAGCTCCAAACTCACAGAGATCCACCGATTCTACCTAAGTGCTAGGATTACAGGTGTGCCGCCACGCCCTGCTTATCCACCTTTACGTTGATGTCACATGTGTTTATTACCCTCTCTATCACTCTTCCTTCTCATGGGGCCCTTACCAGTGTCCCCGCATCTACACTATCTTCTGTTCTCACCTAGATATTCATATGTGACAATTGGAGGCTGAACTCCACATATATGGGAGAGAACATACTCGATTTCGTCTTTGTGGGCCAGTAAGGGTTACCTCACTTAGAATAGTATTTTCCACTCCCATCTGTTCTCCTCCAGTTGCATAATCTTCTGTTTACTGCTGAGTAAAATTCTGGTTTTTTTATTTATATATATGTATATATGTGCATTGTCATTACCCATTCATGTGCCTGTGGGCATCTAGCCAGTGTTACTGCTTTGCTGTAGTGAGTACATCAGTAATGAACAAGAGATGTACAAGTACCTCAGTAGTACGATATGGAGGCCTTCAAGTGCTGTAGCTAGTTCAGACATATTTCTACCTTTAGTCTTCTGGAAAATTTCCACACTGATTTTCATAGTAGCTACAGGGGTGAATAATGGTGACCCTTTTTCCATGGTCACCACTTGTCACTTGTTTCCTTGATGGCAGCCACTCTGACATCGATGAGATGGAATCTCAGAGGCTTTATTTAAATACACAAAACCAACAGTCTCTTATAGCCCAACTGGCCTTGTAACTTGCCATGACCTTGAACTTCTGCCTCCACCTCTAGAATATTGGCATAACCGGCACGCACCACCATACCAGCTTATGTTGTGCAGAGCCTGAATCCAGAGCTTCATTCATGCTAGGCAAATTCTGTACCAAGGCTACATTTCCAGCCTTCCTTGGCCAGTTTTATGATTTGGTTGTTTGCTACTTAATTCTTTTTTCATTCCTTTGGATATACTAGGAACGAATTCTCTGTCATGTATAGTTGGGAAAGGTCCCATCCATTCTTATTCAGAATCTGTTGTTAACTGTTGTACAGTAAGCTGTTTGATTTGGAGAGTTTCCATTTGTCTATTGTTGTTGGTCTTACTTCCTTTGTGACTGTCCTTATCAGAAAGTCCTTTTCTATGCCTGGATCTCCAGGAGTTTGTCCTGCTTTTTCCTCTAGCAACATCAATATTGAGGGAATTCTTTTGTTTTGTAAAAACAAATCCAGAAATGTATTGTTTCTTTTCTGGAAGTGCTGAGAGTCAAAAGCCTTGTGAACTTTAACAAGCTCCACCCCACAACACATCATGTCAGCCCTCAGAACTCATGTAAGTACTGGACTTATTCCCTGCTCATAATTAATAGGTAGATGCATTTTTGTAGTGTTGCTGTTTCAATTCTTAAACATTTCTATGACCTTCAAAAATGAAAAACCTTGCAGAGAAGCCTTTCTGTCATCAGATATTTTGGCTCTGAAACTTATAAGCTGAGCTTTGACAGTATTGCTCTTCCTATAAGAATAATGGAAGGAGAGACTTTAGAGAAGTGCAAAGAAGTGTAGTAGATGGGAATGAGTCTTTGATGATCATCTGCCTCTAGTAAAGCAGGTGTCTTCCTGTCACCTGCATGAGTACGTGGGATTTCTCTTTACTTTTAGGCATTGCTGAGATGCCTTTATCTTTTTATATCCTGAGCCTTCTGAATCATACCACAAGCTCACTTCATTCAGATTTTGAGACATACTTTTGTAATAAAAAATACTAAAATCCTGGCCCTGGGCTTCTTCCCTACCCTTGACCAGATGAAACACACACACAGCCTGTATATTTTTAACTATGCCTTAGGCAGCGCAGTAGCTGGGCAGCTGTCTACCCTCCGTGCTGCTAGAATCCACCTTTCTATGGATAACCCCGTGATTATTTACTGTGTCTTCTTGACTGCTCTTAGCTCCAGTTAGTCAGCTTTCTTTCTCCCTCTTGCACGTTATTCTTCGATCATGGCGGTTTCTTCTCTTTCTCCCTCATGGGCCTCTCTCTCCCACAAACTTATTGAAAACTCAACCCCACCTATATCTCTTTTACCCAGCTATTGGCTATTGACATCTTTATTCACCAATCAGAATTAACTTGGGGACAGGGTCTAAGGGGCTATGTGTAGACTCCAGGTCTTGAGGCCGCACTTAGCATTACAGTAGACAATAAAAGACAAAACCACAATCTACTTTTTGTGAATTCTTGGAAGTTCTTAGAATCTATTCTTGCTCTTGTTTCATTCCATTCAAATTTTGTTTCTTCTATGGAGACACTTGTAGTTCCAGCCCATTTTTACCAGTAGAGCATAAGTCTGCTCCTCCGTGTGATGCTTGTAGGTGTCATACCTCATCTGTCGCCACCAGCAGCTTCTTCCTTTCATCCTTTGCTTGGGAGTATGGGGCTTACTTCCCTAGCCACAGTGAGTTTGATGAGGGCTGTGGTTGATATTCTAGACTAACACAGCATTTTTGAGACAGGATTTCTCATTGTATTCCAGGGTAGTCTGGAATTCATGATTCTTGTGCCCCTATGGGAATACCCAGTGTGAGGTCATTTTGTAAACCCTGTGAAGTAGCATACACTTAATTCTAAACTCTAATTCTAATTCTCTGCAGAGGCAGAGGATCAGGATTCTTAGTCTAGCCTATGTGACATAGTGAGGCCTGTTTCTAGTCAAAGAAACAAGCAAGCAAACAAAATATATAGTATTGGGGCTGGAGAGAGAAGAGAGAGCAGTCAGTAAGATGCTTCCTTACAAGGGCCTGAGCAGGAGCCCTAGAACCCACGTGAAAAAGCCAGGTGCTTAAAATTCTAGTTCTAGGGAGAAGGAGACAGGGTACCCTGGGCTGGCTTGCCGATTGGGCTTGCCTACTTGACAAGTTCCAGACCAATGAGATACTCTGTCTCAAAACAATACCCCCAAGCAAAAACCAGCATTTCTGATGGCCTTCTCTGGGCTCTGCAACAAACATCAGAGACACAGATGTTATACAGACATATACGCAGGAAAGACACCCATATACATAAAATACTTCTGTTTATAAATTATCAGTAAGAACTGCTTTTGTACTCTATTATTTTGTGGGTTTGGTGGCTTTTTTTTTTTTGAGTGAAAAAAATCTTATTGGGGCCTTAATACTCATTCAAGGAAAATCAGATATTGAAAATTTTGATGCAGTCACTGTAATGAACCTTTATGAAGTAAGGCTCATTGTGTCTGAAATTTTTTGCATTAATGTGTAAATGTGAGTTTTACAGTGGAGAGACAAGTCTTTCCTGAAAAGTCCATTGACAGTGAGTGAGTTTCGAAATTGGCAAGCATGTGGTAGCTCCATGTCTTTTAACAAAATTAGCAAGTTCATTTGCTATGTTAGTTCTAAGTAATAACTGTGATTTTTGTGTTGAATTCTTATTGTGTCAAAACTGTGATTCTAAAATTAATATTATGGTATATACAAAGTATCTTTTATATAAAAATATGCCAAGATGACTGCCTTTGTATTTTGATGAGCCTCAATAAATTTAGATAGATGGTCCATAGCAAAGCTACACAATGAGTATCAACAACAAAAAAGGTGGCCTGGCTTCTACACTCACGTAAATGCACAGCAGCATCAACATGACCATGTATGTATGTGCACACTAGACCTGTAGTGCTTACAGGCATTTGTATAAGTATGGCTGAACATGATCAATATTTTGATCCTATAATAACTTCATTTAGCACTTAAAAGGTCAGGTCATAGAGTGAGTGACCAGTTACCATATATTTTTAACCTTGCAACTATTGTGTAATAAATATATTTTATAACAAGGTTATCCTAGGTAAATGCTAAGAAGCAGTATTATGCATTCTAGGTAATTTAGTTTAGAGGTAACCCTTGAAAGGCAGTGATTATTCACATTCATTCTGAATGAAGAAAGGCACTCTTACTGCTAGCATCTCTCCATTGTCTCTGACATCATACCCTTGATAAACTGTTCATAATCTTAAAGGAAAACAAATTACAAAATAATATGAATAATATGAGGTTGGGATATAGCTCAGTTGGTAGAATGCTTTTCTAGCATGTGGGAATTCTGTCTCCACTTAAACTGGGAATAGTAGTGCACGCCTGGACTCTAGTACTTGAGAGGCTAAAGCTGGATTCACTTAAACTGGGAATAGTAGTGCACGCCTGGACTCTAGTACTTGAGAGCCTAAAGCTGGAGAATCCAGAGTTCTGTGTCATCTTGAGCTATATGAGACTTTGTTTCAAAATTGTGTGTATATGTCCGGGTGGGGGGGGGGTGGGAATATGGGAGTGTGCTGTTTTTTATTTTGTTTTGAGACAGAGTCTCTCTAAGTAGCTATGACTGGCCTGGAACTTGATATGTAGAACAGGTTGGTTTTATCCTTTTGGTTGTGAGCCTAGCCTTCCCTAGTGAATGAGCCTTCTTTCCAGCTACAGGTCGATTTTGAAAGAGATGTGCCTTTGCTTCCTGAGTGCTGGGATTAAAGGTGTGTGTCAAGACTCCAGGCCATCAAAGTCTTAATGCTGACCATTTTAAACATGTGCAGTGCTTACAAAAGACTCTCATGAAGAACATTAATGCTATCTCTCTTTTCCATTTTCAGAATCTGATATTGATGCTGCCACCGCAATGATACTTTTAAATACTTCAATAGAACAAGAGATTTTAGAATGTAAGCAATCATCCTTTTTTAAAATAAATTTTATAAAAGCCTTTTCAAACTAATGATTTAAGATATAATATGACTAAGTATCAAAACAGAATTCTTTCCCACTAAATTGTGTTTTAATCTGAATGACTCAGTTTCTTTTTTTTTCTTTTTAATTTTATTTTACTTATTCACTTTACATCCTGCTCACTGACCCCCACCCCGTCACCCCCATCCACAATGATTCAGTTTCTATTTCTGTGAACATTTGAGAAAGTGAAGTTAAAGCTGTGAGAAATCATTGTGTTGATCAAGAAATGTAGGGAGGAAAATGCTTTTTAGATAAACTTGAAAAGCTAAAAGGAAAGATGAAAACTCAGGTCAGTCCATGGCCCTTGTGGACCGATTCTCAGGGGTTGCATCCTCTGACTTCAGTAGAGTGCACACACACACACAATATAATTTTTAAAAGTTATTTAAATTTTGGAATAGGAGTATTAACGTACAAATTACAAAGTCTATTAAGAAAAGATGGACAGCTAGGCGTGGTGGTGCACGCCTTTAATCCCAGCACTTGGGTGGTGGAGGCAGGTGGATTTCTGAGTTCGAGGCCAGCCTGGTCTACAGAGTGAGTTCCAGGATAGCCAAGACTACACAGAGAAACCCTCTCTCTAAAAACCAAAAAAAAGAAAAGATGGACAAATTTAATTAAAGACAACAGAGTATGTTTGAGAACAACAAACCAGCATAATCAGGGGGTAGTGCTGAACCCCTGTAATCTCAACACCTGGAGACTGGGTGAGAAGATCAGGAGTTCGGGCTAGACAACAAGCTTGAGACCACCCTGGGATACCTGATACCTTGTCTCAAAACAAATGAGTCTGGGAGGCTGCAGAGTTAAGCATGGGTTTAGAAGACTTGTCTAACACATGCCAGGCCCTGGGCAAGTTTAGCCCCCCAGCACCACAAAAAAAATAAACAAAGAGAAGTAAGGCAGGATACGGGAGAGATCTTCTTAACTGTGTATAATAGACAAAAGCTTAATATCATGCCTGTGTATGGAAGGGTGCAACAAGTAAGAAATAAGCAAACAGGACCCACAATTCCCATGCTAGTCTGTGGGGAAGAGATGGCAGAATGACTGAGCCAGAGGTAGTGGAAATGTGGCGTCTTTCTTTCAGACACAGCAGTATTGAAAAGACTACAGGTTCAAAACAGACAAAACCCTGCAGTAAGAAGAGAAGTGGGTACCAAGGCCCTCCCCTAACCAAGAAGCTGTTTCCTGCTGGAAAGGGGAAATATGTTCTCTCCAATTGTAGGCCTCATGTCCAAGGGTGGTGTTTTATTTTATTTTCATCATACTGTATTTGTTTAGTTTACTTAATCTATTTTGATTTTCAGTTTTTGTCTTGTTTTTATTCTTTGAGAGAGGGAGTGGAGAGGGAAGGAGGGAGAATAAGGCTGTGAGTGGGTAGGTGGGGAGGAGTCAGGAATGGGATAAACCCGAATGGGGTTTTTTATTCAAGTACTAAAAATACTTGAATAAAAACATTTTAAAGTAAAAAAAATATATTAAGAATAGGACAGAAGAAAAGTTAGTAAAATATCTGAAAGTGAGTTTTAAAAGAAGAAATATGGAGAGATGCAAAATAATTTTTTAAGATACTATCTTTCAACTGTGAATGAAACTCTGTGTAAAGGGGATCCAACAAACTCGATGGCAGCAGGGTTATTTGTATGGGTGCGATATTAGAAACGGTGTCAGTGACACACAGACATTGTTAAGCAGTGGTGTGGTCACACTGAGACACTCTTTGCAAATAGTTCAAAGTAACTTTTATGCTCCATGGAAAGGTCAGGTTATCTTTCAAACGGTTTTTAAATGTTTCAGACTAATGACTGTAGAGAGAATAGAATATTGGGGAAATCCTACAAAACTACTAATTCCAAGCTCTTACTACTCAAAAGTGAGAGTTTTCAGGGGTTTGGTCTTACAAGCAAATACCTCTGATTTGATACAAGTTCTATCTCCCACAGGTGAGAAGCCTCTGCCTCTTAAAACATCATTGCAGAAAAAGAGGAGTTACGGCAGCGCATTCAGCGCCCCCAGTGCTGTGCAACTACAGGAGAGCCATTCTCCAGCCTCCAGCATTGATCCAAAAGCAGACCATAATTACAGTGCCAGCAGTGTGGCGGCCCAGCGTTGCGCGTCCAGGGCGAGCATGTCTTCCCTGTCGTCTGTGGATGAGGTGGATGAGTTCATCCCGAAGAGCAGCCACGGAGGGAGTGACGGCAGCGAAGGCTTCCACAGCGAAGAGGAGACGGAGGCTGAGGACGAGGACGACCCTCTTGGAGACAGTGGCTATGCACCACAAGCCCATGGAGACAGCACTCTGAAAGGACAGCCAGGCAAAAAGATGCCAAAACAGTCGTGTCAAGAGATTGATGAGGAGCTGAAAGAAGCGGCGGGGTCGCTGCTCCACCTTGCTGGAATCCGCACCTGCCTCGGTTCCCTGATAAGTACTGCAAAGGCACAAAGTCAAAAGCACTGGAAAAAGTAGGAGGACTCAGAGCATGGAGTTATATTCTGAAGTGTGACAGTACTCGTCTACTTAACTTTTTACAAGGGATGTCACAGCCATATCGGATGGGCCTCTTTAGCCAAGGGGGGGGAGGGGTGCCACTTGTTTCTTTCTAAATATTTTTGGTTGCTTTTTTATTTGTTTGTTTAATTAAACAGTTGCTCTTAGTATCATGCCTAATTGTAAATCTGACATAAAGAATCCCACAACATAATTTCTGTGAATAAGTGTCTCCCAGATTTGGAAAATTTTGTATAGCAAAATTCTCAGCCTCTGTCTTAAACTTACAGGAAAAAAAATCTCTTTGTTAACTGGTAAAGATTTGGTAACTTGGATTTTGATTTTTCTTCCCATTCTGCTATTACCTAGTTGCTGGCGCTTTCTCACGTGTTTCTCTCCTGACACAGTGCAGAAGGGTGAAATGGGATCTTCATCCTGTTCTCAGTTAGTCTTTGTTGCAGCACGAGCATGGTCATGTGAATTGGAAAGATCCGGGATGCCCGCAAGGTTCTCTGGTCTGTAGAGAATGTACCCATGCTAAGGATTAGGAAAGGCCATTTGGGGATGCGGCTCATCTCAAGACTAACTCCTCCTGCAATAGTATCTTTGAAATGTTTTTACCTCGCAGTTAATGCATAGCATCACTGGGGCCTTTACCCTTTCCCAGAGCACTCTGCAGGTGTTTAAGTTTTAGCTGCTAGCTGTCTTTGTTAAGTAAGAATTGTCTGATTAAAGGATACAGCCAGAGTGTGTCATGGAATAACATTCATCTTGACACACTTGTACAGAAAGAGAATCTTGCATTTGTTTTCTAAATGTACTGTAATGAAGATGTATTATGACATCGTAAGTAAAGGAAGGTCGTTGAGGGCTGCAAGACTTTCCAAGCTTTGTATAATTGAAATTAAATGTGTAATGAATTAGATTTAAAACAATCGCTTCTCGGCCTTTTGGCTAAGATCAAGTGTAGATTTAAAACATTATTAAATGTTCCTACTAAGAAAAATATAGAGATAAATATCTTCAGGGATTTCAAAATACATATAAAAATTGGATCTTACACAAAAATTTTTGAGAAGGCAATGTAATACCCATATGTGCCATTAATCCACACTAAAAGATTTTATATTACTATTTCAAAAGTGCATTGGCTAAGATATTTTAAGTATTTGAATGGAACTGTTATGAGTCAGTTTTCATATCACTTATAGTTTGATTATAGTATTTAGAACAGGGATGCTAATACTATAACTCATATATATATATTTTTACAGTGGTGGGAGAAACTTTGGGAAAATTTAGTCTTATTTCATGATACGTCCTGTATTCTAGACAGAGACCTTTGAGTTTTTCTCCTTTATATGCATATATACACTTGCTGTGTGCAC